>CM050417.1:1820488-2214522 GCA_027564155.1 Gymnocypris eckloni scoliostomus
AACACTGTGAGGATTTCCCTCCAGGTCTTTCTCAGACGTATGCCAGCATTACACATCAATACTGATCAATAAAGAACACCTCTAACACTGATTAAAACTATCAGCTCTTCAGGAAAACAAAGCGCTTTTGTATAGATCTACTCTACTGTTCAAACGTTTGGGGTGAGGAAGATTTCGTTATTTCAGAGAAATGTATACTTTCATTCTAAAGATTAAAAGTGACAGTAAAGACATTTATAATGTTACAAAAGTTTTCTATTTCAAACAAATGCTGCTCTTTGGAACCTTCTATTCATTCAAAAAATATTGGGCAGCACAACTTTTTTCAACATCAATAGCATTTTTGTCACATACTGACAAAAAAAATGTATAGTCTGAATGCACTGTAAGTCGCTTTGGATAAAAGCATCTGCTAAAGGTATACATGTAAATGTAATAATAATCATAAATGATTCTTGCGCAGCAAATCGGTATATTAGATTGATTTCTGAAGATCATGTGACACTGAAGACTGGAGTAATGATGCTGAAAATACAGCTCTGATCACAGAAATAAATTACATTTAAAAAATAGTCAAATAGAAAACAGTTATTTGAAATTGTCAATTTCACAATATTGCTGTTTTTACTGTATTTCTGATTAAACAAAGGCAGTTTTGGGGAGCAGAAAAGATGTATTTTACATAAACAAAATATACCAACCCAAACTTTTGAAAGCCAGAGTACATGAATATTAAAGATTCAAGATTTTAATTGAGTGTTTCGCTAGAGTTGCTGCCATGACAACAAGGAAAACACGCCAAGGTTTTACAGCAAACATGTGCTGATCAGCATGAGGTGACGGAACTCAGAGGACGTTAAAGAAATCACACACACACACACACACACACACACAGCACACACACACACACACACACACACACACACACACACACACACACACACACACACACACACACACACACACACACACACACACACACACACACACACACACCACACACACACACACACACACACACACACACACACACACACACACACACACGGGTCACAGGAGGACAGAGTCAGCGTGTGCCAGTGTCTCTCCATCAGATCTGTCTCCGCTCTGACAGTTACGATTTCTAAATGAATTGTGTTGTGACCTGATCTCCTCTCATCTCTCCTGTCATGTGTAAAATGCTGTGATGGCTGTAGATGAAGTGACGTCTTCGGATGGGCTGCTAATTGGGTGCCAAATGAGAGAAAACCGGCATAGAGAGAAAGCGAGAGGTTAAAGTCAACGTGAAACGACATCCGCCACCCATTGACTTCCTGATGCCAACAGTTCTTTTTTAAACGAATCATTATTCACGACTGCCATGACATTTTTAATACATTTGACGTAATAACTATTGGCAAGATTTTAGGCTAAAATTGAAACAGTTTTGTAGTAACGTGCCCCAATTAATAATTCCCAATAAGACCAGAAATATCCATTAAGATATTTTGAGCTCATGTTGACTTTAAAGGACAGAATAAGCACAGCTTGAAAGAGTTTTGTGTAAACAGGGTTTGAAAAGTAAATAGAGAACGAGAGAGATTTCTGTGGTCTTTCTATTCGCTTTACGCCAGGCCATAATGGGCGATCGTCAAGCGTTCAGAGAGAGCTGAAAATAGAGCGCAATCACTACATCCAGTCAAAACACTGGCCACCGCTGTCCTTCACACAACACACACGCTAAAACAACACTGAGCTCGGGTAAACGCATGTTCGGCACGGAACACAAACATACATTGATTCTGATTATTTGATTTTAGTAACCAAGCAACAAGCTGGCAACATTATCACCCAAAAAGTGGAAAAGTTAAAGTCTGTCTCGCCATTGTCATCACAAACCCATATTTTGGGATGACAAAATACAATACTGTCAAACCTCGTTCAATTCAAACATGAAATGTTGAGATAGAAAACTAATTTGGGGCCGATATCAAAATGTATTTTTTTCTGATAAAAATTGCAATTACGATTTCATATTTGATAAAAAAAACTGTTTTGCAACTTGTTTATATGGCTGCACAATTTGGCTGAAATTTTTAATTAGAATATACTCAAATAAAATAATAATAATAAAATGTATTATTATTTAATATTTAAATTATTATTATTATTACCATAAGAACAATGTTACAAAATACAAACATACAAATTACTAAAACATATTAAAATAATATTGCAATTTTACTGTAACAAAACTTTTAAGAAACAGTATAATAATAATGTTACTTAACATTACAAAGTATAGGAAGACGGTTAGTGCATGTTGCCTTGAGAATTGCAATAAGCAATTTGTAATATTAGTTTTATTTTAATTAATCGTGCATTCCTAAACAATGCTATCTCACATTTTGACAAATTAGATGCAGCTCACATGCCACAATTGAATTGGCACAGATGAAATGAAGAGCTATGTCAGAGAGGAAGATTTTCAGCAAATAACAACTACATTTCAATACTACTATTCTATAACTTCAGACAATAAAGAATATAGTGCACAAGCCGTATGAAATTCTTTCCGAGCCATTTTTTGAGCTTGACATCCCCAGTCTTCATTAGTGTGTACACATTCAGCCGACCATCTTATATTATGTTCCACAGAAGAAAGAAAGTCATACAAGTTTGGAATGACAATAAATGACAGAATTTAATTTTGTGGTGAGCTGTCCCTTTAAAAATGCTTTTAGTTTTGTAATATATTTGAGTTATTCACTGACTCACTGCACATCTTTTCATTTTCGGTCTTGAAAAACGTCAGGCTAAGTGGTGTGTGTGTGGATGTGTCTGTGTGTGTGTGTGTGTGCGTGTGTGTGTGTGTGTGTGTTTTAGGCTTGCTGCAGATAAGATTCATGATGTCAAAACCTCATGCTGTGTCCATCTGCACACAAACACACACACACAGACAGTGAAATATGACAGGACAGAAACCCAGTTCCATTCAAGACTGATGGACACATACACACACACACACACACACACACACACACACACACACACACATTGTTAAGTTTGTCAGATAGATTACCAGAGGGTGCTGGCAATCATAGGGCATAAACACACACAATCACACACACACACACACCAAAATCCTGACATTTATGCACACAGGGTTTCTCACACTGAAATGTTCCTGTCACTTTGATTGGCAGGTCAGGAAACTTTTGAGACTGTAGACACTCAAACAATCACTCAACACTTCCAGACATGTTCTCTCTTCTTCCATTAAAGCCTCCAACAAACAACTTCAACACCTTATTAAACATTAAAACTGTAACGTCTCTCATTTAAAGCAATAGGAAGTCGATTCATTTAGATGAATCAGCAAATGATTCAGCTCAAAAACTGACCCCTGTACACAAATGTTCCACCAAAGTATTTTAGGTATGCATCAGTGTTAACAAAAACTACTACAAACCTTTCTTGTTAAATGTATTAGATGAAAACATTGCACAAACAGAAAAAGGTTAAGTTAAAAACTGAACTGTTCTGAAATAAAATGTTTAGGTTAAAGTACTAAAATGATTAAAACTAAATATTATAAATAACTAAAAATGAATGAATAAATAAATACAATTATGTTAACACTTTAGTATAGGGACCAATTGTTGCTTTTTAGCATGCCTATTATTAATATATTGGCTGTTTATTAGTACTTATAAAGCACATGTTCTGCATGACCATATTCTAGATCCCTAATCCTTCCCAATATCTAAACATATCATCTGCCTTACTAAATATTAATAAGCAGCAAATTAGGAGTTTATTGAGGCAAAACTCATAATGGTTTGTTAATGGCGAGAACTATACCTTAAAATAAAGTGACCAAAATTACAAAACAAAATTAATTCATTACCTAAAAAAATGAATGAAATGCAAACTCAATGAATAACAATACAACCTTTTTAAAAGTATACTGTGTAATTAATACTAACATAATACAGATCTATCTAGACTCTAGGAACCGTGGAGCAGCTCTGAGCAGCTGTACTTGCGTCTGTTGTATAGTTTGTGATATAGTCTGTGGTATAGTCTGTGGTATAGTCTGTGGTATAGTCTGTGGTATAGTCTGGTATAGTTTGTGGTATAGTCTGTGGTATAGTCTGTGGTATAGTTTGTGGTATAGTCTGGTATAGTTTGTGGTATAGTCTGTGGTATAGTCTGTGGTATAGTCTGTGGTATAGTCTGTGGTATAGTCTGTGGTATAGTTTGTGGTATAGTTTGTGGTATAGTCTGTGGTATAGTCTGTGGTATAGTCTGTGGTATAGTTTGTGGTATAGTCTGTGGTATAGTCTGTGGTATAGTCTGTGGTATAGTTTTGTGGTATAGTCTGTGGTATAGTCTGTGGTATAGTCTGTGGTATAGTCTGTGGTATAGTCTGTGGTATAGTTTGTGGTATAGTCTGTGGTATAGTCTGTGGTATAGTCTGTGGTATAGTCTGTGGTATAGTTTGTGGTATAGTCTGTGGTATAGTTTGTGGTATAGTCTGTGGTATAGTCTGTGGTATAGTCTGTGGTATAGTCTGGTATAGTCTGTGGTATAGTCTGTGGTATAGTTTGTGGTATAGTTTGTGGTATAGTCTGTGGTATAGTCTGTGGTATAGTCTGTGGTATAGTCTGTGGTATAGTCTGTGGTATAGTTTGTGGTATAGTCTGTGGTATAGTTTGTGGTATAGTTTGTGGTATAGTCTGTGGTATAGTCTGTGGTATAGTTGTGGTATAGTCTGTGGTATAGTTTGTGGTATAGTCTGTGGTATAGTCTGTGGTATAGTCTGTGGTATAGTTTGTGGTATAGTCTGTGGTATAGTTTGTGGTATAGTCTGTGGTATAGTTTGTGGTATAGTCTGTGGTATAGTTTGTGGTATAGTCTGTGGTATAGTCTGTGGTATAGTCTGGTATAGTTTGTGGTATAGTTTGTGGTATAGTCTGTGGTATAGTCTGTGGTATAGTCTGTGGTATAGTCTGGTATAGTTTGTGGTATAGTTTGTGGTATAGTCTGTGGTATAGTCTGTGGTATAGTTTGTGGTATAGTCTGTGGTATAGTTTGTGGTATAGTCTGTGGTATAGTCTGTGGTATAGTCTGTGGTATAGTTTGTGGTATAGTTTGTGGTATAGTCTGTGGTATAGTTTGTGGTATAGTCTGTGGTATAGTCTGTGGTATAGTTTGTGGTATAGTTTGTGGTATAGTCTGTGGTATAGTTTGTGGTATAGTCTGTGGTATAGTCTGTGGTATAGTCTGTGGTATAGTCTGTGGTATAGTTTGTGGTATAGTTTGTGGTATAGTCTGTGGTATAGTTTGTGGTATAGTTTGTGGTATAGTCTGTGGTATAGTCTGTGGTATAGTCTGTGGTATAGTCTGTGGTATAGTCTGGTATAGTCTGTGGTATAGTCTGTGGTATAGTCTGTGGTATAGTTTGTGGTATAGTCTGTGGTATAGTCTGTGGTATAGTCTGTGGTATAGTTTGTGGTATAGTCTGTGGTATAGTTTGTGGTATAGTTTGTGGTATAGTTTGTGGTATAGTTTGTGGTATAGTCTGTGGTATAGTCTGTGGTATAGTCTGTGGTATAGTTTGTTATAGTCTGTGGTATAGTTGTGGTATAGTCTGTGGTATAGTTTGTGGTATAGTTTGTGTTATAGTCTGTGGTATAGTTTGTGGTATAGTCTGTGGTATAGTCTGGTATAGTTTGTGGTATAGTCTGTGGTATAGTCTGTGGTATAGTCTGTGGTATAGTTTGTGGTATAGTTTGTGGTATAGTCTGTGGTATAGTTTGTGGTATAGTTTGTGGTATAGTCTGTGGTATAGTTTGTGGTATAGTCTGTGGTATAGTCTGTGGTATAGTCTGTGGTATAGTGTGTGGTATAGTTTGTGGTATAGTCTGTGGTATAGTTTGTGGTATAGTTTGTGGTATAGTTTGTGGTATAGTCTGTGGTATAGTCTGGTATAGTTTGTGGTATAGTTTGTGGTATAGTCTGTGGTATAGTCTGTGGTATAGTTTGTGGTATAGTCTGTGGTATAGTCTGTGGTATAGTCTGTGGTATAGTCTGTGGTATAGTTTGTGGTATAGTTTGTGGTATAGTCTGGTATAGTCTGTGGTATAGTTTGTGGTATAGTCTGTGGTATAGTCTGTGGTATAGTCTGTGGTATAGTTTGTGGTATAGTCTGTGGTATAGTCTGTGGTATAGTTTGTGGTATAGTTTGTGGTATAGTCTGTGGTATAGTATGTGGTATAGTCTGTGGTATAGTCTGTGGTATAGTCTGTGGTATAGTCTGTGGTATAGTTTGTGGTATAGTCTGTGGTATAGTCTGTGGTATAGTCTGTGGTATAGTCTGTGGTATAGTTTGTGGTATAGTCTGTGGTATAGTTTGTGGTATAGTTTGTGGTATAGTCTGTGGTATAGTTTGTGGTATAGTTTGTGGTATAGTCTGTGGTATAGTCTGTGGTATAGTCTGTGGTATAGTTTGTGGTATAGTCTGTGGTATAGTTTGTGGTATAGTTGTGGTATAGTCTGTGGTATAGTCTGTATAGTGGTATAGTCTGTGGTATAGTCTGTGGTATAGTTTGTGGTATAGTCTGTGGTATAGTCTGTGGTATAGTCTGTGGTATAGTGGTATAGTCTGTGGTATAGTCTGTGGTATAGTCTGTGGTATAGTCTGTGGTATAGATAGTGTGTATAGTCTGTGGTATAGTTTTATAGTCTGTATAGTTCATCAGTGAGAATCCTGGAGGCAGAACGATATATTCATGGTAATTCCAGAGGCCTGACTTTAAACTCTGTGGTATAGTCTCAGTCTGTTCACATCCCTCTGACTAAATCTGAGGCTGGCGGGAGGCGGTGGTGTTGGTATATGGTGACAATCCTGTTGCTATGGCAACAAGCCGTGGAAGGGTATTGGTTCCGTTTCCATTGCGACTCCAGCTCAGAGTGCAGCACGGATGGAGAAACGGAAAAGAATAGTTCTGTTGACCGTGCCAAACACACACACTTGAAGCCTCATTAATCAGTTATCGCTTGGTCTGTGTCTGTGGGGTAAAAGCTGCGGGCAGGACAGGGCTAATGCGTGTCACGTGGGCTGTAGAGATCACTGTTAGGAGAGTTCAGAGAGACCGGTCCATTAACGCCAACACGCGGGTGTCTCCCATAGTTTCATCTCTGTTAACCCTACAGTGCTTACCTCTCAGAAACGAGCTGTTAAACCAATACAAAGTGTGCATTTTCTGTGCCGACAGCAGCACTAGACAAAACTATATTTTCACAGGAAAGAAAAAGTGTCTCCACAATGCTAAGGTGTTCTGAGTGGTTGGTAGGGCATTGCTTAGGTATCATAGGTGGTTGTTAGGATGTTGCTAAGGTATTTTGGGTGGTTGTTAGTGCATTGCTATGGTTGCTTAAATGTGTTGGTGTTCTGGGCAGTTTCTAGGCCATTACTAAGTAGTTCTGGGTGGTTTCTAAGGCATTGCTGTGGTTGCTGTGTGTGTGTGCGTGTGTGTGTGTGTGTGTGTGTGTGTGTGTGTGTGTATGTGTGTGCGTGTATGTGTATGTGTGTGCGTGTATGTGTATGTGTGTGTGTGTGTGTGTGTGTGTGTGTGTGTGTGTGTGTGTGTGTGTCTGTGTGCGTGCGTGCGTGCGTGAGCTCTGAGACGCTTTGATCCTCTGTGTTTCATCTCTGGCCTTAGATCAGTAGTCTAGCAGAAGGGAATTTACACACATGCATACACACTTTTCATTTTTAAGTCTCTTTAAGTAGATTCAACCACATTACAAATTAAAAGTTGGGATGTCAATTGAACAAGTTAATTTAGTTCATTTAGAGGGATTATAAGGAATAAAAAAGGACACTAAAAAAATGCATGCATGTCGGATTCCATAGTAATGGATTTACTTAACCTCTAAGACACATATCTGAGATATATAAACAGATATATAAACACAGACTAACAATTCCTGCTTGAACATCTTTAAAATTATCTTCATTTGAGACTTTTCTCAGCAAATATTCAGAGCAGTTCATTGTATGTATTTGATTTGATTAATGTGTTTAATTTCTGTACAAATTAAAAGTAATTTGGTGTAAAAATATCCAATTATGAATCAGTTTTTCTTTTCTCTGACCGATTTGAACAAACACAGTGCAAACACATCTCCGATGCATGCTCTGTCATTCCCTCGCTTTGGCCCAGAACTCTCTGCTTTCCCTCTCTCTCATCTGTTAAATATTCCTCTCACACTCTCGCTCTGCCGCGAGGAAGAGGAGGATGACGAAGACTTGACAGCTCCTCCGCATGACCACCGCGCAAACATCCCATCATGAAGTTTGCTCTATTTGCTCGCGCGTCTGACCCAAGACCTGGACCGATACGTTCTGCACACAAACATGGCAAGAGCTTCTCCAGCGACAAGCTCTAATCTGATTGTCTGGTTTCACGCAATTTCCTGGAGTCGGGAAATCAGTCCGCTGGGAAACAAGGTCATGTTTATGAGTTCCCAATGCCATAATAAATGCGGAAGAACTAGAATTTGACAAGGTGCAAGAAATCTGAGAAAGATACTGACCATAATAAAAGAAGAATATTATATATATATATATCTTCTGGCTGGTTGCTAGGGTGTTACTAAGGCATTCTGTCTGGTTGTTTGGAGCGGTCTAACGCCTTTCAGTGGGGTTGCTAGAGCATTACTAAGGTGTTCATGGTTGCTGTTGTAGATGGTTGCTAATGTGTTACTAAGGTGTACTGGCTGGATGCTAGGGTGTGGTTGCTAAGGCTAAGGTCTTCTGGGTAGCTGCTATAGCATTACTTTTTATGGCTAGTTTCTAGGGTGTTACTAATTTGTCCTAGATGGTTGCAAGGGTGATGCTAAGCTAAGGTGTTACTAAAATGTTCTGGCCGATTGATAAGGCATTACTCAGGTGTTCTGGTTGGTTACAAGAGGTCCTACGGTATTCAGTGTGGTTGGTAGGACTTTAAGGCATTTTGGGTTGTTGCTAGGGTTTTGCCAAGTCGTTACTAAAGTGTTGCCAAGGTGTTTTGGCTGGTTGCGAGGTCATGTTAAGGTATTCAGTGTGGTTGCTAGGGCATTAATAGGGTGTTTTGGGTTGTTGCTAGGGTGTTACTAAGGTGTTGTAGGTGGTTGCTAAGATGTTGCTAAGGTCTTCTGTCTGGTTGTTAGGGTGTTACTAATGTGTTCTGTGTGGACTACACCATTGAAAATAGGTATATATTATTGGACTTTTTAACGGATAGTTCATCTAAAAATGACAAATACGTCATAATTTATGATATGATACACACACAAACAAACGAGATGCACACAGTAAAAAAAAATTTGTAAATTAAATAATTTCATTTTTTTCAGAGCTTAATGACTTACATTTATGTCTGTTCCTCGCAGAAAGTTTTAAGGACCACTTTTATTTCAACATCCCCAAAAAAAGTTATTTATAATGGAAGGTTCTTTAGATTCATAAAATGTAAGAAACAAAGTTTCTTTAAAAGAACTGTTTACTGAAAGGTTCTTTGTGAAAATAAAACTTTTTTAACATTATTTTTAAGAAATCCAAGACATTTTACCTGCAACGATGATGTTGATGAAGGTAATGTAATGATGATGGTGATGATGGAGGTTATGAAGATGATGTTGATTGAAACTTCCTGTTGGTTTTCATCTGGACTGAACAGCTGATGCTGAAAAAGTCTCACACACACACACACACACACACACACACACACACACACACACACACACACACACACACACACACTCTCTCTCTCTCTCTCTCTCTCTCTCTCTCTACATTTAGAGAGAAGCGTTTGTCAAAGGAACCGTTCCTCTTAAAATGGAAATGTAATAATAATCACCTAGTCAACCTGAAAGTGTGTGAACCATAAACGCATTTTCACTACTTGAAATAAAACAAGTATTAACTGATTTTTTTTTTTTATTTAAAGTAAAAAAACACTGGTCCATACA
This sequence comes from Gymnocypris eckloni scoliostomus, assembly GCA_027564155.1. Lineage (NCBI taxonomy): Eukaryota > Metazoa > Chordata > Actinopteri > Cypriniformes > Cyprinidae > Gymnocypris > Gymnocypris eckloni. Next base: position 1,830,491 of record CM050417.1, read on the forward strand.
TTGTTTTCTAAGTCTTCTATCTTAGTGTGAGAAATAGAGTAGAATTTAAGTTGTTTTTCAGTGTTGGCTGCAATACATTACTAATTAATTACGGTAATTTAATAACTTTTTTCCTTAACAGGCAAAGTAAAGGATTACGCTTAATTCTTCTGTAATTTAATTATAGTTACTTCTGCTGCGTCGCATTAAATACTGTATAAACAGTATAAAACAATGGTGAATTTAACATCAAAATTAACATATAATGTTAAAATGCATGTTTGTATTTAATACTTTACAGAGTTGAATAATAATTCATGGGAAGTTATATGATTTGTTCATTAACAATATTAAAAAAGAATTTAAAAAGACTTCAAGTCTATCCATAACTCTTCATCTGATCAAGGCTGATATGGGATTTCGAAAGTATAGTTATTAATAGTAATGCAATACTTCTTAGGGAGAGTAATTTGTAAAGGAATCTAATTACACTGTTGGAGATTAATAATTAGTAGTTAGTAATTAATTTAGTTTTAGAGTAACTTAGCCAGCACTGTTTATGAACTGAACATCTTTAGGATTATTTTGAAGCTCAGAAATATGTAATCATATAATAAACACATTTCTATAAAAGTATTTTATGTTGTATTATTTCAAGTAACAAACATGTTTTTATGGTTGTAGTTTGGGGAAGTAAACGGGGTGGTTTTATGAATGAAATCTCCAGTCGCCAGGTAACATCATGTTTTTCCTCATTCACTGACCTGCCGACCAACACAAACTCTCCGACGAGGTTTTTCCGTCTCATGGCCATCAGGATGTTTCGTACGGTCATGCCCTCGCAGAAACACGCCACCACGCGAGCTTTGGGCAGATACTTGCGCAGCTTGACCAGCAGACGGTCGAAGCTCTGCTCGCCGGCGTTACTCCAGATTTTATCCGAGTGAGCGATACAAATACCTTCCTTTCCCGCCATCTCTTTAAACGCCTCCATCCCACTCTCACCATAGTTACCTAGGGAAAATGTACATGATTATTCAATTAGTCATGAGTTACCGTATTATATCCCAAATGTTTGAATCTAATATATACAGTTCAGAATACATTTATGCATTTAGTAGATGCTTTTATCCAAAGCGACTTACAATTGCATTCAGGTTATACATTTTTTGTCAGTATGTGTGTTCCCTGGGAATCGAACCCACAACCTTTTGCGCTGCTGACGCAATGCTCTACCACTGAGCCACAGGGACACTGTGTGTGAGAATATGTTTGACATTGAAAGAAAATGAACAAAAACACAAAGAAAGAAACAATTTTCACTCAGAACCTGCTAAAATTTCACAAATAACCAACCCATAAAAATACAAATATTTTGTTAGAATATAAGTTCTTTCTAATTGCTTTTAATGAAGAAAATGTTTTTTAAGAATTTATTCAATAATGTGTGTGAACACTGAAAAAAACCTGCTTTGTAACAATTTTTATATAAAAAAATGCTAGCACATTTCACAAATAATTGCAAAGAATGGCAAGTAACACATCAAATTAAACATAAAACATTGGAGTCAAATTGTATTTTCTTGTCAAAATGTACTTCAATAATCTGGAAAAAAATCTTAGTGAAATTTATTTCTACACCACTGCTTTCAGTATGAAAACATAACAGACTACTTTTCTTTTTATATAAGGATAAATATAATAAACATTTCAAAGTTGTAAACAAAGAAGATCTTCACATTTAATTCAATTTATTTCTTTGTAATTATTTGTCAAATTTACTAGCACACACACACACACACACGCATGCACACACACATGCACACACACATGCACACACACATGCACACACACACGCACACACGCACACACACACACACACACACACGCACACACACACACACACACACACACACACACACACAAACACACAAACACACACACACACACACACACACACACACACACACACACACACACACACACACACACACACACACACACACACACACACAATCAGTCCCCGTTCATAAAGAACACCAGCTTTCACTTCCTGTCAAAGGTCATTGAACAGTGATCATTTTCAAAGCATGAAACGACTCATGAATCTAAACATTCGATTAAACTAATGATCTCTGTTTGCTGAGGACCCACAACGTCCTAGATTTACCTTATACAGTGAAAATGTATATTTTACATTTCTATTTAACACTAATAAATTAAATATAATACTGGTGTAAAATAGATCTTCCTCTAAAAGATCATTGAACAGAGATAATTGTCAAAGCATGAAATGACACACAACTAAACATCTGATTAAACTAATATTTAAAATATGAATAAATTAATATTTTAAAGTCCTATAATGTCCTTTAGTTCATAAAAAGCAAAAATAATAACTCAAAGCAGAGATAAAACATATGCAACTTGACAGGGATTTTTTTTTTTAAGTATTAATAAATATGTAGCAGAAAAATCATCTAAATATGTAACCATTCAAAAAAAATGTATTATTACCTTAAAGTTGAGTTGACATATACAGTGAAATATTATAATACACAACTATAAATAACTTATGTTGTAAAATATAATAAAATATTCATTTTTATAACCATATCAATTACTTGCTTTAATATGTAAAGGTTACATTTTCTATTTAAAAAACGTAAATATATTCTATTAAATATATTTTATGATAAACTATTGTTAGAACTGTAAACTTAAACATAGTACAATGACATCCCATATCACCTGAAACATTTCACCGTTTTACATTCTACAATTCCTTAAGAGAACTAAAAAGACACAAATTAAAGTGAAATTTGAGTCATAAAAAATGAGTTTAATATGCATAGCTAGTGTCACTTGGTTTTACAAGAATTTAATGAGAAATGTTTTTACTCATATTGAGATCTAAACATTTTGGCTGCATATCTGATATCTTGACAATTACGAGCAGTTTATGACGAGATTTTACAGACAAATATGAGTCTTTTTCATAAAAAAATCAGAAAAGCAGAAGCATCAAATAAAAGTAATTTAATCTCACTGCTGTCTAGGAGAGACGATAGAGATCTCATTAGTGATTTCCTAAAGGAACGGACGGCTAAACACACACACACACACACACACACACACACACACGGCTGGAATGTGTATAAATATTACAGCAGAAAATCGAACATCTGAACGTCAAACGCTGAGCTGCCCTTTATAACCCGAGCAGGAATGCGTCAGATTTCAGAGAGTGTGTGTGTTAGTGGAAGAGCGAGGTAACAGTTGTGTTCCCTGAGAGTGTGACACGGATGTGTTTCTCTGTAATTACAGCAGACACACTGGAGCTGAAGAGAGATGCTTCTCTCTCTCTCTCTCTCTCTCTCTCTGCTGTTTCAGCCATCTGGACTTTATTGTTACCATAGCTGAAGGAATGTGTAGGTCTTCATTCATTCTTCTGGATTTCAGTTCACCTAAACATTACACTTCTGTTGTCATTTATCACTCACTCATATTTGTTCCAGACCCATATGACTAACTTTTGTCTGTAGATCACAAAATGAGATGTTTTGAAGAATGTTCAGGCTGCTCTTGTCAATGCAATAATGAATCAGGATGATCAGACTTAAAGACAGTAAAAAGCACCTAAAAGCACCTAAAATATGTGACTATGACTATTTGCATCTGTCTAATGTCATATGATGAGGAACAGACCAAAATGTAATTCCTTTTTCACTGAAAGCATTTCTGAAACCGTTCACATTTGTGTAAAAATATCTCCTTTTGGAAACAGAAGAAACAGAAGTCATTCAGGTTTGGAGCCACATGAGGCTGAGTAAATGATGACACGTTGTTTATTTTAGTTGAGCTAGTTCCTGTGACTGACTCATGTGAAACATGTGAAACGTCTAGTATATTGACACAAAATTATCTTATGTAAGCTCCTCCTGACTCGTTTTTTGTGGCTATTCTTGAATGGCACCGAATACATTTAGATTTAGTCATTTAGCAGATTTATCAAAGCCACTCACAAACGAGGAATACAAGCAATCAAAACCAACAAAAGAGCAATGATATGCAAGTGCTAGAACAAGTCTCGGTTAGCTTAACGCAGTACACTTAGCAAGGTTTTTTTATTATATAATAAATACAAAGAAAACAGAGAATAGATAAAGAACAGAGCAAGCCATATTAAATTAATAAAAAAAAATGTCATTGGTTGTTTTCATTGTAGAATATATATATTTTCTTTTTTTTTTATTAAATAAAATAAAATTAAATAATGTGACTCATTGAAGGATGGCTACACTGAAAAAAGTTGGTGTATAAACAGTTTTCCCTCAGAAATTGCTAGTAAATGTCACAATTATTTACAAATAAACTGCAAGTAACACATTGAAATACAAGTGAAATTTTAAAGCATTGACTATTAATATTTTCATGTAAAATGTACTCCAGTTATCTTACTTTCATTGACATCTACAAAAAAAAATCATTTTTACAGTGCATATAGGAGCAGAAAGCGCATCCTGCAAGTAAATATGAATCTGATTTCACATGCAAAGAGATTCGCCAATCACAACAGGGCTCATTTGCATAAATGAGGTACAGTAGCAAAATCAACTTCAACTCGAAGAGATAAAATGTAAAATTATCATAAAAAACGGTTTCTGGTGCAAGAAACCTCGACTGATATAATAAGTGGACTTCAGGGGAAAAAATAAAATGCTGCAGGAGTGTAAAATATGGGCTTTTTCAAATATAAAAGTCCTAAAAGCTGCCCCGCTGCTCATGTACAAAAGACAGATACTGTTATCAGTGAACGGTATTTCTCAGCTGTTACATTATGTGAAGTATTTGCACTAAATCAAGTGGAGTATCCAACAAAATCAAATGATAAAAATCCCCCGCCGCGCCACACCGTCTGAAAAATGTCCCGTGGTGATATCATCTGAAATCCATCTCTTAAAACGCATTTCCCCCTCAGCTTTACTATCATTTCCATGATTTAACTGCATGCTACATCAAAATCCTGCGAGCGTTTTTGGTTTGTGAGGCATCCAGCACTGATATGTGTGAGCAGATGGCACATACGTGTCCCTCTCCACATGAAACACACAGTATAGTGATGGAGAATCTGTCCTCACTGGGTTACTGTACATGTCCGACTCTGGGATTATGCTAATGATATTCAAATAAGACAATTGTGCTGTATTACATCATAATCACATAACCCCTACTTTGCTTTAAACCTATTGGCTGGCTTGAGTGATTGACAGGTATAAGGGACTCCGTCAGCCAATCATTTGCACCGGATCGCGCACATGTCATTTATCAGCACTACGTGGGTTCTGGAAGCGTTCAAGGATTTCAAAGAATTCAAAGTATTCAACCAAATGAACCAGCTCAGAATGAATTACAATTTTACAAAGTTTGATTAAAAGAAGAGATGAAAGATTGTGCCAAATATTCACACACATGGATTCACATCAACTACATTGTGTGATGTTACCAATAGTACTAAATATATATTAGTGCTGTCATATGATTAATCGCGATTAATAAGCGATTAATGTTTACATAATATGTGTACTGTATATATTTATTATGTATATATAAATACACACACACATGCATGTATATATTTCAGAAAAATATGTTATTTTTATATATTAAATATATGTATTTATAATATAAATTATATGAATATAAATAGACAATACATGTAAATATTTTCAAAATATATATATGTGTGTGTGTATTTATATATACAGAAATACACAGAACACACACATATTATACAAACAAAAACTTTTAATTTGTATGATTAATCGCTTGACAGCACTAATATTAGCAAAGAGAAAGCTTGCACAGTTGGAACGTTTTTTTAAAGAAATTAATACTTTTATACAGCAGGGATGCATTATATTGATCAAAACTAACAAAAAACACATTTATAATATTGCAAAGGATTTCTATTTGAAATAAATGCTGTTCTTTTGAACTTTCTATTCATCAAAGAATCCTGAAAAATATAATGTATCACAATTTCCACTAAAATATTAGACTGGAGTAATGATGCTGAAAATTCAGCTACGCATCACAGGAATAAATTACATTTTAAAATATATTTAAATAGAAAATACTATTTTAAATTGTAATGATATTTCACAATATGACAGATTTTACTGTATTTTTGATCAAGTAAATGCAGCCTTGTGAGCAGCAGAAACTTCATTCAAAAAGACTCACTGACCAAAAACTTCTTTCAAGACTTCCTTGCACTTGCTCCCGGTTGTAGCTCGCATCAGTTCAAGACACTGATGCTTGCATATAGAACAACCACAGGCTCAGCACCCGCCTATTTCCACTCATTACATCCCTCCAATTTACACTCCCTCCAGAAGCCCCTGCTACTTCCACTATTACATCCTCCAGAAGCCCCTCCTACTTCCACTCATTACATCTCCTCCAGAAGCCCCTCCTTCCACTCACTACATCCTCCTAGAAGCCCTCCTCCTACTTCCACTCACTATTACATCCCCTCCAGAAGCCCCTCCTACTTTCCTACAAGCTATGTCTACTTCCACTCACATCCTCTCAACTCCTACTTACACTGCATCCCTCCAAGAAGTCCCTACTTCCACTTGACTATTCCTTCTTCATAACTCCAGAAGCCCTCCTACTTCCACACAATCCTGAGATTACAGCCTCAGATACCTTGTATTCCACAGATACAAATTTCCTCCTCCTGTCACCAATGCAAATGTAAGGCTCTGTGAGAAGCCCTAACATTGTCTTCTCTCTGCTGGCAGTCAGTCTCTAAACTCAGAGGTGTTTGTCATGACAGATGGCAGCTGCAGGCCTGTAGATGTCCAGCTGTTTCCACCAGCACAGATGTGTGTGGAGCCCTGCTGACCGCGGCTGATGTTCAGGAGGTTTGGGTCTCGTCTAGTCAAGTCAAGTCACATTTATATAAATAGCATATTATACAATACAGACAGTTTCGAAGCGGATTCACAATAATAATCAGGAAAATATCGGCGCTCATGCTGTAAATATATAAATCTGTAAAGCAGCTCTACAGAAGATGTCAGTTCAGTGTTGATTCAATAACAGCATCAATGTTACAGAGTTCATCAATTACGAAACAAAACGTCTAGCCTCGTGCATCCCAAACCTTTGACTATCGACCAAAAATCTGGCGCACATTGCAACTGATTCTGGCCAAGAATCGCCTACTTAGACAGCGAGAGACTGGCATTAAAAATATCTGACCACGGTTAAAACTCAAAACTGAATCTCATTATTTATTCACTCTAATGTCACTCCAAATCTGTATGACTTTCTTTGTACTGTGGAACACAGAAGATGGTAATTTCTCTCAAAAACGCACCTAATTTAACTAAGCTTAGTTTCTGCTTTCAACTTTGAAGTATAATCAAATTATTATATCTCTTAACTATATAAAATAGAGTTGAAATTGGTTAAATTATTTTGATGAGTTACAGTAATTTGAAAAAATGACACTGATTACTGTATATAATATTTTTCTTTGGTGTTCCACAGGTTTGGAACAACAAGGTGAATAATTCATGACTGAAACTAATGAATATCCTTCATCTGATGCCATAAACTTTACAAACGTCTTCACATGTTCCTTAAAAGAGCTCAATGCTCAGAGGACAGTGTTACATTAAAAAAGTTTCTGATTAATTTCCAAAAAGGATGACATCAAGGCCCCATATGCAAATGAAGACAAATCTAGAATGCAACTACAATGCAATTAAAACAGAAATGCACATTGGCATCTTAGAAAATACAAGAATTAGGATCCTGCACTTAAAAATATTGATGTAATATTTACTTTGAAACAACTTTCACTCTAGCAGATTTCACAAATAATTACAAAGAAACAACAAGAGTAGTAAGTATACTACACCACCTGTCAAAATGATTGATTGAGGGGCGGGACTTCCGGTATAGGGGCGGGACTTCCGGTATCAGGCGGAACTTCAGGTGTAGGCGGGACTTCCGGTATAAGGCGGGACTTCCGGTGTAGGCGGGACTTCCTGTATAGGCGGGACTTCCGGTGTAGGCGGGACTTCCTGTATAGGCGGGACTTCCGGTATAGGGGCGGGACTTCCGGTATAAGGCGGGACTTCCTGTATAGGCGGGACTTCCGGTGTATAATCAATCATGTTATAATGACAGTAGGTTTTGATGTTTTGACAGGTGGTTTTGATGTTTTTGACAGGAGGTTTTGATGATTTTGACAGGTGGTTTTGATGGTTTTGACAGCAGGTTTTGATGTTTTGACAGAATGACAGCAGGTTTTGATGTTTTGATGATTTTGACAGTTGGTTTTGATGGTTTTGATGTTTTGACAGCAGGTTTTGATGTTTTGATGATTTTGACAGCAGGTTTTATGTTTTGATGATTTTGACATAAGGTTTTTGTTTTTGAAGGCTGTATTTTAAATCATGTTATCATGACAGTAGGTTTTGTCCTTTGAAGACGCTGTTATCAGGAAATTCCCTCCACCCATAGCTGCGTATCTGGGTCTGTGCTGTGAAAAACTGTGAAGGCATCTCCCACAAACATCTGTTATTTTAAAACAAAAGTTGATTGTTTATAGAATAGTTTACTAAAAAAAAAATCCACTGAACATTATTTCAGTTTTAAAAGTTTAACAACACGTTACTTTATTTACTAGTTGTTTTGTCAATCTTACAAACGTTATAACGTTTAAAATGTACGATCTGATATAAACTATAAATGTTTTGACACGCTTAAGACTTCTAGGGTTATATAAGGTGTTAGAGTGGTGCCTGGAGACATTGAAATGCGGTGTTAAACGGGGGAACAAAGTTTTTTTTATTAAAGTTATTTTTTCATACACAACAATGTCACGGAAAAACTTCAAAACAAGAAAGTCAGAGTATATCATTTATAAAAGAGTACAAAACAGACGACGTAAAACCAAATAAGAGTCAAACCGCATAAGTTAATAGAAAACAATAAAGACAAAGAAAACTAGGATTCGAATGTGGATAAGCTAAAAAGGTTAATATTAAACAAGTTTTAATATAAAGAAAATGCGACGTATATACACGTAAAATTAAGCAATGTTTTTATTTTCCAGAAAGCGCTGTTTAAAAGGATGTAAAATACGGTGCAAGAAAACAAATAAAAATGAAGACAGGTTATTTAAACAACTAAGACAATATTAACATTAAATAATATAGAGTAACCTTACTTACTGTGGTATAAAATAAAAATCAAGCCGTTAAAAAGATACGTTTGTCAGAAGTTTGTAATATTACAATTTAAAAAGACAGAAGTTGTCACAAGAAAAGCTGGGAAACAAGGAAAAATAACAAACGTGCATCCAGCCGTTGTCCAAAAAGAAGGTAATCTCAGAGACAAAAGATAAGTCTATCATAACTTAGCTGAAGGTAAAAGTTAAACAAAGAAAAGTCCGTGCGTGTCCGTTTCAAACACAGAATGGCGAGACATCCGGTTCCAGGCAGACCACGCCACGCTCCATCCCTAGATCCGGACGAGGAGGGACCAAAACTGAGATTTAAAAGGATTTAATCCATGACTGTTTTAAAACATTAAAGTTAATTTTAATAAGTCTTTTACATGTCTTAATTAAACCAGTCAACATCATTCACCTAAATCTTTTCACTTTAAAAAATAGTAGACCTATGGTTTTACTTTTAAACAAACAAGTCCTAACCTCTGGGGGAAAGTTTGTTTTATTTGTTTAACAACACATTTTACTTTATTTACTCTTTGCTTTTTGTCAATCTTACGATACGTTATAACAGCTAAAACACAGGTATGCACATACAAATATTTAACAGGAATGAAACCAAATCAATAACTCTCTGATTTTCTTGCCATAAGACTTGTTATCATTTGAAATACGCGTGCAGCATGTAAACGTTTTTTTTTACATCACACGAGATGCAGATATTTCATCTCAAGCAGTGCAACGAAGTTAAAGACGGTCGTGTCAATATCACATTTCACGCAGCACGAGATGCCAGTGAAGTTTTTTAGTCAGACGATAAAAGCAACACCGTTGGATCAATTTATGACACAGTTTTGGAGGAAGCGCAGAGGTGTAAGCGCACACACATACGCTTTACAGCGCTTAGACTTTTATGATGTCTCATACAAAACTTTTACAAATAAATAACTTTCTTAGAATCACGCTGAATATATCTACAAGATGACGAAAAGTATGATTAAACAATGATATAACTATTGTTTAACAAATATCATTCTAACAAAATGTAAAACCTAAAACCATGAATCTCTAACCTAATAAACTGCGTTATTAACCGTAAGGGGAGTTAAATGCAGCATGCTTTATTGCATTAAAATAAAAACAACAACCGATCTATATAGGTTTATTCGATAAAATAACTGAGCATTTGCAAATGTCAAGGTAAAACTGGTGTGTCAGGTGATTGTACATTGTTGTACATATCTCGCCTATACAGATATGTTAAGATGTTTAACATCTGTAAAAATAGTCTAAAAGGTCATCTTTTAGCTTCCACATAGGAACTATGTCCACACTCAACGGTTTTGTGTAACAGAGTCCAGAGACAAATGAAAATAAAATGTGTGAAAGACTGATGACAGGAAGAGCTACAGACTAAAAGCTTCAGATTTATTAAAACAATCGGCGTGTGCATTTTTCTCTTGAATAGGTATGTATGCAGTAACCAGTGTGTACACGAATATTTATAATACATAACCGCATAATTCAGTGATTCTATCAAATGAATCAATATAGGGTTATGTTTTTAGTTTGAGATGTTTGTAAGTTAATCACACCTTAACCTAAAACATTTTCAACCAAACTCTCTTGCGCACACAGCACAACTGCCAACAACATCCATAACTTGGTTTTATCATTCGCTGTAGCTGAAACTCTATAACGCTGTTCAATTTATGCATCAACGCAGCTATAGATGCTGGAAGAGCTCCTTGAGCTGTTTAACTGTAGAAAATGTAACAATGACGTAAAACTAGATCGACAGACCGAGTGTACGCTCCTAAAACAGGCCTGGAACCATTTCAACCATTCTAACACTAAGCGCACCACGGGAGAAAAATGTGTTATAGCACAGCAGTAAAACACTGGACGAGCGACCAAATAACTACAAGTCCTACTTAAAATCTACAATGAAACTAGAAAATATACGTGTGACCTAACAGTGTTTAAAATACTGGACACGTGCAGTTAGATGAAGACACGCAGAGTTGGTTAACACAACGAAATATGTGAAGCATACGTATAACACGACAAGCGTTCTGCAGGACTGAATGACTGACTTTTTTCTTAAGATTTGATTTCAAGAACACACACACACAATATATCCTGGAAGAGCTCCTTGAGCTGTTTAACTGTAGAAAATGTAAACAATGACGCACGTAAAACTAGATCGACAGACCGAGTGTACGCCTAAAACAGGCCTGGAACCATTTCGAACCATTCTAACACTAATATTTAACAAATATTTTCGTTTCCACAAAGATACAAACGTTGTCGTACAAATGTTGCAGGCCTTTCAGGTCAGCGAACTACAATACCCAGCATATACATCGGACTACAAACATGGTTGCCACGAATCCATACATATACAAAACGGTCTATACGCGACAGATCTCTAAATCGTCAGACTTTTGGTTATACGTACGTTCGGATACCCTATATAGAAAGACTCGTATTACCAACGCTTTTTTACAAAGTATACGCTTCCTTTCGCCTGGCGATGTTACAAACCCCATTTTGCGAGATCTACACGTCTGTAGAAATAATTAACAGGTCTTATAAAATCATTGATTTGACTTAACTTTAAAACACAATCCGCACGAACGATAAATCAGACGCTCTTAAAATCGATAGTGCACAAAACGTGTGTAAAAGGGCGGATGATCGCAGGAAAACAATTTAACAAAAACAATTTAAGGGTGCTACACACAGGTGAGTGGGCCTGCACAAGCCACCTGTAGTAACACACTCTCCTCTAGTCGCACTAGACACTTTCACACACTACTGTGTGTACATAATCCCACAAAAGACTGATTGTAATATATGACTGATATATGTATGTTTACAGGCCCGTACACCGCAAATCACCCTACACCGTTTCCCAGCCAGCTGCTTAAATGTCTCTCTTTTTGCACATGTACACTATTTGAGTCATCTACACAGTTGTGGAGTTTGTATTTTTAGTTTATTTATAGGTAACCATTTGTATATATATATATACACTCTGTATAGTCAAAGCTGACAGTAGGTTTATACTGTTTTACTTTGTGTTGTATATCTGTATTCATGTAGCACCGTGGTCCAGCGTGTACGACATTTCGTCCCGCTGTATGTCCACAGATGTAGCGGGATGACAATAAAGATAGGGCGTATGTCAGTGTATGTCAAGATAGTGACATACACTTGACTTGGCGACACATTAACGTGATATTTCGGGGTCGTGTCTTACACAATTGTGTGTTACTTAACGTTTTATGCCGTTTTCATATAAAATATAACAGTCTGTTACCAATTTAGATGTGTTTATTATGAAATCACACAAAGAACCACTGAAGAACGTACTGTTTGCTAACACGGAATTAATTAAAATAATACTCTGTGCTCATTTAACCGGTATATTTACAGTATGTTGAACGTAATACAGTTAAACAGGAGCATTGAAACATTAAAACCTATTAAACAGTTGTTTCAATACAAACATAATTTATCAAATACTATTAAACTATTGAATTTTGGACACCTTAAAACACTTTATTCAATCAAAACCTGTCCCAAAAGACAGACGGACAAATCTTCAACGATTACTGAGACGGACGGAGTTTATGCAAAAGACAAAATAATTATTCTTCGTCACAATAACATAAGCGTTCCAATAATTTGATAACCTTACTGTAGATTTTCTCAATATTCTTTATTCTAGTTATTGTTTTCCTCTTATTCATAAACCCACAAGAGTTAAATAAAATTCAACAGCTTACAAATTCTCTAAGTGAATACATAAAATCTGATGTTTTATATTCAGACTTGTCTGATAATTTTCTGATATACCTATCGTTATTCTATAATTAGGGCTAACAGGATGGAACTCTCAAAAGAAATACGGCAAAATAACTGTTTTTATCGATCAATTAAATGACGGATCCTCTACATGACACCGGTTAAGACTAAACAAATGACTTTTATTTTGGGACGTCTTTCCGGTCTGCCTGATACATGCGTTCAGAAGACAAACCACACGTGAAAAGCGGGTGTTTGTGTTTTTTCGGTTGCCTTTACAACTAGTAGGCCTACGCTTCAGACTTTTATAACTATTACACTTAAAGAGAACCATTTTCACAACAACAACAACGCGTACATGGATACGCATTTTCTTTTGCGTATGTCTCTAAACAACGGTTAGGTAAATGACTTGAGGTTGTTACGTCATTTTTACGGGAAAAGGTGGGACGGATTCATGTATTTTTATTCCGTCCACACAAATGCTCTGGCACCGAATGTCTTTTAGGCCTGACCCCAGAAAACAGACGTCTTAATATTTTGTTCTTCTTTTCATGAAAACAAGCGGCAGGTAGTTTTTGTCCTCAGCTGCGGTATAGCGACACGTTTTAACACGTCGTGAATTCCGATAGTTTGTTAGCAAACGCAGCTGTTTATTACTGAGATGTCACATCAGAGCCGCGTTCTAGTTTATATTTTTAAACTACTTATATGTTTAACTTAGTTGCATCTTTAACGGCGCCTACCGTTCTCGCCTCGTCACACCGGATACTATAAACAATAAAATAAAATACGTAAACTCACGCTTTGTAAGCAGAACCGTTTACATGTTTCCGTGACTTTGTTAGCTCTTTCTGTTTGAATTTGTGTACTGCCGTTTTGCTATCCTTATCTTATTTTCCCCACCTAATTGTAATTGTTAGGCCTTGGCGTTATAGGCTTTTAAAAACTAGGTCTCCTAGATTTTGGCGTCTAGATTAACGGGCCTTTTGTTCTTATAAGTTAATAATTATGTCAATTGGTTGATTTAATAAAATATTGCTTTAAATCGCGTCTTCATTCGAGACATTTACGTTACATTATTACATTGTGGGGATATGAGATACAAGATCGTTTGAAATTGATAACAAACAAAAACTTATCTTAGGCGTGACCATTGTTTATGACTTCCTGGCAACGTCACACAGGTTGAGGGCGGGCCCAAATGCTAAAACCAAAGCGACCGGACTGACAAACTCATTTACGACATTGCTAGCGGGTTTGAAGGTACAGGACGACGGATCTGCTGTAAGACCTTGTCAAAACAAAACGCTATCTACATGGATCAACAGAATCAACTTCAAGAATCCAATTTGTCTGAGCCTGACGCGCTCTCCAATTGTTCTACTAACGACGTTTTGGCGGATCTGAACCATAAACTGAAAATTGAAACTGAAAGTGAAATGCCTAAGAACAAATCACGGATTAAAACAGTCAATCAAAATTCTAGGAAATGGTGATAACGCTCTATATCGGTTAGGGGACAAAATGTATCTCTTGGAAAAACGTTGCACAAAAGCTAATGGCTACTGATTGGAGTTCTGATGCGTTACGGAAAAACGTGTTTTGTAAAGAAGAAGATCCCATTTAAACTATATTACAGAGGACAAATGATCGGTCTGATACGTAAGATCATTTTGGCGACATACGATCCAAATCATGATTGTGGGTGATACCAAACGTGAAACAAATCTCAAGAACGAAATGGAAATTGTAAGAAAGGATGATTTGACTGTTTCTAATCAGCCGAGAGTCAACCTGTCTAACCGCTAGAAAAATGCTGGACGTGATGTCTGAATCGAAGATGATATGGACAGATCTCAAAACACAGATCTATGTGTTTTGCTGATTGTAAAAAACTGTGATTATATGACGTGTGAAATTGTTGTATCGCTGATTGATTTTATATTTGAGAAAAACATGTTTGTCTGCAGAGATTTTCTTTTCTGGCTAGACTTTTCTGACTAAATTGTACATTTAATGTATACTCAAATGTTGTTGAAATAAAAGATTGTCTCAACGTAATATTCTCTGACTTCATAAAATGTATTTAGAACATTTAAATGTAGCACCCACTTTTATACGAAAACAACTTATAAATGAGTTTGTCAGTCCGGTCGTCTTTGGTTTTAGCATTTGGGCCCGCCCTCAACCTGTGTGACGTTGCCAGGAAGTCATAAACAATGGTCACGCCTAAGATAAGTTTTTTTTTGTTTGTTATCAATTTCAAACGATCTTGTATCTCATATCCCCACAATGTAATAATGTAACGTAAATGTCTCGAATGAAGACGATTTAAAGCAATATTTTATTAAATCAACCAATTGACATAATTATTAACTTATAAGAACAAAAGGCCCGTTAACGAGGCGCCAAAATCTAGGAGACCTAGTTTTTAAAAGCCTATAACGCCAAGGCCTAACAATTACAATTAGGTGGGAAAATAAGATAAGGATAGCAAAAAAGCGGTACACAAATTCAAACAGAAAGAGCTAACAAAGTCACGGAAACATGTAAAACGGTTCTGCTTACAAAGCGTGAGTTTACGTATTTTATTTTTATTGTTTATAGTATCTCACAACGGTGTGACGAGGCAGTGGCGCGGTAGCGCCCGTTAAAGATGCAACTAAGTTAAACATATAAGTAGTTTAAAAATATAAACTAGAACGCGGCTCTGATGTGACATCTCAGTAATAAACAGCTGCGTTTGCTAACAAACTATCGGAATTCACGACGTGTTAAAACGTGTCGCTATACCGCAGCTGAGGACAAAACTACCTGCGCTTGTTTTCATGAAAAGAAGAACAAAATATTAAGACGTCTGTTTTCTGGGGTCAGGCCTAAAAGACATTCGGTGCCAGAGCATTTGTGTGGACGGAATAAAAATACATGAATCCGTCCCACCTTTTCCCGTAAAAATGACGTAACAACCTCAAGTCATTTACCTAACCGTTGTTTAGAGACATACAAAAGAAAATGCGTATCCATGTCGTTGTTGTTGTTGTGAAAATGGTTCTCTTTAAGTGTAATAGTTATAAAAGTCTGAAGCGTAGGCCTACTAGTTGTAAAGGCAACGAAAAACACAAACACCCGCTTTTCACGTGTGGTTTGTCTTCTGAACGCATGTATCGTGAGCAGACCGGAAAGACGTCCCAAAATAAAAGTCATTTGTTTAGTCTTAACCGTGTCATGTAGAGGATCCGTCATTTAATTGATCGATAAAAACAGTTATTTTGCCGTATTTCTTTTGAGAGTTCCATCTGTTAGCCTAATTATAGAATAACGATAGGTATATCAGAAAATGATCAGACAAGTCTGAATATAAAACATCAGATTTTATGTATTCACTTAGAGAATTTGTAAGCTGTTGAATTTTATTTAACTCTTGTGGGTTTATGAATAAGAGGAAAACAATAACTAGAATAAAGAATATTGAGAAAATCTACAGTAAGGTTATCAAATTATTGGAACGCTTATGTTATTGTGAAGAATAATTATTTTGTCTTTTGCATAAACTCCGTCCGTCTCAGTAATCGTTGAAGATTTGGCCGTCTGTCTTTTGGGACAGGTTTTTGATTGAATAAAGTGTTTTAAGGTGTCCAAAATTCAATAGTTTAATAGTATTTGATAAATTATGTTTGTATTGAAACAACTGTTTAATAGGTTTTTAATGTTTCAATGCTCCTGTTTAACTGTATTACGTTCAACATACTGTAAATATACCGGTTAAATGAGCACAGAGTATTATTTTAATTAATTCCGTGTTAGCAAACAGTACGTTCTTCAGTGGTTCTTTGTGTGATTTCATAATAAACACATCTAAATTGGTAACAGACTGTTATATTTTATATGAAATGGCATAAAAACGTTAAGTAACACACAATTGTGTAAGACACGACCCCGAAATATCACGTTAATGTGTCGCCAAGTCAAGTGTATGTCACTATCTTGACATACACTGACATACCCTATCTTTATTGTCATCCCGCTACATCTGTGGACATACAGCGGGACGAAATGTCGTGCCACGCTGGACCACGGTGCTACATGAATACAGATATACAACACAAAGTAAAACAGTATAAACCTACTGTCAGCTTTGACTATACAGATGCTGTGTGTATATATATATATACAAATGGTTACCTATAAATAAACTAAAATACAAACTCCACAACTGTGTAGATGACTCAAATAGTGTACATGTGCAAAGAGAGACATTTAAGCAGCTGGCTGGGAAACGGTGTAGGGTGATTTTGCGGTGTACGGGCCTGTAAACATACATATATCAGTCATATATTACAATCAGTCTTTTGTGGGATTATGTACACACAATAGTGTGTGAAAGTGTCTAGTGCAACTAGAGGAGAGTGTGTTACTACAGGTGGCTTGTGCAGGCCCACTCACCTGTGTGTAGCACCCTTAAATTGTTTTGTTAAATTGTTTTCCTGCGATCATCCGCCTTTTACACACGTTTTGTGCACTATCGATTTTAAGAGCGTCTGATTTATCGTTCGTGCGGATTGTGTTTTAAAGTTAAGTCAAATCAATGATTTTATAAGACCTGTTAATTATTTCTACAGGCGTGTAGATCTCGCAAAAATGGGGTTTGTAACATCGCCAGGCGAAGAAGCGTATACTTTGTAAAAAGCGTTGGTATCTGAGTCTTTCTATATAGGGTATCCGAAGCGTACGTATAACCAAAAGTCTGACGATTTAGAGATCTGTCGCGTAAAGACCGTTTTGTATATGTATGGATTCGTGGCAACCATGTTTGTAGTCCGATGTATATGCTGGGTATTGTAGTTCGCTGACCTGAAAGGCCTGCAACATTTGTACGACAACGTTTGTATCTTTGTGGAAACGAAAATATTTGTTCAAATAATTGTTAAAAATGTATAAGAAGAACATGCTTATGCATGGTAAACAGACTTGACATGTATTATGTCGAAATTGACCGTCCCCGTTGTTTTGCTTCACGACATGTTTCGTTGTGTTAGGAGCGTACACTCGGTCTGTCGATCTAGTTTTACGCGTCATTGTTTACATTTTCTACAGTTAAACAGCTCAAGGAGCTCTTCCAGGATATATAGCTGCGATGATGCATAAATTGAACGCGTTATCGAGTTTCAGCTACAGCCGAATGATAAAACCAAGTTATGGATGTTGTTGGCAGTTGTGTGCTGTGTGCGCTCAAGAGAGAGTTTGAATGAAAAATGTTTTAGGTTAATGATGTGATTAACGTGCAAACATCCCGAACTAAAAACATAACCCTATATTTAACATTCGCTACATTCAACAGAATTAAAAAGTCGTAAGAAAGGTAACGTTTTTAAAAAGTTGTATTGTGTTTTGACGAGAAATCAAATCTGACTTTAAATAAAATGTATTTAAAATGAATGATTCATTTGATAGAATCACTGAATTATGCGGTTATGTATTATAAATATTCGTGTACACACTGGTTACTGCATACATACCTATTCAAGAGAAAAATGCACACGCTCGATTGTTTTAATAAATCTGAAGCTTTTAGTCTGTAGCTCTTCCTGTCATCAGTCTTTCACACATTTTATTTTCATTTGTCTCTGGACTCTGTTACACAAAACCGTTGAGTGTGGACATAGTTCCTATGTGGAAGCTAAAAAGATGACCTTTTTAGACTATTTTTTACAGATGTTAAACATCTTAACATATCTGTATAGGCGAGATATGTACAACAATGCAAATCACCTGACACACCAGTTTGACACACCCCCTTACGGTTAATAACGCAGTTTATTAAGCGAGAAAGAAAGTCTGTTGTAAAGATTAGTTAGGTTAGAGATTCATGGTTTTAGGTTTTACATTTTGTTAGAATGATATTTGTTAAACAATAGTTATATCATTGTTTAATCATACTTTTCGTCATCTTGTAGATATATTCAGCGTGATTCTAAGAAAGTTATTTATTTGTAAAAAGTTTTGTATGAGACATCATAAAAGTCTAAGCGCTCGTGTGCGTATGTGTGTGCGTTTACACCTCTGCGCTTCCTCCAAAACTGTGTCATAAATTGATCCAACGGTGTTGCTTTTATCGTCTGACTAAAAACTTCACCGGCATCTCGTGCTGCGTGAAATGTGATATTGACACGATCGTCTTTAACTTCGTTGCACTGCTTGAGATGAAATATCTGCATCTCGTGTGATGTAAAAAAAAACGTTTACATGCTGCACGCGTATTTCAAATGATAACAAGTCTTATGGCAAGAAAATCAGAGAGTTATTGATTTGGTTTCATTCCTGTTAAATATTTGTATGTGCATACCTGTGTTTTAGCTGTTATAACGTATCGTAAGATTGACAAAAAGCAAAGAGTAAATAAAGTAAAATGTGTTGTTAAACAAATAAAACAAAATTTCCCCCAGAGGTTAGGACTTGTTTGTTTAAAAGTAAAACCATAGGTCTCCTAAACTATTTTTAAAGTGAAAAGATTTAGGTGAATGATGTTGACTGGTTTAATTAAGACATGTAAAAGACTTATTAAAATTAACTTTAATGTTTTAAAACAGTCATGGATTAAATCCTTTTAAATCTCAGTTTTGGTCCCTCCTCGTCCGGATCTAGGGGATGGAGCGAGGCGTGGTCTGCCTGGAACCGGATGTCTCGCCATTCTGTGTTTGAAGCGGACACGCACGGGACTTTTTCTTTTGTTTAACTTTTACCTTCAGCTAAGTTATGATAGACTTATCTTTTGTCTCTGAGATTACCTTCTTTTGGACAACGGCTGGATGCACGTTGTTATTTTTCCTTGTTTCCCAGCTTTTCTTGTGACAACTTCTGTCTTTTTAAATTGTAATATTACAAACTTCTGACAAACGTATCTTTTTTAACGGCTTGATTTTTATTTTATACCACAGTAAGTAAGGTTACTCTATATTATTTAATGTTAATATTGTCTTAGTTGTTTAAATAACCTGTCTTCATTTTTATTTGTTTTCTTGCACCGTATTTTACATCCTTTTAAACAGCGCTTTCTGGAAAATAAAAACATTGCTTAATTTTACGTGTATATACGTCGCATTTTCTTTATATTAAAACTTGTTTAATATTAACCTTTTTTAGCTTATCCACATTCGAATCCTAGTTTTCTTTGTCTTTATTGTTTTCTATTAACTTATGCGGTTTGACTCTTATTTGGTTTACGTCGTCTATTTTTGTACTCTTTATAAATGATATACTCTGACTTTCTTGTTTTGAAGTTTTTCCGTGACATTGTTGTGTATGAAAAAATAACTTTAATAAAAAAACTTTGTTCCCCCGTTTAACACCGCATTTCAATGTCTCCAGGCACCACTCTAACACCTTATATAACCCTAGAAGTCTTAAGCGTGTCAAAACATTTATAGTTTATATCAGATCGTACATTTTAAACGTTATAACGTTTGTAAGATTGACAAAACAACTAGTAAATAAAGTAACGTGTTGTTAAACTTTTAAAACTGAAATAATGTTCAGTGGATTTTTTTTTTAGTAAACTATTCTATAAACAATCAACTTTTGTTTTAAAATAACAGATGTTTGTGGGAGATGCCTTCACAGTTTTTCACAGCACAGACCCAGATACGCAGCTATGGGTGGAGGGAATTTCCTGATAACAGCGTCTTCAAAGGACAAAACCTACTGTCATGATAACATGATTTAAAATACAGCCTTCAAAACAAAAAACCTTATGTCAAAATCATCAAAACATAAAAACCTGCTGTCAAAATCATCAAAAACATCAAAACCTGCTGTCAAAACATCAAAACCATCAAAACCAACTGTCAAAATCATCAAAACATCAAAACCTGCTGTCATTTATTATACATCCTTCAAAACAAAACCACCTGTCAAAATCATCAAAACATCAAAACCTACTGTCAAAACATCAAAACCTGCTGTCAAAACCATCAAAACCACCTGTCAAAATCATCAAAACCTCCTGTCAAAACATCAAAACCACCTGTCAAAACATCAAAACCTACTGTCATTATAACATGATTGAAGTCCCGCCTTATACCGGAAGTCCCGCCCCTATACCGGAAGTCCCGCCCATACAGGAAGTCCCGCCTACACCGGAAGTCCCGCCTATACAGGAAGTCCCGCCTACACCGGAAGTCCCGCCTTATACCGGAAGTCCCGCCTACACCGGAAGTTCCGCCTGATACCGGAAGTCCCGCCCCTATACCGGAAGTCCCGCCCCTCAATCAATCATTTTGACAGGTGGTGTAGTATACTTACTACTAACAAGTAACACATTAAGTAGAAAAACTGAAATGTTATTTTCTTGTAAAATGTGCTTTAATCATCTTTGATTTGTTTTCGACTTCAAAAAATGTACAAAATATATCGGTATCATGATTAATCTTAATTTAAGTGTATATGCAAATGAGATGAGCGGGAAGACGCCGTTAGAAGGAAAACCTCATAATTCGTTATTGGCTATTTTTTAGCATGTCTAAGACTGTACAGCGAGACAAAAGGAGCATGACACGCATCAGAAGGAGAAATGGCAGATGGTGAAGAAGGCAAAATTAATGAAGTAAGAAAACTGTGAAATAGAAACGCAGAATAAGATCAGGAGACACCCACACAGCATCGCTCTCGTCTGTTCTTCTCTTGAATTAAAGGGATGATTATTAAACAGCGGTCAAAAAGCCTTTCTTTCATCAGAGCAGAAAAGTGACTCTCTCTCCGCTTTGATTAACTTCTGCTGAATTTCCATACAAAAGTGACCTTGTTCGTTTGATCTGACCACTGAACAGCAGTTAAAGGCATAGAAGAGATGGAGAGCGAGACCGGGCAGATTTCAGTCCGTTCTGAATGAGTGTAACTCAGGTCACAGCTAGCGGAGACAAGAGATTTCCTCACAGCCTAATAAAACTCAAACAAGTGTCCTGAATGCCTGACAATTTGATCTGCGCATGTTATTTAGATTTGGTGTGACATTTAGACATCATGGTTAATTGCCGTGGAGAATACACAGAAGACGTGTCCCTATGTGTGTGTGTGTGTGTGTGTGTGTGAATCCGTTAGATGACTTTGAAAGGAAAAGTTCAGGAGAAAATAAACAGTCTGTCATCATTTACTCCCCCTCATGCTTTTCCACACATGTGACCTTCTTTCTCTGGTGGAGAAGTTTCACATCGTTCTTTTTCATGCAATCAAAATGAATGAGGACGGACCCCCCCAAAAAAGCACCATGACATTGCTATGCATTGCAAACCATTGCATGGCATCTTTAAAACTTCTATATATAAGGGGAGACAATTAACTAATATATCTCCATACTTTGCCAGTTACATAAAAAATTACTACTATTTATTGCATTACACATTTTCTGAAATGTCATGTTTACGTATGCAAACGAAGCACTATCTAATAAAATATGCACTGATTTGCAAACATTTCTGCCACAAAAATGTTTACATTTTGTTTACAATTACAATTTTTAAAGGTGTAAAGTTTTGCAAAAAATGTGGTTAATTATATATGAACAAATCCTTCAGTAAAAATATGGATAGGAATAAAGAGTTTGGTGCAAGTAAGTGCTGCTGAAGTGGAGATTTTTTTTGTGCACGAGAAAAAAAATATTTTGAGAAAATGACCTTTAAAGGGGTCATCGGATGCAAAATTCACTTTTACATGTTGTTTGACATGAAATTTGTCTTGGCAGTGTGTGTACACAACCACCCTATAATGATAATAATCCACCCCGTGTTTTTATTAAATCCCAGTAAAGCATTGGCAGTGTCTCAGATCAAGCTGTTCACAGACTCTAGGCAGCGGGACGTAGTTCTGCACAGCTTCTCCTACAGAAGAAGGGACCATACGTTTTTTTTTTTATGAATCTTTGCAAATCGTCTTTCCTAATACTGTGCTAGTTAGCAAGTTCCATGACAAATGCGGCTAAAGTTTACAGTCTCATGAGAACAGCTTACTCCACGGAAAAGAGGGGCGGGGTGAGTAGAGCTCATTAGCATTTAAAGGGGCATGCACCGAAGCGGGTCTGTGAACGGGTATGTGAACAGAGCTGATTTTGACAAGGTAAAAAGGGTGCTGTTTTACACTACCATAAAGATATTTTAATCAAAGTATGTTATGGAATTTTCATTAAGACCCTAAAGGATCATATCAACGTGTGGAAAAATGGGCATAAAGATTTGGATTGTAACCGAATTCTACAGACGTAAGTAAATAGAAGTGCTGTAAACACTTGAAAGTGTATTTGGGATGTTTTCTTTGCACTAGTCTAAAAAAAGAGTTTAAGAAAAGCCAAAAAGCTCAAAATCTCAAAACTGACAGATGCATGAAAAAACTGCATTTTTTGCCTGTAGCGTCTCACCATAAATTACCTCTGTTATAGTTCATCTCTTTGCATGACCTACAACAGAACCCAGAAACAAGTCACATTTTAGCACTGCACTGAAGTCATTGGGTTTTTGGTCACATTTCTTCTCTGTGATGCATTCAGACACTGAGTCTGGCCCTCGTCTCTCTGAACATTCATTTTAAATGATTTTCTGTCCTCTTACGTTCTTGAATAACTAGCTGCCTCCCGTGAAAGTGCTGACGACAAGAGCCGAGTGCAAAGACTCCATCCTGTCCAATACCCAAGATTGTACTCAATCGACAAGCCATTTCAATCTGATGTAAATAACCTCCGGCAGAGCTTCACAGCAACTCGTGAAAAGTCCCAAACGCTTTCCTTTCATTTCTTTTATGGACAGAGGAATTCTGATGACCATGATATTACTAAAAACACGCCTGAAGACCAACATAAAGACACAATTGATCCTGTTTGCTTTCTTAAATCAAGTTTCTTGTTCTCAGTGTACATTATTAACACTACTATGTGAAATACTTCTGTCATCTATTATCAAAATATGAATAACTAAAAACGAGTTGCAAAGATTAAAAGAGAACATTTTACAAGAAAATACTGTTTCAGTATTTAATGTCTTTAAATTTTTCACATGTAATTAAAAGTGTTACTTACTGTTTCTTTAGGAACTTTGTGAAATGTATCAATTTCTGAGTAAAAATTATTCAAAGTAAATAATCCTACACTGAAAAAGGTTTGATGCAGAAACAATTGTTTCACAATTAAATAACTTTCATGCAACACACTGAATTAAATGTAACATTTTGAAGTAGAATGACTACAATTATCTTGTGTTTTCTTGTCAAATGTACTCAGTGATCTTTGTTTTATTTACTTCAAAATTAATATTCTGAGTATATATTTATTTATGTGTGGTGTGTGTGTGGGGTGCGTGTGCGTGGCAGTGTGCGCACACGCAGTAGTCATTCTACTGTGTGTGTGTGTGTGTGTGTGTGTGTGTGTGTGAGAGTGTGTGTGTGTGTGTGTGTGTGTGTGTGTGTGTGTGTGTGTGTGTGTGTGTGTGTGTGTGTGTGTGTGTGTGTGTGTTTGTGTGTGTGTGTGTGTGTGTGTGTGTGTGTGTGTGTGTGTGTGTGTGTGTGTGTGTGTGTGTGTGTGTGTGTGGTGTGTGTGTGTGTGTGTGCATATATCAGTAAGATTATTACAGTTTCTGAAAAAGTCTCCTCTGATCATCAAGGCTGCATTTATTTGATTCAAAATGCATTAAAACAGTAATGCTGTGAAATATTATTACAATTTAAAATATACTGTAAAATATATATTATTCCTGCTGCAAAGCTTCATTTTCAGCTCCAGTCTTCAGTGTCACATGATCTTCAGAAATCATTGTAATATGCTGAATGTTTTACTGAATATCAATTTTCTCTTCCTAATGAAAGTATTATGAGGTTAAATTGTTCACAAATGTTGTTTTATGTTGGTTTGACAGAGATAATTATGCCAAGTCATCATGTTGCGTGATTAATCTTTTCTCTGAGCAAGTTTTCAGCATTTAAATCCATCTTTTTAGAAAAAGTCTTTGCACTTTTCTGATCCAAAAGCATGTGAAGCCACCCGCCACCGTTTAACACGGAAGATCAAATGAGAGAAATGACTCTGACTGAAATTAGAGTTGGCTTGAGAACGTTTGAGTCTGGCCCGACGGACGGCGGGGGGGTCATGAAGTCACCGGATCAGAATAGATGTTTGTGTACGTGTCAGAGAGCATCAGCAGCGTTAGGATGACAGTAAACGGCCCGCAGCGGATCAGGGTGTGAGGCGTCATATTCACAAACACATTTTCTCAATCCCATGAGGCTTTGAGACGATCAGCGATTCCTTTTGGCATTTCAAAGGAATAAACGGTGTCTAAAAGGGTTTGTGCCGCTTGTGTAACGAGCATAACAACATGAAATCAAAACTGACCCAATTTTCATTGTATATCCATTGGTGAGCATTGGAGATAAGGTGTTATGGAATCACCTAAGCGAGGTTAGTAAAGCTATGCTGAGATGTTTTGTTCTGGTTGCTTGGAGCAAGCATTGCTAAGGTGTTTTGTGTGATGTTGCTAGCATTGCTTGCAAAGTCTCTATCTATACATATTGTCTACCAAGATGAAATGCAAGAGATTCTATTCTGTATCTTATGCGTTAGATGGATATGTTCAGACTATAGCCAGATGAAACCCACAACATCATGTGCAAAGCACCCCAGACTGAAGACTCCAGCTGTCACCTGTCTGTTTATAAAACAGGAAGTGTCTGCTGCCGGAAACAAAGACGCATTTACATCAGAAAGGCTGTAATACTTGAAAAGTCCAACCCGATGGCAGAAACGGAAACAGCGATAACACGGTAACAGATCCATGACCATCTGGAGATTCATGTCTCCACTGCTTCATATGAAACAGATCTATATAACCTCTGATATAAAGTCTAGTTACTGATTCATAAACCTGAAAGGTGAAGAGTGTGATTTCAGCGCCACATGCTTCACTAAACAGTTTTTAAACAGGTTTCCTATACTGCCACTGAGCAGATAAACAGATAGCCCCGCCCCTAACTCTCACTATTGGTCCATTGGTTGAGTCATCTTTGCTGTTTTGGGCTGGTCGAGATATTTATAAAAACATATTGCACCACAGAGTTACAGTTTTTGGGGAATTAACTTACAAATGGCTTTGTCATAATTTTCGCTGCATATTAAACTGATGAGACACATCACCTTTAAATATCTATACAAAAAAAATTGTTTTACCCTAAAGTAAAAAAAAAAGAGATTTTAATAAGTTATATTTTGCATAAAACAAAGCCTTTTTTAACGCTATTGAGCATTGTAACATTTTAATGACAATGATTAAAAATATTATATTATCAGCATAAATAAATAAGATACATACTTATATATAAACAATACTGAGAGTGACAAATAACTAATTTTATTTACATTTATGCATTTAGCAGACGCTTTTATCCAAAGCGATTTATCCAATTCAGGTTATACATATTTATTTTGTCAGTATATGTGTTTCTTGGGAATCGAACCCACAACCTTTTGCGCTGCTAACGCAACGCTCTACCACTGAGCCACAGGAACACATTTTTTATTATAAAAAATAAACTAATACAAATAAATAACATTTCATTAATATTTTTTTAAAATATGCTAAAAATAACAACTATTTTCTATTAATAAATATCTAATAATTTAACATAGATAATTGCTTAAATATAGTATTAATATTATTATGATTATATTTTAGAATTAACATTATTGTAATGTAAAAATCTGGGGGCATCGTCATTATGATTAGGGAGAAATTTTGCAATGCAAAGCAAAAAAACAAACAAACAAATAAACTAATAATCTTTAAAAATAGGCTTCATTTTCTTAAATGTCATTTCTCATCCATAATTAGATTTTGGGATGAAAAGTGACCCAGACATGTGCAAGAGTCACCTTCTAAGAGACAGACTGAATTCAAGCCAACTGGCATCACAGACAAAAGAAACACAGTTAGCGCGTGCACGTAAATGAGGCAGGACTGTATGTTCTTGAGTGGCACCGTGTCCTTTCGTGCTTCTGTTATGCAGCACTGCGTGTGTCTTTGAGAAAAGGTTGTGAGATTGTGTTCCTCGTAAAGGTTCCTGTGGCTTGTTAAGGGTGCATTCTGTGCCTCGTTAAGCCAGCTGTGTTCCCGCACTCATCAGCGCTACCGGCTGATAGAAACGACACAAACCCATTCGTGCCTGTCTCTCTCTCTCTCTCTCTCCGTCCACCCACGCAGCCCAGAGTTTACAATTCAAATGAAAAGGACCGAGAGTGAAAGAAGGTAGAGAGGTTGCCATGGAGAACATGCCGGTTTGTCATTAATAATCATTCAAAATATTCTCATTCACCCTGAAGTCTGAGAAACAAAGAGACGCATCTCTTCTACAGGACCTGCGATATCAGCGCATAAGCAAGTGCTTGCAGGTGTGTCGTAGTCTGAGTGTTTGTTTGTGAATGCAGTCTCCCAAATGCAGGCAAGCAGGTGAAGCGATCAAAAGAAAATAAACATATCGAGACAACAAGAGAGCAGCTCGGTGTCACGACAAAACCCTCGCAGTAGCACTTACTCTTCAAAACCAGAACCAAAACATCTCAACGTGACAGCTTTACTAACCTCGCTTCAGGTGATTCCATAACACCTCGCTTATCTCCAGATGCTCACCAATGGATCCTCTGCAGTGAATGGGTGCCGTCAGAATGAGTCCAAACAGCTGATAAAAACATCACAATAATCCACACCACTCCAGTCCATCAGTTAACATCTTGTGAAGTGAAAAGATGCATGTTTGTCAGAAACAAATCCATCATTAAGGCATTTTAACTTTAAACCATTGCTTCTGGCCAAAATCCATAATCTATAATAACACTTCCTCCAGTGAAGAAGTCCATCTCCTCTTGTCTTTCACATCAAAATCCACAGACATATTTGTTTTTTAACTGTTTTCACTTGTAAACAGTGGTTGATCTGTGCAGATTTCTCTCCTGATTCAGAAAATATTACTTTTTACTGGAGAAAGTATTAGTATGGACCGAGGACATATTTCAGCTGGAAGCAATGGTTTAAAGTTAAAAATGTCTAAATGATGGACTTGATCTACAAACACACAGCTTTTGGCTTCTCAAGATGTTAACTGATGGACTGGAGTGGTGTGGATTATTGTGATGTTTTTATCAGCTGTTTGGACTCTCATTCTGACGGCACCCATTCACTGCAGAGGATCCATTGGTGAGCAAGTCACATCTGGAGATAAGCGAGGTGTTATGGAATCACCTGAAGCGAGGTTAGTAAAGCTGTCACGTTGAGATGTTTTGGTTCTGGTTTTGAAGAGCAAGCACTACTGCAAGGGTTTTGTCGTGATGTGATGCTACATTAATATTAACATGCAAATGCTAAGTTTCGGGTGAATTATTCCTTTAAGATGTTTCTGTGTCACCTCAAGATGCTTGGTAAAGATGTAATTGTTCATGAAAGATAAAATGTGCTGCTGTCTACTCTCCTCAGTACCTAATATTTGGGTAAAAGAGAGAGGGTAGATGAGCACATGAGCGCATCTTAATATTAACACCATTCATTCTTACTCGCTACTTACAACCACACATTATATCCATGAGGGTGACTAAATGATGGCAGAATTCTCATTTTTGGGGAAACTATCCCTTTAAGAACAAAAGTTCCATTTAGAACCATGACATCGTTGGAGAACATTTCCGAATTCCACTAAGAACATTTTTAAATGCATTATCATTCTAAGACTAAGCATGTGTGATGAGCTCCTCAGATCTCCTCAAACTGAATTTATTCTATTCTCTTTCTGCTCGTCTCTAATATTCTTCTCCTAATCGTGCTATTTTTTAGCATTCTCTCCGTTACGGCCGTCTCTCACTCGCCCGCCCCCCTCTATCGCTCACGCTCTTCCAGCGCTCGTCTCATGTCACTTTTTCTGCTTTTAAAATCCACTCAATTTAGGTAAACTAATCTCTCTTCCATCCTTCAATCACTCTCTCCACAGCTGCTTATTCCTGAGAGGAGACGAGAGAGACGGTACGAGATGCGAGACAGAGAGAGAGAGAGACGGATGCGGCGTGGGAGAGCTGAAGTCCTTGAGATCTTAAGTGAAGGTTACACTCCACCAGATTCTGACACACACACAATTACACACACACACACACACACACACACACACACACACACACACACACACACACACACACACACACACACACACACACACACACACACACACACACACACACACACACAATTACAAACACACAAACACATTCTGTACTGAATGCTGATTAGGAACACAATGGCTTATGACTATGTCATATCCTCAGTGTCAGTGATGGCGTCAATGACAAATCAAACTGTGTCAAACTTGAGCATATTTAAATTGCACAAATGAAAATATTTCAGTCTGTTTTTCACACTAAACTACTGAATGACTTCAGACAACTTGAAATATAGTGCATGGGTCATATGGACTCATTTTTGGTGCTTGTATGGTGTCGTTTTAGAGCTTTACAGCCCCTAGTTACCACTTAATTTAAACTGTGAACATTCAAAATGCCTTGTATAGTGTTGTACTGAAAACTAGTTACGCTGGTTTGGAACAAAATGAGGGATAATTAACCTAAAAATGACTATTTTCTTGTACAAGAGCTTGATGACCACTACAGAAAGTTCAAGCAAGGAAGAGTTTGACAACCAATTAAAAACACTTTCAGCTATAAAACACTGTTTTCTGCATGCAGCATGCACAAATACTGCTCATTATATCGTTTTAGTCTATTGTATATAAACACACTTTATTCAAAGGTTTGTATTAAGAATATTAAGAAATGTATATTTTTATCCAGCAAGGATGCATTAAATTGTACATTTATAACTACTAATTTCTATTCATCAAAGACTGTCATGGTTCCCGATAAAATAATCAGCATTGATAATAATCAGAAATATTTGTTGATCAGTAAATCAGAATATGAGAATAATTTCTGAAGATCATGTGACACTGAAGACTGGAGTAATGATGCTGAAAATACAGCTTTGATCACTGAAATAAATTACATTTTACAATATATTCAAATAGAAAACCGTTATATAAAATTGTTAAATTATTTCATACTATTATTGTTTTTACTGTATTTTTGATCAAATAAATGCTTGGTAAGCATAAGAGACATCTTTCGAAATCGTTACAAAGTCTTAGTGATTCCAAACCTTTCACCAGTAGTGTGCATATATAATATAACTGACGATCTCAATAGAAAAAACACTCTCAACCTATTACAGCATGAGTCTGTGTTCAATCTGATTTATTTGGTCTGTTCATTAACAGGTATGCCAGGGTGATCATCTTCTTGTCCTTTTCTCTTCTTTCTCTTTATGTGTGTGTGTGTGTGTGTGTGTGTGTGTGTGTGTGTGTGTGTGTGTGTGTGTGTGTTACACTGTCTGCCATCTTAATTAAGTCCGGGACACATTCCAGGTCCTCAGCTTTGGGGACCAGACAGTAAATGATTGCTTACAAGAACCCTGAAGCTCTGATCTGAATCAAATGATCCTCGCTCTCACACACACACACACAGTCTCTGAGTCTCAGAAATCAGATGTGGAGTGGAGGAATGAAGGACATCTCGTGAATATATGTGTGTGTGTGTGTGTGTGTGTGTGTGTGTGTGTGTGTGTGTGTGTGTGTGTGTGTGTGTGAATCAAATGATTCGCGATTCGCTCAAGAACCCGCTGCAAAGCTCTGATCTGAATCAAATGATTCGTGATTCGCTCAAGAACCGCTGCAAAGCTCTGATCTGAATCAAATGATAGTCAATGTAAAAAGAGCAAATGGGAGAAGCAGATGAACACAAATCAGCAGTAAATCAGAAAGTTAACTAAATGAAGTAAAGAGGTTAAATATGATCATTCAGTTGAACTGTGCTCTTATGTTTTAAAGGCTTCAACTACCTTATATGCTCTTATTCTACACATGTATTAAATTTAAATTAGTACAATATATTATACTAGTCCATTTCACACTTTCAAGAGCCTCGAAATACTGAATGATGCTTTTTGCCCTCATAAACCTGACAAAATAAAAGATAAAATATAATAACCTTGTAGTGGAGGTATATATGCTTCCATGATGTACAACCCTATCAACAGATCATTTAGTCACACTCGATGTTTTGCTTTTGCTCTTTACAGATCAGATGTCCACACAAACATCTTTACGCACAAATTCCCATCTGACACTAAAAGAGGTCACAGTGACAGAATGCATGTGACACTTCTGTAACAGACACCATGAACATCACGCCTCAATGCTGTGTGTGTGTGTGTGTGTGTGTGTGTGTGTGTGTGTGTGTGTGTGTGTGTGTGTGTGTGTGAACAGCACTGCACTGGTGCAGAATCTCAAGTAGCATGACAAACAAATCATATTGTAGCTAAGTTTGCAGTTTGAATTGAATGTTCGTGTCATTACTGTAATAAAATACACAAGCAACAGACCACAATGTCATGCCTTTTCACCATACATAGAAAACAACCAGCTTGACCACTGCAGTCAGATTCATAAAGGAATGACTCTTGAGAAGTTCATTTAAAAGAATCAGATCATAAAAGACTCACAAGTTGAATCAGTCTAATGCATTTCTTGCTGGAAAACAAACAAATGTAAATGTAAAAGTTGATGTACTATAATTAATTACTTGCTTAATACAATTTACAAAGTAACTCTGATGATCCAATTCCTGTATTCATTTAGTCAAAGCGCGTCACAAGTTAAATCAGGCAAATTAATTACTTCTGTAGCTGATTCAATTTAGAAACAAATAACTCTTATGATTCAATTCCTGTAATGAATTGGTCAAAAAGACACAAGTTGAATCCGTCTAATGAATCAGAAGTTAAATCCAATTCTCAAACAAATCTCTTTGATTTGAATCTTGTAATGAATTGGTCAAAAAGACAGAATTAGTCCCAATTCACAAACCAATAACTCTGATTCTTGCATTGAATCATTCAAAAAGACAGGTTAAAACACTGGAATGATTTGCTGAATGACTCTTTGATCAGATTATTGAACTCATTAAAGAAATGAACGACTCTTGTGATCTAATTCTTGAAATGAATGAAAGTTGAATTAGTCACTGAATCCAGTCCACAAGCAAAAGAATCTTATGACGTGATTCTTGAAATGAATCAGTCAAAATGACTCACAAGCTTCAGCTGAACGAGTCTGAATCACATCTGGATGATTATACAGTGTGCTAATGTAACTGAAACACTCACCCTCGGTGTGGATGGCAGATACGTAGGTCCAGTTGTATCTCTTCACTATGTCCACCATGGCTCTGGCCTGCTGGGCGTCCGAGGGCACGACCCTCATGAAGTATTTGTAGAGTGATTTGTCGCTGAGGTCCATACTGGTGGCGGAGTACGCGATCTGCGGGATATTAAACAGCTGCAGCAAATTCTGCACTTGAATGGCCACGGAACTCGAACCCGGACCGATCAGCCCCACGATTGGCTTCTTGCCCTTCATGGGCGTGGCTCCGGAATCGGCACACTTGGCCCCGCCCCCAGCCTCCTCGCTTTCATCGGCGGCGACGAGCGAGTCCCGTATGAACTCGATGCTTTGCTCCAGAGCGACGGCAGAATGCCAGCAGGAGTCTCGGATCTCGCAGCCCAGAGTGACGTTGGGGAGGATTTTGGGGTCAGCGTTGATTCGGTCCAGCGTGTGTATCATGGCCTCCACGCGCTGGATGCCGTACTGCTCCCGAACCGCCCCGCATTTGCGCTCGTGCACTTTGTCGGCCGGCGGCTGGTGGTGGACGGAGAAGAGGGCACCAATGATGATGTCACCAGGAATGTGGGCCACGACGCCGCTCGCTGGCCTGGCCCGCCGTCGCCAGTGACGCCAGTAGCAACATCGCAAAGAAATACAGGCAGACCATTTCTGAGTAAATTACAGGCTTTGTCTTTGTTCCGGTGTGGGCCAAAGATGCAATCACAGTGAGGATGTTCAGTCCAGTTGCTTCGTACCTTCTCCGAACTTTCTGTTTCTGGTTACACTAAAAGGGGATTCTGGAATCATGCGGCGTTGAACCGTGCTGTCATTTGTCCGAGAGCTTCTATGACGACCTGAGCAGGATGCTGGGTCGCGTGGCAACCTGGAGATGGGGACGGCATGAGATGAGGGGCCTCATAACCTTGAATGAGAGGAGACGGACACAGCAATGTTATTACATCCACACAAATTGTTTTTCAAAACCAAATCAAATTGAGATTATTAAAGGACATTTTACAAGAAAATACTATTTCAGTCTTTCTGCTTCAAAATTTCACACTTGCTTCAATGTCTTTGCATTTAAAAAAGAATTGAACAATTAAACTTTTTTTTTTTTTTGTAAATTTACTAGCTTTATCTGAGTGAATTTGTTTTCACCAGTCTTAAACTTTACATTCAATATTTGATAACATCATTTAAACAGGAAAAAAAAAAAAAAACACAAAAGTGTGATAAAATTGATGTAAGATATACTTTTACTCAGAAATTGCTATCACAAACAATTAAAACGAAACAAACAGTTTCGGAGTAGAAAGACTAAAAGAGTATTTTCTTAAAACATACTCTAATATTTGTGTTTTATTTACAACTGACTTTACAACTTTAATCATATTTGTAATTGTTTGTGAAAAGGGTATTCTCTGGCTAAAAGTAAATGCTACAACAATTTTATTTTACACCAATTTTTGTCACACTGTTATGTTTTAAATAGCTTTCCTGCAGAATAGAAGGAAAACAAATATAAATTGTTAACACTGAAAATTATTTTTACACCAACTCGCATCTATAAATTTAATCTTGTTGATGTAATGGAAAAACATATTTTTACAGTAAATGTTGGAATTTTACTTTGGAAAATGGAACTTTCAGAATACTTGTGAAGTTCAATTGTCCAAACTAAAGTAGCAGTATACCTCTGTAAACAAATGAATGAACACAACAAAACCATTCTGGAATACAAGGGTTTACTAATGAATTCATTTGAGCAGAAATTTGAAAAAAAAGTCATTGTAATTATTCCTGAAATGTACTAGCATTATCTGAGTGAAAACTGTTTCTACATCAACTAGTTAGTGTATATGTTTGCAAGTTAATCTCTGATGTAGATGTTTCAGTGTGCCATGATGTTTCTTTGAATATTAGTTGTGTGTGCTGGGTCTGAAAGTGCAACAAAAAAACGTTGCTACAAGGCTGTCAACAGACATTTAATAATAGCCAAGAAAGCTTTCAGGCCCTCGCCACGAACAAAAAACACTCATATTGGCTGTCAGACCCATTCATTCCAAGTGAAGACTACATAGAGACCAAAAATGAGGTGACAATTTTTTACAATCACAACAGGAGAGCATTTACAGAATGAATGGTCTTGCACTGCGTGGTTTTACAAGCAACTCATTTCAGTCTCACAGCAAAGGCATCTGTATAAATAAAGACCAGCATAAATGAATTCCGTCATGCATTGAAGGGCCGGTTTCATCTGCCAAACCGCAGATTGGACCCAGGGCCCTTGTTAAAATGAGGGGTCCATTAGGGAGAGGATGAAAAACTGCATCGCTTTCGAATAAAAGATTATGGCAAGAGCTGAAAAATGGAGGAGAAAATAACTAACGCAAAACACAGAACCATCCTTCTGCCTCCGGCATAAAATAAACAATAGGATCGGAACAAACTACAATCCCACAAAAACCTCGCCAATATCAGGCATTCGCATTAAAATCGTGCTGGCATTTAATGCACACTTCATTGAAATGAATGCAAATGTCAGGCTGATAGGGCAGAGAGCTCTACTCAAAGACCGAACGGGACGGATGAGAGGGAACGACCTTGCCATTGATCACGGAAAGCACGGGAGCTTTGCGCTGTCCGCGGTGCTGAAACGCATCACACTGCAGTGGCCACGGCACTCCATGTGCTCAAATGCATCTCATAAACAGCCTCCTGTATCTCCCCCAGTCTTGTTAAGACATTGCATATATAACATTCGTACTAAGTCACACATGCAATGCATATAAAATTGCACATGATAAACTGCAGTTAAGTCATACTGGGACCCATGCAACCGACATGCTCGCGCTCGGTGGATAACCTGCAGAGAGCGTAACACAGAAAGAGAGCGCGCGTTCCTCATTCCAGAACATCATCGCTTCCACAGATCCAAACTCGCGCGCAGAGCGTGTGTCCGTCCGTGCACAGGTTGTCTGTGGTGATGGTCCTTCTTACCTGCGGTCACGGATGGCGTGTGCTTCCCACAGGTGTATCGTCGGAGATTTGGGGTCGGTAGCCCGGTAAACGGCGGGCACCGGAGAGCCACAGCTGTAGTGTCGTCTCGTCTTCTTGTCACGCACTAACACTGCCGTGATCAAGCACACACATCCCAGTCCGCGACTCAACCCCTCCCACCAGTGAACCCCGAGACTGGCTGCATCCGACCGGCCGTGGCACCTGCACGCCTGCGCTTCTCCTCCTCACGTCTAGTGCTGATGATTTACAGTGATTATTTTATCACTGAATGTTTAAACGTGAGACAAACGACCCCGAAACATGCTTTTCTGCTGTTGTGCATGAATGGATGAGGCTCTAACGCATGCACTGGGTGCCTGCTTGTGACTAACAATGATTTATTTGAGTTTTGAAGCCTCGTCAAGGTGCAAGATCGCATATGTTTTTAACATGCGAGGGTCCCCACACCAATCACTGCGGTACCCCACCTCAAAACGGACTCAAACCAGCCGAAGACCACCACCTTGTGGCACTTTATTATTCGGGACTGAAATGCAAATTACCTCATTTCAAAGTCTAAGGGATGATGTTTAATTAATTCAGTGGATTTAAAGCTGTAAAGATCAAATACAGGCTAAATTAACACCAGTGAATGTATAAGGAGGTAACGTGATGGAAAATAAAGTTTTGAAAAAATAAAAAGATTTTTCAAAACATATCAAACCTTTTCATATTTTTTTAACCTAAGGTCATTTGTTTCCAGTTATTTTACCTATACGTCAGAAACGTCAAAAAAAAGGTCTGCTATACTGCTTGATTTTATAATCTGATACTTGTTATATTATTTTAATTTATTATCACAATCATAGACACACTTGTTTGTAGCGCAAATACTTTTACCGTTCAGGACGGTTATATTTCTAGTTATTTTCTATAGAGGCTAAAGAATCGGAAGTCTTGCACATTCACAGAAAACAGCTTAACTTCCGCATGATGGCTAGTCTAAAAAATGTCATACAAGTTTCGAATGATATGAAAGTGAGTCATAACACAATTTTAATTTAAAACTACTGTATTAATTTAAAATGTATTAAAAATAAAGAAAGGTTTGCATCGATATGGATATGGAATGGATATTTAATTAATAAAAAGTAAAAAGTAGATTTATTTAAATATGAATTATATAACGTTAGAAGTTATTTCTGAAAGCAACTTTAAAAAAAATGTTTAAGTTAAGCTACTCACCTTATCAGCTAACTTTATTTTCTGGGTTCTATTTCAAGCTAGCATGAGGACGCTAAAGCTTCTACTCGATCTGGAAGGAGAGCATCACGTCTATTAATCCACTTTTTACCATGACAACGGCAGAATCTCAGTCGCGCAACCGCTTCTTTTTCCCGCTCGTTTTCACCACAGTTTAAAACACAAAACGGCGCGGTTCGCCGATCGATATCTCGTGTGTAACCTCTCGTAGCCTAACAGTGCGGCATCATATGTGCGGGTCCGAGTGGATAAAGCGGTGGCTGCTTTACAGGATGGGGCTTTTTAGCCAAAGTGGCTTTGGGCTTCGCGGGATTAATGTGCCCGCCAACTGCGCGCGGGATTAACGACCGTTAAAAGGGCAAAACCACTTCAGCAGCTTCATGTGATGTTTACCACAATACGGATAGCCTTCCTCGTAAATCTCTCTATATAGGCTCTCTCTCTAAATGCAACATTGCTCACTTTCGCCCCCCTACATTACTGAGGAAACCATGAACCAGTCTAGACTGGTTTAAGCGCCCAGTGCTGGTCTAGCCTCGCTATTCTTGGGAAGTGACCCACTACAGGTCTTTTCAGTAGGACACAACATTCAGTCAAACCTGATAATCTTCTTAATCTCACAATTTCCCCAAGCATTTATCTTAAATGTCTGAGGTGGCGGTTAGTGAGCCCACCACAAGATGGATTACAGCGGAAAATCTGCTTCCATATTCATATGCAAACATCTAAAAAAAGAATACACAATATGCTGAACATTAAGCCCACGCTAAACCCAACCAGCTTTCAGATCTTCCCCAACAAAATCAAGCACATACTGCAAGCTATACGATGCTGGGAGGGCCGATATAACATATATTACTTCATATATATTTCATTGTTTTCATAAATATTATATGTGTATTGTGGAGCTGTCAGAAACACTATAGCTCAGTAACAAGGCCAAAAGTTTAATGGCATCTATCTATAAAACACAATAAAACCACAGGAATACAAAGGTTTACTAATGATTTTAGGAGAAAGGTCAAAATGTGCTTTCAGGACAAGAGTATTCTTCATAATTGTCAGGTTGGGGCAGGTTGTCACATGCTTTTTAGAATACATACAATTATTAATTGCATTGTCTGTCAGCCAAACAATGGTTTGATGAGCTATCATTTCATGAATCATGAATTCATGAAATGATACTGTTACGTTTCACTAAAAAGGCCATTAAACTGGCTATAATATGCTATTTAAAGGAATAGTTCACCCAAGAATGACAATTTTCTGAGCATTTACTCGCCCTCGGGTCATCCAATATGTAGATGAGTTTCTTTCTTCATCAGATTTGGAGAAATGTAGCATCATATCACTTTCTCACCAATGGATGCTCTGCAGTGAATGGGTGCCGTCAGAATGAGAGTCCAAACAGCTGATAAAAACATCACAATGATCCACACCACTCCAGTCCATCAGTTAATGTCCTGAACAGTGAAAAGCTGTGTGTTTGTGAGAAATAAGGCATTTTATCTTTAAACCATTGCTCCTGGCTAAAATACCAGTTTAATCCATAATCCATAATAATGCTTCCTCTTGTAAAAAAGTCCATCTCCTGTTGTCTCTCACATCAAAATCCACCCACATCGTTGTTTAGAGCGGTTTTTCACGGTTTTGGCTTGTAAATGGTGCTTGGTCTGTGCAGATTTCTCTCCTGATTCAGGCCAGACCACATTTCACTGGAGAAAGCATACCCTGCTATTGGAGCAAATTTGTCATAAAAGCTCAGAACATGTTAAATGATATTTTTTCCAAAACATTCCACATTATTCACTCAAATCAGATTATTTTGGAATTGCACATAAAGTCTATTTTTGAACAATTAATACAACTGGGCTGGCCATTATTATTAATACTAGAGCAAAAACCCTTCCCATTGAAATCATATGATCCATCTGATCCCCGTTCACTTGACCGCTGGTTGTTCATCCAAACGCTCAGAGATGCAGCAACCAGCGCTGGAATGCTGCTAATAGCATTATGCTTGTTAATTATAGAATTAGCATGATTGAGACCGCAGAGTACAGGCTTGTAATAAATTACACTCAGATGTTGGAAAGCTTCCTAAACGCTTCTTAGAAAGTACAAGAGTAATTGTTCAATGGCTTCTGGGGTCAGGTTACTATGGCAACCCTCCCAACTGCTCTTAAAGGAGTAATGATGAGTAATCAGAGGCTAAAGTGTGTAATTGAGTCCCTCGTGCACATGCAAGAATACACACACACACACACACAGTCAAGCAAACTCCAAAACAATACAACATTCAAAGTTCAAACCAGACCCGAACACACATATATACACACACACACTTGTAATTTAAACAGAAATCATTCATGAAGGACATGTCAGCTTCCTGAATTACTCTTTAACACTCACACACACTCAGAAGCTGGACGCGTGCGTGGGAAGAGACGCTCAAACTGGCGTGAGAGTGACTCACGGTCTGCTGCTCAGCTTCATGGAGTCACATTAAAGGCTGTTCTGGCGGCGCACACGTGCTGTGAAATAGAGGCTTTAGGGAGGGTCTGAAACCTGTAATTAAGGCTTGACACCCACTTAAAAGTACATGCTATTTATTTAAAAGCAAATATTATTTTCAGTAATGACAAAACTCAAACTTGCCGCTAAATATAGTCGCATTCTGATGTAACCATGGCAACTGTTGCTGTATCAAAAGGATGTAATCAAATATTAAGGACAAGAAGGAGCCAAAAAAGACAAGTTAAGAATTAATAATGAGAACAGTTTGTTGACTACTACTCTATAGTATTGAAAACAAGTATTGTTATTATTTATCACTTCATTATATATTTACAGGTGCATCTCAAAACATTAGAATATGGTGAGAAAGTTCATTTTTTCTTGTAACTTTTCAAAAAGTGAAACTTTCATATATTTTAGATTCATTACATGTGAAGTAAAACATTTCAAATGTGTTTTTGTTTTCATTTTGATTATTAGAGCTTACAGCTAATGAAAGTCAAAAATCAGTATCTCAAAATATTAGAATATTTACATTTGAGTTTCAATAAATGACCCTCCAATTCTGGGTCTCTCTTGTTCTTTGAAAGCACAATAATGGGGAACACTGCTGACTTGGCAATGGTCCAGAAGACGATCATTAACACCTCCACAAAGAGAGTAAGTCACAGAGGGTCATTACTGAAAGGGGTGGCTGTTCAAGAAGTGCTGTATCAAAGCATTTTAAATGCAAAATTGACTGGAAGGAAGAAATAGGGTAGGAAAATGTGCACAAGCAACAGGGATGACCGCAAGCTTGAGAATACTGTCGAGCAAAGCCGATTCAAACACTTGGGAGAGCTTCACAAGGAGTGAACTGAAGCTGGAGTCAGTGCATCAAGAGTCACCACGCTCAGACATCTTCAGGAAAAGAGCTACCAAACCACTTCTGAAACAGAAACATCGTCAGAAGCATCTGGGCTAGGAGAAAAATAACTGGACTGTGTAATGAATCTATATAATATATGGGTTTCACTTTCTGAAATGAGAGACAAAATATTGACCTTTTTCATGATGTTCTATTTTCTTTCTTTCTTTTTTTTTTACATGTACCTGTATATGTGTTCCGGTGGCTCAGTGGTAGAGCATTGTGTTAGCAGCGCAAAGGTCATGGGTTCAATTCCCAGGGAACACACATAGTGACAATAAATGTATAGCCTAAATTAGCTTTGGATAAAAGCGTCTGCTAAATGCATAAATGTAAATGTATATATGATACACACAAACACACACACATATACATTTATATTTGATTGTATATTAAGTATTTATAAGTTTACTAAAACAAACATATAATCAGTATTGCTACTGTTAACTAAAAGTAAGAGTTAAACACATTTTTCTTATTTAAATACATAAAATATCTAAACAAATATTTAAGGAAAAACTTCAACTTAAACAAAAAATAGCACAAAATATTTTGTCAATGTTTATTACATATATAAAACATATTTTAGATGACGTCACAAATCCCTCTTACTTTGTCATCCCTCCCCTCCAACTCCATTTTGTTAATGAAACGGCAAATTTCTACAATCCAATCAATGATGGATCAAATCAATTCCCTGCATCTGTTACTGTTGTCTTCATAAATCCGTCCAGATCACAGAACAGACTGAACCTCGTGTGCTGTGAACTGAGAGATTATCATTCAACAAATATGACAAAACCCATAAAAATGACAGTAAATCAATTATTTGATGGTGTCTCAAAATGACATTGACAATCTCTGTTGCCATAGAAACAGATGATATATAAAGATTCTTGTGTCTGATATCAATAAGTGACATTTAAAGGGACATGCGAGAAACCATTTCTCCATTTGCAGCCACGTGTAGTTCTGTCAAAACACTCAGAGATTTGAGTTATCATATATTTCCAGCTTTCAGGGAAAGAACTGTATAATTTTCGTTGTCGTTTTTAGGCATATGCAACATAAATGAGCAATTTCAACTTCTAATAAAAGCTAAAATATTACCAATCAGTGTTATTTTAGTATCATTTATAATTTTATGATCAATATTATTAATAATGTTAAAATAATAATATTATTTTGAATGATGTTTTTTATACTTTCTGATTTCATTTGAATTTTTCTAATTGTAACTTTTTAGTAGTTTAGTAATATATAAAATATAAATTGCAAAATTGGAAAAAAACTATTTTTATTATTGATATTGTTGTATATGTTGTTAATGTTTTTGAAAGTCTCATGCTCACCAGAGCTGCATTTATATTTGTTTGATATAAAAGTACAGTAAAACTCTAAATATTGTGCAATATTATCCGAAATTATTAAATTATAACTTGATCTAAAGTAGCTGTTTTCTGTGTGAATATAATGTAAAATTAATTTAATTAAGTAATTTATTCCTGTGATGAAAAGCTGTATTTTCAGCATCATTACTCCAGTCTTCAGTGTAACATGATCTTCAGAAATCATACTAATATGCTGATTTACTGCTTAATAAACATTTCTGATTATTAATGTTGAAAACAGATGTGCTGCCCAATTTTTTGTGGAAAACTTGATACATTTGACTTATTCAGGATTCTTTGATGAACAGAAAGTTCAAAAGAACAGCGTTTATTGGAAACATATTTTGTCACATAAAAATGTCTTTACTGACACTTTTGATTAATTTAATACGTCCTTGCTGAATAAAAGTATTCATTTATTTAAAAAATGGTAGTGTATAAACAGTATAACAACTGTGACAACTAGCCCCGTTATTTAAAGCCTTTCATAACCTGTGATTTCCACCATGTAGAATGTAATTATAAATTGGGATGGTTTTTGAATAAAATAACTTGCTTTCATCATCACATCAGAGGTTGTGCTAAAATTAATAGAACATACAAATGTTTAAACTGAGAAATTGTAAGGTTTTATGCACAAAATGAGCTCATTTAAACATGGATGGGGTCATGTTTACCATGGTGTATATCTTCTTTTCTAAACAGTTTGAAGACGATTACTTATGACTTTGTTTTGGTGTTTCATTGTCCCATTCTCCTCTTTTCTAAACAGTTTGACACGAGGTTATGACTTTCGGGTGTTTTGGTGGTCAACTCTGATGTATTTTTCGTTTAATGAATGATGCACCAAATGTTCTCTATAGGTGAAAGATCTGGACTGCAGGCACTCTTCTACTATGAAGCCATACTGTTATAATAGCTGCAGTATGTGTTTTGCATTTTCCTGCTGCAATACACGTCATCTGGAGGGGAGCATATGTTGCTCTAAAACCTTTATATACTGTACCTTTCAGCATTCATAGTGCCTTCAAAAACATTCAAGTTGCCCATACTATGTACTTGTGCACCCATACAGTCAGAGATGCTGGCTTTTGAACTGAATGCTGATAACATGTTGGAGGTCTCCTCCTCTTAGCCCGGAGGACACGTCCGTGATTTCCAACAAGAATGTCAAATTTGGACTCTTCTGACCATAGTACACTTCCACTTTGAAACAGTCCATTTTAAATGAGCCTTGGACACGACAGCGCTTCTGGACTATGTTCACATATGGCTTCCTTTTTGCATGATAGAGCTTTAGTTGGCATCTGCAGATGGCACGGCGTGTTGTGTTTACTGACAGTGGTTTCTGGAAGTATTCCTGGGCCCTTTTAGTAATGTCAATGACAGAATCATGCTGATGAGTGATGCAGGGCCTGAAGACCACGGTCATCCAACAAAGGCCTTCTGCCTTGTCCCTTACGCACAGATATTTCTCCAGTTTCTCTGAATCTTTTGATAACGTTATGCACTGTAGATGATGAGATTTGCAAAGCCTTTGCAATGTGTCGTATTCCACAATCTTTTCACACACTCTTTCACAGATTGGAGAGCCTTCTGCCCATCTTTACTTCTGAGAGACTCTGCCTCCCTAAGACATCCCTTTTATGTTACAGACCTGATGTCAATGAACTTAATTAGTTGCTAGATGTTCTTCCAGCTGAATCTTTTAAACATTTCTTGCTTTTTCAGCCCTCTGTTGCCCCCGTGCTAACTTTTTTTTAGACCTGTAGCAGGCATCAAATTTGAAATGAGCTCATTTAGTGGAAAAAAATGGTTTAGTTTCTCAGTTTAAACATTTATGTTCTATTGTGAATAAAATACAGGCTCATGTGATTTGAAAGTCTTTTAGTTTTCATTTTATAAAAGAAAAAAAAACATCCCAAAATTTGTGGAATTCCAGTTGTAGTTTTTTAATATTGTGAATGTTATTTTTAGATTTTTGAATTTTATACTTTTAATTTCAATTTTAAAGTATTACTATTTTAGTATTATAATTTTGTTGTAGTTTTTATGTATGCATGTCCATAGTAGTTGTTTTTGTCTTTTTCTTTTTGGGGACGGGTGTATCTAATTGGCACAAATAACATCATAATGCAACATAATCCACAA
This sequence comes from Gymnocypris eckloni scoliostomus, assembly GCA_027564155.1. NCBI lineage: Eukaryota > Metazoa > Chordata > Actinopteri > Cypriniformes > Cyprinidae > Gymnocypris > Gymnocypris eckloni. The sequence goes on from CM050417.1 coordinate 1,874,046, forward strand.
CGTATCATGCAACATGCAACATAATCCACAGCTTTCCAAGAAATATTTTCACCAAATCTGAAATCAGAATATTAAGCCTAATAAACAGATTTTATATTTTGCATTTTAAATTTATACAAAATTATACATTCCCAATCAGACTCATTTTAGTATCATTTAGATACTGTTTATTTTTATTAATATTTTAAACCAGTTTTTTTTTTTATAGTTAAAGTTAACAATTTTGTTGTCTGTTTTTCCTTTTCCTTTTTAATAGTTTTATATATGCGTGTATATATAATTTCTAGCAATTTATATTTAAGTTTTAGTTAAACTAAATTTAAAAAGAGAATATAAATATTTAAAAAAATTGTTTAGTTAATGTTTATTTTATTTCAAATAATATAAATGTTTTAGGTTCTGTTTTAGTTAAATAAAATAATCCTGTTCCTAATGTAGAACAACATTCATCTAAATCCATTCATTCATTCACTTTAAAATCACATTAACTATAAAATTGTTCTACCAACATTTCACAATCAAAATGTCACCATAAAATCGTTTTATTAAACCTAACAACATTATTTTCACATTTGCTTGAAATGTGCATTTATGCTATTATTTTCTCATCAAATGCAACTGCATTTTGACATTTGAAAGTCGCTAAACTCTTTTATGGGGCACTCTTTGCATTATGAATGAAATGCACAAAGCGTTTGATTGTGTTGATGCCCCCTGACTGCAGAGAGAAAGAAACCCCAGGGCTGTAGTAATCCTGTGACGCTCATGCAGTGCTGGATTATCTGGACCTCGTGCTCACTACGCTAACATGTGACGGGCTTATGATTTGAGAAAGCTAAGAGCACTATACGTGCAGCTTCACCAAACGGTGCATGATAGAACATATGACACACACATCATTAATAACAAGAGCATTGAAAAACAACCATGCTAGTTTAGATAATACGTCATGATAACACCATATTTTGGACATGTACAATTATATTATTGGAGTAGTTTGAGGTTCAATGCAAATCAGCCATTATTCTTAGAGATTTCTGTAAAAATAAATGGTTTTGTAAAATTATTAGAAGTGCTCTATTATAGTAAAATTAATTCAAATGTGCAACCTGCTCATAAAAGTGCCTAAAAACATAAAAAGCAAGGTGCAGTAAAATGGTAATCATTCCATATCACATCACTGAATTATCATCAAATACACATGCTTTGGCATAAAGGAATAAATATGGATGTGATTTGACAAATTTGCAGGACTATGGAACAGAAAAAATGAGAATCGGTAAAACAATTGCCAACTTTTCATTGTTGTTGCCTCTTATACATTACTGTTCAAAGGTTTGGGGTCTGTTTCAAAGAAATTCATACTTTTATTCATCAAGGATGCATTAAATTGATGAGAAGTGACAGTAAAGACATTTAGAAAGCCACAAACGCTTTCTGTTTCAAATAAATGCTGCCCTTTTTTAGAAGTTCCCATTTATCCTGAAAAAATAATTATGCTGGTTTTCACAAAACTATGAAGCAGCACGACTGTTTTAAACATTGATAACAATCAGAAATGTTTCTTGAGCAGCAAATCAGCATATTATAATGATATCTGAAGATCATGTGACACTGAAGACTGGAGTAATGATGCTGAACACAAATCTTTCTGACTCCAAAATCAAATATGAGAAAAAGAGAAATCAAATATGCATTAAAAACGTCTGGTGTTTAAGGGTTATAATGCATAAAACAAGCAAATGGCTGGTTATTGTTAAAATGCCTGATTTCGGATGAAAGGAGCTCCTTCCCAAACTGTAAATGAAATTATCTCACGCTCTACTCGAGCACAAGCATTCCTCACCGTTTCATCCGAATACGAGGTGTGTGTGTGTGTGTGTGTGTGTGTGTGTGTGTGTGGAAAGGAGGGACGCAGAGCAGTGTGTAAAGAGAAAGCGAGCTGAAGTTCTCCTAACTCTTCCGTGTCTAATGTGTCTGGCTCTCGTCATGTCTCTCCCTCTGCTTCTGTTCTTCATTCAGTTCTGGAGTCCGTCTCTCCAGCAGTTTCCTCGGCCGTGCACCACACCGGACGTCCTGCAGAGCAAGCGCTGCTGTCCGGTCTGGCCGGGCGACGGTTCGGTGTGCGGCTCCCTGTCGGGTCGAGGGTTCTGCCAGGACGTCACGGTCTCCGATCTTCCCGACGGGCCGCAGTACCCACATTCAGGCATGGACGACCGTGAGCGCTGGCCTCTGGTGTTCTACAACCAAACCTGCCAGTGTGCCGGAAACTACATGGGCTTCGACTGCGGCGAGTGCAAGTTCGGTTACTTCGGCGCCAACTGCGGGGAACGACGGGAATCTGTGCGCAGAAACATCTTCCAGCTATCCGTGTCTGAAAGGCAAAGGTTCATCTCGTACCTCAATCTCGCCAAAACTACCATCAGCCCTGGTTATGTGATCTCGACGGGCACGTATGCGCAGATGAACAACGGCTCGACGCCCCTGTTCGCTGACATCAGCGTATATGACCTGTTCGTCTGGATGCACTATTACGTGTCCCGTGACGCGCTGCTCGGGGGTCCCGGGAACGTGTGGGCCGACATTGACTTTGCGCACGAATCGGCCGCATTTCTGCCCTGGCATCGCGTTTACCTGCTGTTCTGGGAGCACGAGATCCGGAAGCTGACCGGTGACTTTAACTTCACCATCCCGTACTGGGACTGGCGCGACGCGCAGGACTGTCAGGTGTGCACGGATGAGCTGATGGGGGCGCGCAGTCCTCTCAACCCCAACCTGATCAGCCCGTCCTCGGTGTTCTCCTCCTGGAAGGTAAACGTGAAAACATTAGAAATGCATCTACATGACTGTAATACAGTGTGGTTTAGTCATTTATGTTTGCTCTTTTCATTTCAAATTGCATTTCAGAAAGTCAAAAGTCCAATTAAATGCTTGTTTTCTCTTGCAGACACACAAAACCAAACTAAAATCCAATATCATCATATTTTTGCAGTAGCTCTTGGGCAACAAGTGAACACAATGAGACTATTACAGCATAGTTTAAATTTAGATAAGGGGAAGTTATTCAATCAAGGTAGATAATAGCCTGTGATATTATATGTAAATGATGATTATTATTGCTGTAGTTTTGTTGTCATTGCTAATAATACTAATAATAAATCAGGATTTAAGTGTGAAAAAAGTAAAATCTTTGTAGTTTAATTTGTTTTAGTAATTTAATTTAACTGTAAACAAAAATTTGAAATGTTTCCTTTGCAACTAGCTGAAATAAAAACAATATTTTATTTTATATTATTTCAGTTAATTGTGTATTTTATTTCAATTCATGATCTTATTATAATTTTACTGAACTATTTTCAGTTAAGTAAAGGCATTCAGATTTATATTTTCATTTTACTTAATTTTTCAAATATAAATTATGTTTTTGTTCAACTTATCCTTCTAGTAATTAAAATTTAAACTAAAATTGTATCATAGGAAATATAATTGCTATGTTAAAGAAATTATTGACTACTGAAGAGAAAAAAAGAGATAGATAAATTATAAATAAAAATTGGATTGATTTTTGGAGAACCTTCAAAAGCATTGTGATAGCTGTATAGGTCAGTTATAAACATTTAAATAAATGTAGATTAAATAAATAAAAAGAAAATAATTTTTAAAAAGTCAAATCTTTTGAATAAAGGATATCAATTGTCTTTCTTCATTTATTTGTATTTTCTCTTAATCTCCACATTTTCTATGGGAACGACCCTCGGAGGTGTGCCTATATTTGTTGTAGACATGTGACGGATGTGGTCCATCTCATTGTGTGACGTGGCCTCGAGCGCAGCGCTAACACCTGACGTGAAGCTGAGCTGTAGAGGGTCACGAGTGTGTCTGGCCCCTAAACCCCATTAACTTCAGCACAGGCCCCGACAACAGCCACGAGAGACGTAGCCAGAGCAGCTTCACTGAACCACAGTACAGACAGACTTTGGCTCAGTGTTGTTTTAGTCATTTGAGACAACAGTATCATTTTTCTTAAAGAAGAGAAAAAAGTTGTATTATGTGTATAAAGATATTTACCCACCCCTAGCCTTGAATTAAACACTTTGAAAACCGTGCTTCTGCTCAGTTCTGCCCCGGTTCTTCAGAAAGGTTCAAACTGAGTTTTGATTTGTCATTTTCTTTTGCTCCATCTCTCTCTCTCTCTCCTCATCATCTGCTGCTGGCGTAGGCGGTCTCTTAACACCAGCAGGGAGGTGAAATGGCATCCAAATAACATACGAGAAATGAGCTGTATTAGTCATTAGAGACAGAAAGGCAGAAAACTGCACAGCTTTTCAGAACGCCTTGTTTTGAGAATATGGTGATTATTTTTCAAAACTGTCTGATGGTATATTAATTAATATGAAAATAATGTCACAATGAAATAACTTGATAGTCCTAAAAAATAGGTTTTAGTTTAGCGCAGATATTTTTATTTAATAAAAGTAATTTAATTATTATGTTTATTTTAATTACGTACTATTAGAAAAATATTTAATAAACATAATTATAAACATAAATACACTAACATTCAAAAGTGTGGGGCTGGTAAGACTTGTTAATATAGATATGCTCACCAAGGCTGCATTTATTTGATAAAAAATATAATAAAAACAGTAAAATTGAGATATTGTTATGATTTAAATAGCTGTTCTCTATGTGAATATGTGTTAAAATGACATTTATTTCTGTGATCAAAGCTGAATGTTCAGCATCATTCCTCCAGTCTTCAGTGTCACATGATCTTCAGAAATCATAATAATATACTGATTATCTTCTCAAGAAACATTTCTGATTATTATAAATGTTGAAAATAGTTGTGCTGCTTCATATTTTTGTAGAAAATGTGATACATTTTATTTTTCAGGATTCACAGATGAATAGAAAGTTCAAAAGAACAGCATTTATTTGAAATAGAAATATTTTGTAACATTATAAATGTCACTTTTGATCAAATGAATGCATCCTTGTGGAATAAGAGTATGAATTTCTTCCAAATGAATGAAAAACATTTCTCAGAGCCCAAACTTTTGAACAGTAAGGTATGATTATCAGTTGATTTGTGTTCTTGACCGGCTGATTCATCGCACACTTATTGTTCGATCGGTTTAGTTGTATTATATTGGACTGTCTGCTGTGTCTGTACCTGTGCAGGTGATCTGTTCTCAACCCGAAGACTACAACCAGCGTGAGGTTCTGTGTGACGGGTCTCCAGAGGGACCGTTACGGCGTAATCCAGGAAACCACGACCGAGAGCGTGTCCCGCGGCTGCCCACCTCCGCAGACGTGGAGTCGGTGCTGAGCCTAACAGACTACGAGACGGGTCCGATGGACCGACGCGCCAACATGAGCTTCAGGAACACTCTGGAAGGTAAAGCAGCGGCACATTTGAAGTGAGAGACACAGATGTACACTAGTTCAACACCTCAGGCTCTAAACACTGAAGACGTCTCACCTTTTCCTCAGGATTTGCGAGTCCTGAGACGGGGCTGGCAGTCACGGGTCAGAGCTTGATGCATAACTCCTTACACGTCTTCATGAACGGATCCATGTCTTCAGTGCAGGGATCCGCCATCCATCTTCCTTCTACATCACGCCTTTATCGACAGGTGTAATGCATGCACATATAAACTACAGGCCCTAACTCAGCCATAAAACTGTGCAATGATCCTTAAAGATGTCTCAAATTATGCAATATTATATAAATACTATATACATTAATACAGGGGTTCCCAAACTATTTTGTCAGCCAAACACATTTGACCTAAACTATTCACTTAAAAGTGTTTTTTCTATACTATATTAACTTTACTATATGTTAACTCATTTTCCATGGTTCTCTGATGTCAGTTAATGCTCAAATGATATAATATTAAGTAAAATGTTTTAAAGTGTTTTATATTTACTTCCGGTAAATAAAATAGACGTTGTTCATAAAATTATATATAAATACTCGTAATGAGTAGTTGTATTTTAATTATTTTTGGATTATTTATTCATTTAATTTTACAAAAGATTTAAAATAATCTTAAAATTTTCCAAAACTCACAAATCAGCAGGGATTTTTGGGAAGCCCCCAAAAAATAAATAATAATATATATATATATATATACAGATTTTCTCATAAATCACTTTAGTAGATTTATTTTATATATTATTTATTTCAATTTTCCATTTTTTATTTAATTTATTAAACCCACAAATCTTAGTTTGGGAAACCCTTCATTAATAATAAAAACAATTATATAAATATTTTGACATTATCATTTTTATATAGATTTTATTTTTCATTTTAAGAATTATTTAAATTTTACATTTTTATAAACAAATTGTCTTTTCATCAACATCATTTTCACCATTGCAAGAAAAATATTTGATCATATATCATCTTTTTACATAAGTTTTATTTTGATTTTAAGATTAGGTATTTTAATTTTCCATTTTAAAGATTTAATTATGAGCTTTTCATCTACTCAAACCCGCAGGGATTTGCAGACCCTAGTTTGGGAAAGTTCAGTTCAGTGCATTTTAATGTGAGACAGATAATAAAACATGTTTTATGTTAACTTTAGCTTCTAAACTTTGTCTGGTTGAATTTAACGCAGTTTTGCATTTTTGTCTAAAGCACATTTTAAATGTTTGACACATTCAACCCATAATCAGTTAAAAACTTAAGAAATGTTGAGGGTTGGCTTTTTTTGACTTGAGCCAGTAAGAAACCATCTAGCAACCGGTCAGAACACCCTAGCAACAATATAAAAAGCATATTTGAATGTACAACACAACATTAGCTGAGAAGGTTTGGCTGAATCATGAATTGACTTTCTCTTTGTTTCAGCATCTTTGAGCAATGGCTGAGACGACACCAGCCTCCCCGCACACACTACCCGACCGCCAACGCCCCGATCGGACACAACGACGGCTATTACATGATCCCCTTCATCCCTCTCTTCAGAAACGGAGATTATTTCCTCTCCACTAAAGCTCTGGGTTATGAATATGCATATTTACAGGACCCAAGTGAGTCGTTTGCATACATTCAGGGACGTTCTTGCTTCTTCAGTCTCTCTCTGTTCTCAATCCCGTTTCTCTCCGTCAGGTCAGCGGTTTGTGCAGGAGTTTCTGACGCCGTATCTAGAGCAAGCTCGGCAGATCTGGCGCTGGCTGCTGGCCGCAGGGATCCTCGGGGCGGCCGTGGCAGGAATTATTGCAGCTATTATCGCCGTGGCGTTTCGCAGACGGGCCGAAGAGGAGAAAGTCATACGGGAGAGACAGCCGCTGCTGAACAGCAGTGAAGAGGAGGAATCGACTTCATATCAGACTACACTGTGACCCTGCAGACGCGTCAGCGTCGTACTGATGGGAAGAAGACACAACAGCCAGTTAACCCAGGTCACGTGACGAACGAGACAAGGTCTCGCCTCTAAACCGAGTCATGCAACAAGGTTCAGAATCATGCATAATGTGCACTACATACTACTGTTCAAACGTTTGGGGTCAGAATGAGTTTATTCAGCAAGGATGCATTCAATTGATCAAAAGTGATAGTAAAGACATGTGTAATATCTTTCCATTTCAAATAAACGCTGCTCATTTGAAATATCAATTCATCGAAGAATCTTGAATTATGAAGCAGCACAACTTTTTTCAGCATTGATAATAATCAGAAATGTTTCTTGAGCAGCAAATCAGCATATTAGCATGATTTCTGAAGATCATGTGACACTGAAGACTGGAGTAATGATGCATCACAGGAATAAATTACATTTTACAAAATATTAGTTCTTTGAAATTGTAATAATATTTCACAATATTACTGATTTTACTGTATTTTTGATCAAATAAATGCAGCCTTGGTAAGCAGAAGAGACATATTTTCAAAAAATCTTACTAACTCCAAATATTTGAACAGTTTTGTAAATATTAGTCAAAATATGCAGTACACAACCAAAATATCTTGATTAAAATACTGCAACGCAATGCACTTGATTGGCTTTCCAGTTCCCGTGGGAATAAGCAGTTTCTGGTTTTAAATAATTGGATTTAAAATGTAAAATAATCATTTTAATTCCTGAGGCACTCAAAATGCAACACAGTGAGGTCATATGACATTAATGTTGCATGAATGTTTGAAATGCTAAGTTTCACATGCTAATTAATAGTACACAATATACACGGTGCAGTAAGTGTATTCTGAACACAACTAAGGTCTCCAGTCAAACCAGGGATATTCATGGTGCTTGTATTGTCACTGTGTGTTTATATATAATACACATACAAAGTAATATTAAAAAGATTTATATGATAAATCAGTGATTAAATGAAATCTTTGGCAGTGAGGATACAATACAGTTCATTTAGGACACAAGTTTCTGTCCTAATACAAGCACTGTTGTGCTGTACAGAACACAAAATAAATAAATATTTAAAACGAATGAACAATTATACTTTATATATGGTTTGTGTGTGTATGTTTGTGTTCATAAAGGTATAAAATATGCCAAAACATAGTATTAATAACCAAGACAACATGTGAAATGACATGAGGGTGAGTAAATAACGTCAGAATTAACATTTTTGGTCGAACTAGTGCTATTTAACCCAGTTTTTATAGGAATACTTCAACCAAAAAAATACATTTACTCACCTTCAGGCCATCCAAGATACAGAGGAGTTTGTTTCTTCATCACATCAGATTTGGATAAATGTGTCATTCCATCACTTGCTCACCAATGGATGCTCTGTAGTGAATGGGTGCCATCAGAATGAGAGTCCAAACAGCTGATTAAAACATCACAATAATCCACACCACTCCAGTCCATCAGTTAATGTCTTGAGAAGCCAAAAGGTGTGTGTTTGTTAGAAACAAATCCATCATTAAGACATTTTAACTAGCTAAAATATGACTAAACATGACCATAACATTACTTTCTCCAGTGAAAATATAATCTGAATCAGGAGAGAAATCTGAACAGCTCAAGCACTGTTTACAAGCCAAAAACAAATATGATTTTGATATGAGATGACAACAAGAGATACTTTTTCACTGGAGGAAGTGTTATTATGGATTATGGACTTATATTTTGGCCAGAAGAGACAGTTTGAAGTTCAAAGTGTCTTAATGATGGATTTGTTTCTATCACCTGTGGATTATTATGATGTTTTATCAGCTGTTTGGACTCTCATTCTGACGGCACCCATTCACTGCAGAGCATCCATTGCTGAGCAAGTGATGCAATGCTACATTTGTCCAAATCTGATGATGAAACATAACTCATCCACATCTTGGATAGCCTGAGAGCGAGTACATTTTCAGCTAATTTGTATTTTTGGGTGAACTATTCCTTTAAGGGTCTATCAAGGGTTGTGCAGGTTCATGTAGACAAACTCTACATGCAGAATCACAAATACTCCCTGAATAAGAACATAATTGTGCAAGTTTTCCATCTCATTACACTGTTTACCGGCTCTCCGTCTCTTTGTCCGAGGATTCATTTTTAGACGAGGATGTGGTGCATGAATCCAGACATCATCTACATTTGTCCTCTCGTCTTCATTCCTCAGTGACAGAGACTCTAATGGGTTTTTATTTGGCATGAAACGATGGGTTTGCTTGCGTCCCTCAGCTGAAGGACTCTTTGTTGTACTCAAATGCGGTTCCTGTGTATGGGTTTGAATTGCACAGAGTGTGTAATGCTTTAGAGATCCCTTTGGGTCCACAGCAGAAAACCCCCACTCTTTTACTGCAGGACAAAAACACACATCATCATTTTTGATAACTGCAATCATTAAAATGGCCCACATAACTACATTATTTCAGCCGATAATGGATGCACTCATCATACTCACAGCTGATTGGCTCTCCCTATTTCCTGGAAAAGGTGCTTCCATTTTGGCCGACCAATCCGAAGCCTGGAGCTCAAGAAACGGTAACGTTCCTCACCGATGCTCTTCAAAACACACAATGAAAGAAATTACCTCAGTATGACAACTGATACGTGACCCTGGAGCACAGAAGCAGTCTTAAGTCACGGGTATATTTGTAGCAATAGCCAAAAATACATTGCATGGGTCAAAATTATAGATTTTTCTTTTATGCCAAAAATCATTAGAATATTAAGTAAAGATCATGTTCCATGAAGATATTTAATACATTTACAACCATAAATATATCAAAACTTCATGTTTGATTAGTAATATGCATTGCTAAGAACTTCATTTGGACAACTTTAAAGATGATTTTCTCAATATTTAGATTTTTTTGCTCCGTCAGATTCCATATTTTCAAATAGTTATCTGAGCCAAATATTGTCCAATCATAACAAACCATACATCAATGGAAAGCTTTCAGATGATATATATCATATATAAATTGACTGGTTTTGTGGTCCAGGGTCACATATATGCATGTTGTATTGTAAAATAATGAACTAGATGTTTACATTTCTGTGAACAAAAGAACAATGCTTGCATCTAAAAAACTCAAGTTATAAATGAATATGAAATAAGCAGTAATAAAATGAGATATAAGCACACACCAGTAATCGCTCAGTGTTACTGAGGTAGAGCTGAACATTCAGATAATCTGGACGATTGTCCCGCCACAGCTACAGAGAGAAGACAATACCACATTGTTCACATTACGTATAACATCAGCCAACAGGTGGCGGTACAGCCTTTATATATAGTGTTTATATTTTGTATATATTATTTTTCTATGACATTCATGCATTTTGAATCCGATAAAGCCTTCTGTATCTTATTTGATACATAAAAGGCCTCTAAATGATCACATGATCGATTCTTTGCTGAAAAACCTGTTGCACACACTTTTCTGAATCAAGTAAAGGGTCTTTTAGTATAATTATACAAACATCCATCTTCAGCTCATGCTTCACTTGCTTTTTGCTGTGAAACCTTTATTGATTTTTTTTCTAACGTAAATATAAGAATTACTTTTATATTGTTAGTAATATTTCAAGATAAACACTTACTGAACTGAAGAAACTTAGCTTTACTTGATTATGCAACATTATTAGAAAAATCATGTTCAAATGTTAGTCTCAAATATGATATGAATGTTTGTTGGTTCATCTCTCAATCATCATTGTGCTGCATTGCATTATGTTTTGATCATCAAACTAAGCATTTAAATATCATCTAGCTAAGACATATTATTGGAAATATAGAGCTATTTACATCATTTTATGCAAGTATATGCTATAATGTTATAACGATCTCAGATTTACATTACAGGGATTACGAGGTTAAGTGTACGTTTTCAGAGCCACTGTGTGTGTATAGGTATTCACTATGTGATGGTGAACAAATGTCCCCACCAGAAAATGACGACCTTTTTTGATCCCCATGAAGAAACAAGTTTTTAAATCATACATAATGAAGCGTTTTAGAGGTAGGGTTTGGGTAAGGGGATAGAAAATACAGTTTTTAACTGAATAAAATCCACTAGGCCTATGGAATGAACCCATAATGATAGGAATGCAGGTGTGTGTGTGTGTGTGTGTGTGTGTGTGTGTGTGATTTACCCTCTCGTGAAGACCACACAGTAGATCAGCAAACCAGTAGAAAGACTGAAGGTCTCTGCAAACCCAAACGAAATACAGCCTCCTCAACTTATACTGACGCCAATCATCACTGCAGCACACACAACACCTTCAGACACTTTGCTGTAGATTTACACTGTTTGTATATGCATGTGTTAAAACCTTTGGAGAGATTTGTATGGATATAATGCATACTTTTACTATTTTTAGCACATAGTATGTATAAAGTGCATAGTATTTTCTGTATAAATTGATCTCGGGATGATCTATAACTGGAATCATACATTAATTGCATTAAAGAACTGCAGTATACAGTGTGTACTGCGCCAGAGAGGTTAAGAATGATCTAATGTCACAGTAAAGTGAATGACAGGTTGCCTCACTCACAATAGTGCTTGTAGAACACAAGCGAACGGCGTGACTCCGATCCCTCCCGCCACACACAGGCTGACCTCGTAATTAAACACCTCCTCTGACGGACTGCCAAACGGACCATCCACGTGCACTCTGGGCGGGACAAGAAAGCAGAAGAACCAATGAGATTAGAGAAGATGCATGTGGACAGAATAATACATGTCCATACTACTCATGCTGTTTCTGCAGTAGACAAACTGTGCACGGTGTGTGACATTTCTGTATGCATAGAACACATTCTGCTTACCTACTCCAGTATGCAATGAATTAGATTTATATTCCAAATACTAGCATACTGATTGATTCCTGCACCGTACAAAAATATGTTCTAAGAATATTTGCTAACTTTCCATTTACCTATGAAAACATTAGATTTGGAAAATTCAAAACGTGCAGTTTATTCAAATGTTAAGGGAACATTCCATGTGATCATTTTGCAAACATTATGAAAGATACTTTTGAATACTCTACATTCCAAAACAAGTAGCAACATATAAAAATGTTACACGTAAATGTTATACAAACGTTTCAGAAATAGCAGTCCATGAACAATGAATACATGTTTGGAGAACATTATTAAAGACCAAATAACTTTATATTATATTAATGTTATTGTAAAATGTTAGTTCATAACTTTGAGAGAACCTTGCCAGAGTATGTTACCTGGGTATATACTATTTTTTGAAGCATGTGAAATGACATATGGTTATTTTATGTAAATTGTATTTTATGTAAATTTGTCTTTGTGGGCCAAGCAAAAAATAGTTTTGCATTGCATTGTGGGATACTATATTATGTGGACTGTGCTATAGTTGCACACTGCATATCTTGTTAAATGTAGCAGGTCATTTGGGTATTACATGGAGAAATTTAGCATAGTTTGCACTGTACTGAAATATTAGTACAAGTAGTTTTCTATAACAAACAGATCTAACCACCACCCCACCAATCTGAAAATTCTATTCGCTGCAACAGCCGGTTTTATCGGTTTTCCACTGATAAAACGAGACAGTCACATGAGGAAGCAAACAAACACACACTTGCACACGGCAGCAGAAAAAACACACACACACACACACACACACACACACACACACACACACACACACACACACACACACACACACAGGATGAGGACGTGCAGTTATTTCCCACTGTACACACTGATCCACTGTAAAAACACTTTTATGTGAGGAAATGATGTCATTCATTCAGATTGGACAGCGAGGCTTGTTAAAGCCTGTAACCCACACAACGCTGGAAAACTGCTCTGTCTTCCCAGGAAATGACGCGGACAGAGGGTCGTGACACTTCACCTGCTAGTATACTGAGGGATCGTGACCTTCATTAACGCCGTTGACACTGTTCTCACAGCGCAGCAGACTTACGTGGGGTATCTCCTCTGTTGCATCATGGGAAGGATCTCGGAGCTGTTCGACTTTTGAAGCAGCAGCTGAGAAAATCGCGCTTAGGAGACAAAAGAAAATCAACAATACTTGTACAATAAAAACAAGATCAACTATATTATTGGAAAATGTGGTGTTCTGGGTGCGTGTTAGCACATTGCTATTTGAAATGTTTTTAGCATGTTAGAAAAATAGAAAAGGTAATAGTGACTTTTCAGTCTCACAATTCTGACTTTATTCCTCGTAATTCTGTTTCCTTGCAAGTTTATATCGTACAATTCTCACTTTTTGCTTGTAATTGTGAGTTTATAACATGCAATTGCAACTTTATATCATGCAATTCTGACCTATAACTCAAAATGGCAAAAAAAAGCTGGATTTGAGAGATAAAGCAATTACCTTTTTTATTTTTCATTTAGTAGCAGAAACATGCTTCCATATGCTACAGTGTGAAGTTGCTAAGGATTTCTCGGCGGTTGTTAAAGCAATGTTAAGTAGTTTTTAAGACCCTGCTGTGCAGAGTTTTTTAGGTGGATGTTAGTGCGCTGTTTATGGTCTCTAGTTATAGATAAGTTATTGTAAATTAGTGGGATTTTTTGCCTGTTTTATCCCCCATGCGTATTTGCACTGGTATGTGGCATTTCTTTTGTTAAGTGTGTTTTTCTTCCAGGAACTAGAGTCTGTAAAGCATGACATAATGGAAAACGTCTTGACACAGGACTGAGCCAACAAAAATGTGTGTGTAAGAGTGTGTTTTAATCCAAACTTCACACATTCTGACAGAAACCTTTGAACTAGATAATATAGATCACAGCATATTTTATGTATTATGCGTGTGTGTGTGTGTGTGTGTACTCACAGGTCCAGTCTCCCAGCACTCTGAGATGAATACCAAATGTTTCATTCCTCCCTGTTGGGCACTGAGGAACACAGTTAAACACACACAGAGAGCAGGGATTGAGTGTGAGGATCAGGTACAGTCATGCATTAAAGGAAACAGACCCATGCGGGCAGAAAGACTCCCAGCAGAGCGTATGAGACGGTAAAAAAGATTTACTTGGCAGAGAATGCTAACGTTTTAAGTGTATAAGTGTGGAAAAGTTTATTGCTCAAATTTGCATGCTTCAAAAAATGCTTTTTAATGGAAACATTTACATAGACCATCATGGAATGTTTTGTTTGAAGGAGAGTACAATTTGATCCTATAACAATCTTCAACAGCATTACATCATTGAAAATGCCTTCAGCACTGTTTATGAAGAGTGTACATGTTTATATTCTGCTTTCAGGTCCTGCTTGTCTGTTTGGAAATCATGACTATGATATGCATTCAAAATGAGTTTCCATAATTTGCTAGTCACTTTGGATAAAAACATGTCAACGTGAATTAAAATGCGTTTATGAGCAATATCAATTAGCCATGATTCTTTCATTGACGCATCCCATGTTGGCACCTAAATTAATTCCTGAATTTCCCACTGGTAATCATGGCACTGCAGTGGTGTTCATGTGCTTTTATCTCATGAGTACATCATGACTTGACTCACTGTGGTAAGAGTAAAGGGATGGTTTTCAAATGACGACACACTCGGGCAGTTCAGCAGGATGTACTTGAGAAAACATCACAAAAACACATTTTAGACATGACACTAAATATGCAAAAAGTCTCTTGTGCTTACTGAAGCTGTATTTATTTGATCAAAAATACAGTAAAAACGGTATAAAAGTGAAATACTATTACCATTTAAAATCACAGTTTTTTATGAGAATATATTGTAAAATATAATTTATTCCTGTGATGCGCAGCTGTATTTTCAGCATCATTACTCCAGTCTTCAGTGTCACATGATCTTCAGAAATCATTATAATATGTGACTATGGACCACAAAACCAGTCATAAGGTCAATTTTTTTTTAAGTGAGATTAATACATCAATGGAAAGCTTATTTATTCAGCTTTCAGATGATCTATGTTTGTTTTGATAGGACAATATTTGAAAATCTGGAATCTGAGGGTGCAAAAAAAGCAAAATGTTGAGAAAATCATCTTTAAAGTTGTCCAAATGAAGTTTTTAGCAATGCATATTACTAATCAAATGTTAAGTTTTAGTATATTTATGGTAGGACATTTACAAAATATCTTCATGGAACATGATCTTTACTTAATATATTAATGATTTTTGGCATAAAATAAAAATCTATCATTTTGACCCATACAATGTATTTTTGGCTATTGCTACAAATATGCCGGTGCTACTTATTATGACTGCTTTTGTGCTCCAGGGTCACATATGCTCAAGAAACATTTCTGTTTATTATCAATGTTGAAAACCGTTGTGCTGCTTCATACTTTTGTAGAGACTCTGATATATTTTATTTTTCAGGATTCTTTGATGAATAGAAAGGTCAAAAGAACAGCGTTTATTTGAAACAGAAATCTTTTGTAACATTATAAATGTCTTTACTGACACTTTTGCATCCTTGCTGAATAAAGTATTAATTTCTTTAAAAAAAAATCTTACGAACCCCAAATATTTGAAGAGGAGTGTTGCAGACTGAACTTTAATGTAACCGTGCGGAGGCGGGGCTCACCTGTCCAGGGCGGGGCTTAAAGCCGCTCTTCAACATGCGCAATTCTACCACATCACATGGATGACTAACGACAGAAACTACAGTAACAGGAGCAGCACTGCTTCTTATGAAACGATACAACCGCTCAGCACAGTACAGGCAGAGAGGAGCCGAGACCCACAACCACGTCTAAAACACACACACACAACCACTGATAATCATATAGATGTACATACAAAACTATATAAACAACTTGAAAGAATCAATTACTGAATCATATTCAGGCAGACAGACCTGAGGAAAATGGGGTTGAAAACGAGCCTCTTCTTGACAAACTGTTTGTGGTGCACCTGAAGACTCCGCCCCCTTCTCTCCTGCTGCGTTGTGATTGGTCCATGAACTGAGGTTGTTGTGTGTACAGCCGGGTGGGTGGGTCTCCACGTTTGACTGATACTTTAAAGCTCCCCTATTGAACAGAGAGGCGTCAATCTTATCACACAAAGCATGCAGGTATAAAGGTCCTAATTTACACACTTCTACTTTTATAATGGTAAATGTAAAACCTTAAGACCTGTTTAAGATCAACTAAAGACTAATTTGAAGGGAATGCAATATGTCAAATGGTCTCTATCTAAATGTCTTGTATTAGCAACAATTAAAAGTTTGAAAACACAACTTCCTGCTGATCTCCATTAATTTGTAAGTAATTTTCAAAAAGAAAAAAAAGGCTTGAGTAGATTCCCAACCACTAGAAACATTAAAGTTTTTACTGTACCTATTCATCACAGACTTAGGATTTTTTTTTTTAGACGACTTCACACCTTAATTTTGGATCTTAATTAAATGTGTATTGAAAAACAAGAAAAAATTACTGAGGAAGATTTTTTAGAAGGACATGATATAATGTAATTATTTTTTCAATTCACGACTTTCTGCTCTGACCTTTAATGTTAAGCCTTTTTAAGACCTGCAGAAACCCTGTTTATTTGAAGAGAAAAATTCACAATAAAAAAAATCAATTCATAATCAATTTCATAAAAAAAAAAAAAAATGTAAAAAAATTTTGCTGACTACTTTATGTTTGACATTTGCAAATTTAGGATATAAAAAAATACCTTTTCTTCCATAATGTAAGGGATTATGGGTAATAACAAGGGGTGTCAACGTTAACGCATGCAATTAATAAAAAAAATATTAACACGTTAATTTTTTTTTACGCAGATTAATCGCACTATAAGGTTTGACTTCTTGCCATCATCGCAGCGGACCAGTGTTGCCAGTGTAGCGGCACAACAAGCGGGCTATTCTGAAAATTTGGGCTACTTTTATAATGTACCACGGTGTATATAGACCAAATACATACCAAAGTGTATATAGACAAATAAAACTGAAAATAGATCATTGTACTAATGTGTATTATACTGGGAATGTATAGCTGGCAACTGTTATAACACAAACAACGAGTTTCAGCAGAGCATACAACACAGCAGAAATCAACATGACAACAGCCACTATAGATTATATAAGATAAGAAACACATGATTATGATAGGATACGGTTTGTATGTGATTTTCTCGAGATGAATGTGTACATCTGAAATGCTCATTTGTGCAGCGATATAAAAGGCTATAAATAGCATATTTTAACAACAGTAAACGAACAAATTCCACACGTGATCGCAAAAGGAAGTAATCACAAACACTCGATGTTGGCCTGAAGTGAGTTCTGAGTAAAAGTGTACTATTAATCTCATAAATTGTCTTATGATGCTAATGTTAGCTCTAATGCAGCTGCAGAACAGGTCCAATTCTTCTTCATAATGCATTTTGTCATAATACTTCACGTAAGGTCGCAAGAAAATGTTTTATTGTATTTATTTAGAAATACTTTTGATAATAGTTGGGTAAATGTATTCTGGGATTTAAGTGATGTGGCTTGGTAAATGTTTTATTGTCAGTAAAAAGACTGATAAAGATGTGAAACGTTCTGTTTCCTTAAACTAGTTTGTCATGCATTTCTTTATTTCAACACATTTACAGGTAAATCCTAGTATTTTAAATTTGATTCATTTTTTTAATCGATTGACAGCACTAGTAATAACAGTACAAAAGTATGCATCAAGTATAGAAATAGCATGACATCAGTGCAGCTCTTACATACTATTTTCAGTTCATATTTAATGATTTGGGGACACACCAATTGTAATTTCACACACTATTTAAAAACTCAAATTAGATTTTTTTTTTGTCCAAATTTAATGACAATATTTTTACAGTTTAATCACTTGTTTGTATGCGTGTGAAGGAAATACAAGTGTTCCCGTGGCTCAGTGGTAGAGTATTGCTTTAGCAGGGCAAAGGTTGTGGGTTCGATTCTCAGGGAACACACATACTGACAAAAAATGTATAACCTGAATGCACTGTAAGTCGCTTTGGATAAAAGCGTCTGCTAAATGCATAAATGTAAATGTAAATACACTGATAAACTCACCCCGCTACATGGACCATCAGAATAATGTAGAACACGATGAAGAGGTTGTGAGTGTACCAGAAAATCTCGTAGCTTGAGACTCTGGGAAAAACACACAATTGCACTCAAATAAAAAAAGAGAACGAGATAAAAGAACATGTTGCACAGTGTTCAGGTCTCTTGAAGAGTGAACGAGACGCTCTTGAAGTGTCCTAAAGTGAACTAAAGCACCTCAATTATAGCAGGACAATGGAGCGGAGAAGCCCAGCGGCCCCGGATCAATCAGAGGAAGAACCCTGCGGGTAATAGTCTCAATAATTACAGTGTGTGTGTGTGTGTGTGTGTGTGTGTGTGTGTGTGTGTGTGTGTGTGTGTGCGCAGGCGTGTCTGTGTGTGCGTGTGTGTGTGGCCTGTGTGTGTGTGTGTGTGTGTGTGTGTGTGTGTGTGTGTGTGTGTGCGTGTGTCTGTGTGTCATGTGTGTGTGTGTGTGTGTGTGTGTGTGTGTGTGTGTGTGTCTGTGTGTCTGTGTCAACAGTGTAAAGGGTTATATGTTCTCACCTAATACAATAAGACGACGCTGTAAACATCAGAAACAACACCAGCACCAACAGAACACCAGTAACTCCAGGAACTAAGAAGAGAGCCAACAAAATCATGAGTCCTCAAACAAGGTTATGATGTACATTACATATTTAAAAAAATGAACAAAGCTAAAATAAAATATAAAATGACATAACTTTTAAATAAATGGTCTTGGCAACAACATTTTTTTGTTGAAGTTAGCTGTAAATAAAACAAAATCTGAACCGAACTAAAACTGAAATAAAAATAAGTTAAACCCAAATAGTAATATAAAAAACGGACAAGCACATAGCAAAATTGTACAAAAAATTAACTGAAAACTGAAAATAAGAAAAGCTCATTCAAAATATTAATAAAAACTATAATAGCATATAAATAATAAAATATTTACATCTAAAACAAACCTAAACATTACAAAAATATTATTAATAATAAAAATGGCAAAAGTATATCACTACAATTAAAATGAAAGTTGAAAATATAAGTAATTCAAAATAAGTAATTTGAAATAAGGTTGTATGAAATAACTTGAATATTCCTTTAATTCAGTTAAAGAGAGATCTAGACACTTTAAACACACAAAAACAGAGACAAACTTTACAAAGTTAGGAGACCGTGTCCACAGGCTTTTCAATGAATCATCCTACATTAAAGTCATGATTTCAGTTTCACTATAATAAACAACACACGATGTAATGAAGGGAGATTTAGAAATGTGAGTCACCTGTGCTTATGATGAGAGTTCTGGGATCCTAAAGAGATTAAATCATTGTTACCACACTGTTTCCAACATTGATGATAATCAGAAATGTTTCTTGAGCAGCATGTTAGAATGATTTCTGAAGGATCATGTGACACTGAAAACTGGAATAAGGGGAAATATAGTGAATTAAGCTACAAACTCGATCATAATGGACAATCTTTCCATCTAAGTTAGATGATCTAAAGGCCCGTACACAAGGGCGTAACCATGGTATAGATATTGGGGGGGTCCAAATGTGAGCCCTCCCCAAGATATATTTTTTAAGTTCAGTCGCGGATCAGATCGTAAAAACAAACAGGCCAGGCCATCAACGAATGAATAGAATAATTCTATCAATGGAGTGGGAAGTGCGGGAACCTTGGTCTGTGACTCCAGCAGTTCATTATTCAGCCTATTTTCAGGGTATCATGCTAGCTACCTAGCTATAATACTGAGCCATTTAAACGTGATATTATTTCACATTTATTCAAAAATTGCCACGGTATTTTTGACCATGGGACTACTTTTTAGGTGTCTACTTGCTTACCGTCTGAAAAAAAAGGCGAATGTCCGCCTGTTCGTCCTTCTTCTTTCTTTTAGCTCCTACCTTCATTTCATTTAAGCACCAGTGACAGTCGGACTGAGCGGTTTTTTCAAACGATGCCGCAAGCCGGCGTTTACGGGCTCAACCAAGTGTACAATCGAGGGGGGGTGGTCACACAGTTTTGTTTCCCTAGTTTTTCCTAAATTGAATGTAAATCGGAAATAACAACAGATCCACTAGTCTTCAACCAGGGTTCATAAAAGGAGGGCATATCATGTCACATATTACAATATAATAGGCCTATTATTGGGGGGGACAGACACGTCCCCCCCAAAGTATATGGTGGTTACGCCCATGCCCGTACACACCGGGATGAATTTCGCGCGCGATATTCGCCGACGTTTAACGCCTCGTGACTAAACAAAGGGCGCCAATGTGAGTGTGCACACCGGCGAAAACGCCAGCGTAAAACCGTCATTTTTTAAGCGCCTCAGGTTCATTTTTTGGTTTGGCGCGGCGTCAAAAACTATCCGACCAATGAGATTGGCGCTTTTGCTCACGTGTCTGGA
This sequence comes from Gymnocypris eckloni scoliostomus, assembly GCA_027564155.1. Lineage (NCBI taxonomy): Eukaryota > Metazoa > Chordata > Actinopteri > Cypriniformes > Cyprinidae > Gymnocypris > Gymnocypris eckloni. Next base: position 1,894,936 of record CM050417.1, read on the forward strand.
GCAGCTGAAGTTACAGTAAAACACAACTTGGGGCGCCAAACACAAAACAGTCTTGCCGAGCACACATACGTAACTACGAAGAAGATATACGCCGAGTAGCGTCTACACTGCCAGCGTCGGCGTCTTTCCTCATTCAACAGAACAATAATTTCTTCATCGCTGGAGCTGCTGGAGCTTGAAATATCCATGTTTTCTTTGTATGATTTTGACAAGCGTGTAAATACTTGCTCTCTTCTTCTGAGTGACAAGCGAGTGTCAAAGCGTAAAGTTGCGCAGCGCCACCTTGTGTACCGGGGTATTTCTGTTTTACATTAAGCGCCATCTAATGTCAGGGAATGATTTTGCATGTTCACTCGGCTCATCGTCAGCGAAAATCGCTTGAGTGTGAACACAAAAAACACGTTGAAAAACGGATGTTTTTCTTTGGAATGGAAATATGGATATTCTATTTGTAGACATCATAATTTGTTTCCCTTATTTCAGATAATGTCACAAAACTAGCAAGCTAAGTCATGTAAACAAGACTGAAAACACGAAAAGTGGAGGAACAGACAAACCGAATCAACTGAATGAGTCATTTACGCCGGAACTGCTCCAAGTGATTAAAATGTGTGACTTCAATCATTCATTTCAAGCAATTCACAAGCAAAAACCAGATCAAAAGAGCCATCCATTTTCGTATTTGGACATTACTTGTAATGATTTTAAAAAGCACGTATAGCGGGTGAAACGTATTTGGAAACTCTGAATCAGTTAAAACATTCGCCAAAAAATGATTCATTGATTAGAAGAGCTCCAATCGAACCGTGTATCGCGAATCCTTGGATTCAGATCGGGACTTCAAATTGCGTATCGCTAGTCATTTGATTTAGTTTGGGACAGTCTATGCTACAGAGCAGGTTCACCAATCACTTTGAGATTGATATACTCCCGATCTGAAATGATGGTTCTCGAATCATTTGAATCATATCGGGACTTCGGACCGTGGGTCGTGAATCATTTGAAATCACTACTAATCAAATTAGTAGAGACGCTATGACATGATCATATCCAGTGACTGCTAACTGACTCCCGAGCAATAATTTTGATCAAACAATGAATTGTCTGTTGTCCGCCATTATGTCCCCACCAATGACAAAATCAAATCCAGGCCCGTTCAAAAACATAAAACATTTGTATTATTCCAAACAGAACATTCATGTAAATATCTGTGTTACCTGTCCTTGGTACTGAGCGATATTGAGCGCAGGGAAATCCTCTGAATATCTCACAGAGAAACTGACCATGTTCACGAGGTGAGCGCTCACATGAACCACTGCAGACATAAACAACAACTCAGACAAAACACACACAGAATGACAGCAAACGCAAAGAATGTGTGGAAGACAATTCGTCTATTCAGCAGCTCTCTTTGTGTGTGTGTGTGTGTGTGTGTGTGTGTATGTGTTGTAGCTTGTGTTGCAATTGTCATGGTAACAGGATGCCTCAGGCTCTGTAATTAGAACAGGACCACGATGCACTGAGACAGGAAAAGGGGGGTTCTACACAAGAGAAAAACAGCTGGGAATCCCTCGGGATATTCCTGTTCTAAACCACACACACACACACACACACACACACACACACACACACACACACACACACACACACACACACAAAACTGTCTAACCTGTCACTGCAACACTAGACGAAGTTATTTAGCAGGTCAAACTCTCAGAGAGCAACATACTAGAGTTATTTTAATATCTCTGAGATGCTGTAATAGTTTGTATACATATTTTTGAATTAGCTTTCATGTGTTCTGGTCTTTTTTTTTAACATTTATTTTGAGCATTTTTGCTTCTTGTTCTGGGCTGCGTTTCCCAAAACATCGTAAGCTTAAGAACATCACAGACCCATTGAAACCAGCCTTACGATGCTTTTGGTTTTGACCCAGAGAGGATTTTCTTTTTTCCTGAAACTGCTAGTTATTTTATTGCACTGCACTGAAACTTAACGCCTTTGCTCACACGGGGTGTAACAACTTCCCGAAAACCTTGGATGATGTTTGTCCTTTTTTCCCCCACATTGCTACACTTGTGGTGTTCCCGGTCAGAAATCACTGGCCTACCAAAATTGCTTGAAAATCTCTCATTATGATATATTATTTCCAAACATTGGATTGTATCTCTTTATCAAATTGTTTCCTCTCAATTAGCATAGTTTTATATTCCTTTTAAGTACTGATTGATCTTAGGCCTCATTGATCCACAGATAATGTTTTCCACTCAAAACCTGAGATGCACAAGATCAAATCAATGAGGGCTATGATCATTCAGTGCCAAAAGAAACCATGTCTGTGCTAATGTGGGGTGATCAAAAAAGACTGAATCGAAGATAAGAAGCATAACAAGAAATGTGTGTGAAACTTTTATAAAAGGCTGGTCATTTTTGAGTGGAAACACCAAATTAGGGATTTTCTGCACAGCACAAGGTTTGTTTTTTTATTTTGATTAATTTAATTTGATTATTTGTGTTTAATATTAGCTAAAGTTTTAGTACATCTTAGTACATTACACTACATTAAAATAAGAAATGTTTCTTTTAACTGAAAGTACATTTTTATTTTATCCAAGTTAACGTTTATTTTAATTCCATTTCTGAAAAAGGTTTGTTTTGTATTGTTTTAGTTTACTATAATATCCCTGTGACATACATGCATAAATACACAAAAGAGTGCTTTCAGACAGGCTAGTGACCCGACTCAAGTCATCTGCTCTTCCTCTCTCATGAAGTGTGTGTAACCTGCCGTCTGTCTGCGTGGACTCTCTCACTGTTCTGGAGTCTGTTCCAAAACAGATAAACTAGATATTTTGAATGTTTATTTGAAGACGTTTGCATCATTGATTCTGTTATTTTCCTGTTTATTTCTGTGAAGCTGCTTTGAAACAATCTGTGTTGTATTAAGCGCTATAGAAAAATTGTAACTTGACATGTTCTGCTCTCACAGCTTTCACTTTCACATTTGATCAAACTCCTAAATATTATGTACATCAAGCAAACTAGTCACTTATGTCAGTCAGACAGTCTCTTCCTGCTATGTAGGCATACATAGCATATGTATAATAAGCATAATAAGCTGACCAGACCATGCAGAAACAACACAAACTATGGTCAGTATCGAGTGTTTCTGTGAAGGCATCTGATCACAGATCAGTTTCTCACCTGAGAAGATGCATATAGTGACTCCACACGCCACATGAAACGTCTTACTCTTATCCAGCAGCCGACGAACATGTCTACCCGTCACCTGACAGACAGAGAAAGAGTCCGAGTCAAACCAACCCTCATTCAGCATGCCAGCAACAGGTTTAAAACAGCATGTATACATGTGCATTTATGTGACTGCACAGACTTGACATGAATGCATAAATATGAGAATTTCTCAAAAGTGCACGTGATGTCTGTCTCACCCGCTGAGATCCTCGGATGAAGGTAAGCAGCGATCGGCACACCGGCAGCAGCACCAGACTGCAGTTTAAGTTTAGAACGGAGGCCGATGCTCGACTGATGCAGAGGCCCAGCTGAAGAGACACATACACAAGAACAAGAGTTTCAAACGTTTTAATGCCAAGGACCCTGACTCAACACGCTGCACCTTAAAACACATGCGAACAGAAAAAGCACCAGCAAGTTAAGAAAACATCTTCATCAGTTTGACAGCACATGTGCAGCAAATACTCACAACACAAACACATACAGAAACGTGCTGCAAGTATCACAGACACTTGTTGTAGTTCACTTAAACATTTCCGATGTAGTCTGTGAGTATTTGCAGCACGTGTCTGTTTGTGTTGTGAGTATTTGCACGCGTTCAGTATTTTGGTGCATTGTAAATAATTTCCGCACATGTATTTTCAAACTGATGAAGAGGTTTTCTTAATATGCAGCGTTGAGCTCTCGGCCACTGTATTCCTGAAATATATATTTTAAAACTCAATCATGTTGTAATTGTACTACAGCCTCAGGAAATAATTATAATATTATGTAAAAAATACATATTCATCATTTTTACAATAAATGTTCATCTAAAGTAAGTGTTTTTCTTTTTTTCTAAAGAACTAAACCTGAAGTCAAGCAGACAATCTCTAGTATATGTGGGTGTTGGTATGTGTGTGTTGCAGTGGCTTTTGATCAGAGGAGAGCGAGTTTTTACACGTCTGTTCGGCTCTATAAAGAAACACAACAGCCCTGCTACATATGAGGGATTACAGCTCTCTCACACACACACACACACACACACACACACACACACACACACACACACACACACAGAGAAAGACAGCTGCATTTGTCCAATAGTCTTAGCTAACACAAGTGTGGTTTGTTTTTGGTAGTTGTGTGTCCTTGTTCAGCATCTTTCCAGAACGTTAAACAATAACCTGTGACAACAATTACCCTGATTCATACTGGAGTGTTGTGGACATCCTGTCCATCTCACAGCAACACACAACAACATCTGTACAGACACACACTTTGGGTTTCCATGCTTTAAGGGGACATTCCATAGGCGTAACGCTTTTTATACTGTAACCCTTATTTTCTATCCCCCTACACCTAAACCTACCCCTCACAGAAAACTTTCTGCATTTTTAGATTTAAAAAAAACTTCATTCTGTATGATTTATAAGCTTGTTTTCTCATGGGACCAAAACATTTCTGTCCCCCATAACGTAGGGTTTACCAGGACACCCCCATCTCATACTGTAAAATATAAACACACACGTAAAACTCAACAGAAACAAACCTCTCAAACTCTACATACACAGTACACACACCTGTCAAACTCATATCTCGATGGCTACACACAAACACACACGTTAAAATCTAAATCAACCCCTTCAAACTCAAAATACCCATCAAAATATACACATTACACAAACTATAAACAAAATGATACACACTGTGTCTCGTCTAGACAAACATGGCTGTAAAACTCACACTTGAAAACACAAACTTGACACATAAACTTAAAACTCACCCCCAGCATCTTGTGTAGATAATAATACTGCGCTCCGCTGAAGTACAACATGAATGTTCTCCAGAACAGGAAGACATTGACTGCAACCCAAACCATCTGCACACAACAATAAAAACACAACAATCCATCTGACAGCATCTCAAACTCTCATACGGACTCTGTGACAACAGTATAGTGAGGAAATCTCTCATCTCACCATGATTAAGTGTTTGGGTCCTTCATTGGCCCTCCAGCTCTTCAGCGCGACGCTCATGATTGTCTCGCGCGCGGTCTTTACGCACCGCGACGCTAAACCTCGGACTGCAAACCGCCGTTTAACATCACCGGTGTCGTGACGGTCATCCCACCGGCTTCTCCGGAACCCCGCGTGCCGCTCACGCGCCTCCCACCAAACGCCCGCCCGGTTTGGGACCCATTACAGTTACTGTCGAGTGAATCCTGGGTAATAAAACAGAAAGAGGATTTTCAACTACTTCTGATAATAACAACAAACACTAAACCTAATTTAAAGAGCAAATACATGACGTTTACGAACGTTTAAGAAAAAAAAGAGTCAAGTTACATTCGACAAACTAAGATTTGCCCTACTTTAATAATGATAACACAAGGAGACCGAAATTAAATAATTTCAAGAAGCTAATTCAGGAGTAAAAAAACGAATCACTAGTCTCGTCTTTTTATTTACTCGTGAAATGTAAATTATTTATTATGATAAAATAATAAACAATTGGGGTATCAGTTAGATCTTGATAGTGACATTTTTTTTTCTTCTTTTTAAGGAATTCTTTTTTATTTTATTTTCAGCTTGTGTTGAGGAACAAATGCCCCTTGTGCAGTCAGAAAAACAACGACAAAAAGGCTCAAGTCTTTTATTTATTTACTTGTGTTTTGTAAATAAAAAGATTGACAACGGTATCAATTTAATCTTGCGAAAGAACGCAATTGTCTTAAGGTTGCTATCGTTACATCTTTAATATATATATTCTATTTAACGTTAACTTTTGTGGTTATTAGTTTCTATGGGGTTTAGCACCTGTGTTGCATCGAATCGGCTGAAAATGAACGAAACATGGGCCGACGGCGCCATCTATTGCTGAGCGAGTGCAGCGTCGACACGCTAGGCCTATATTCATGTCGCGCATCCAGTTATGGATTATACCAGTAAACATTACAATCAAAGCACGCACATCCAACTGGCCAAAAGCCCAATGTGAGTACTAAACTATTTCAAACAGCAAGAGCAAAGTTGGCACACCACAGCTCCAAAAGTAGAGCAATATTTATCGATGTTCTCACCACAGATCACGTTTAGAGCCGAACTCAGTCTGAGGAGATTTGTTTTAGGCTGTGGTGAGAACATACATATGTTTCTACGTTTGGAGCCGTGGTGTGCCAACTTTGATCATCCTGTTATGCCAAATAAAGCACAATAAATCTAAGAAACTAGAAGAATAACCCCCACAGCCGCTTCTCTTTAATAGTCACATTCCTCCCCGTCTCCGAGCGCCTTCACGCTTCAGCAACACAACTGTGAAAATGAGCTCGGTTTATTCATTTATTTAGTCATTTAACAGACGCTTTTATCCAAAGCGACTTACAAATGAGGACATTATAGAAGCAATCAAATCCAACTAAAGAGCAACAACATGCAAGTGCTATGACAAGTCCTGGTTAGCCTAACGCAGTAGGCCTACACGAAGGAAGGTTTTTTTAAGAAAACGAATATATAGAAAAATGAATCAAACTTAGTGTTAGTTTTACAAGAAAAGCTAGCAGTTAGAGAATAAATATGCAATTGATTATGTTTGTGTTTTTTAAATAAAAAAGAAGACAGATTAGATAAAATAAAATGAGAATAGAGAGTGCTAGATTTAGAGGGTCAAATAAAGATGGAAGACGTGTTTTTAGCTATCTCTTGAAGATGGGTAAGGATTCAGCTATTCACATTACACCCTACTTTTACCAGCAACATTAGTGATTCATTGAAACACTATTTCATGAGTCAGTGTGTGCTCTAATCGCATCTGTGTGCAGTTTATATGTGAACATACTACAGGCAACTGAACACTGAACCGGCCATCGCCAAAGATTCGTTCTTCTGAATCCTTTCATTGTCATGATTCGGTAGAATCAAGTTTTTAATCTTTAACAGCAGCTTTTAAAGTACAAGTAGGCCTGTGTGTTCGGCCATGCGTTGGAATAACACAAACATGTACTGTCTGAAACAATCAACTGAATCGATGAGATTAAGAGTGAAAAATAAAAAAGATGCCTGTATTGAAAACAACAACAGCCATTCGGCCTGGTCTGCTCGCCAAACTGGTTTCAGATGGTCAGCTTAGAGGGGTTTATGCACTTTTCTGCTGGTCAGTTTGGAAGAACAAACCAGCTAACCTAGGGTTAGCTTCTTAAGATAGTTTAAGTGGTTTGTTTTCAGATATGAGAAGAAACGCGCTGCACGGCTACTTTTATTTTGCCTGAGAAATCAAGCGAATTGGTGAATCATTTTCACTCAAACGAACCGATTCGCTGCACTGAACTAATGAACACAAGCCAAACCCGCCTACATATCTCACTCCTCTTGTTCACCAACTTTCAACGCGTTAAAGTGAGGCGCTATTCAAATGGGATCTGAGGATAAAACTATCAGCTGCATCTGCCGGTTAACGGTTATTACGGCTTTCTTCTTGATTGGCTTTATTATTGGTGAGTTTTCTACTTTAATAAGTGTTTATAATAATCTGCAATGCCTGTCGTGATAAATGCAGAGTCAGGTTGTTTTAGACCGTCCACTGCGCATTATTTTAACAGGGATAGTTGATACATTTGTCAAAGTTGTTAAATACTAAAACCCTTCAGATTCAACATTAACTCGTGTTTTTGCTTTCTTTGCTTATGGTCAAAATAACCCCACTCAGGGGTTTGATACCTGTTGGTCTCACCTGTCCAGATCTCGTGCACTGCATTCCAGGACAGGTGTGACTATACTGAGACCCATTCACTTCAAACAATACATCTGTATCTAAACACGGGTGTTTAAAGGACTTAAATGTATATAAATGAACACGATGTTGAAAAAGAGACCAGTAATGGAAAACATGGTAATAACCGAGATGCAAAAAAAATATTTAGTCAATCCAGTTTTTTATTATTATTATAGAAATGGTTATTTTTGAGTTAAATATCTATAAAATGACTATTCAATTTTCTGAACCAAACTTGCATGGACAAAGTCATTGAAAATGTATTTGTGAATGGAAGGCGTGGGAACCCTGAATGTTTTGTTCACTTTGTTTATTGTTGGTTTCAGTAATATTCTATTGCATTTTTGATTTTAAACAAAATTCAGAATTCACTGTTACTTCCTCGTATGCAGATTAATCACTAATATTTTTCAGACATGGTTTGGTGTAACAGGTGTCTGTTCTCATAACTGCTGCTCTCAGGTTGGTTCGCTCGACCTACCGCGGTCAATCATGGACATGCATCAAAAAGCTTCCTGCACGACTTTCTGGATGAGATGCAGGCAGAGAATATTAAACACCATCTCAGGTCTGTGCACATGCCCTAAATAAACTAGTCCTGATGTTATTGAATAAGATCGTTAAGGGAATAGTTCACCCAAAAATTAACAGTTGCTAAATATTTACTCACCCTCAGGCCATCCAAGTTGTATATCCACATATTTGGAGTAATGTAGCATTACATCACTTGCTCAGCAATGGATTATCTGCAGTGGAACACTATCAATCTGGGCGGAGGTTCTCAAATCAATCACAGAGAATACAACAATTCATATAGGAAAGGTGGCAAAAATAACATCATCCCCTCTAGTTAATATGTCATCAGCATTGTTACTGATTACATCGTATTCCCTAAATCACGAGATCATATGGTTATCAATCAGGTCTTTGTCTATATGTGATCATTATTACGACACTTCTAAAGGTTAGAACATTGTTGTTCTCAAACGCAGAGAAAGGAGAATGTTAGTATTTATGATCAACTGATTTTAAGATTAATGTTGAAAATTATTAAATTCAGAATTTCCGAGTCCAAACTACTGATAAAAACATCTCAATAATTCACAAGTAATCCACATCGCTCTAGTCAATCAATTAGCACAGTTTTAACTTCAAATCTTTGCTTCAGGCTAAAATTACACGTCCTCCATTTGCTTTCTTTGGTGAAAAGCCATCTCGTCTGAATCAGCACCATTTACAAGCCAAAACAGTCCTGAACAAATATGTTTGTGGATTTTGATGTGAGAACAACAGGAGATGGATGTTTTCACTGTTGGAAGTGTTATTATGGAGTATGAACAGTTTGGACTGAAGTTGTTTTATCAGCTGTTATTCTAGCGGCACCCATTCACTGCAGAGGATCCATTGATGAGCAAATGCAATTTAATGCTAAATTTCTCTTCTGATGAAGAACCAGTTCCATCTACTTCTTGTATAGCCTGCGGTTGAGTACATTTTCAGATACATTTTGGGTGAATTAATTATGTTAGTGCATATCTTCACATGCCACTCTAAAACATACAGCCTGCTAACCTAGATTTTAAGGTCGAGATTATGTCTCTCGTGATTCACGTTTGTCTCCTAAACAGGAAGTTCAAGGCTATCTGGCCGCAGCAGAATCTGGATCTGGCAAAGCAGATCCGGGCCGAGTGGATGGAGTTTGGGCTGGACTCAGTGGAGCTAGTGCCGTCTGACGTGCTGCTGTCATACCCAAATAAAACTAACCCCAATTACATCTCCATAGTGGACCACCATGAGTACATACTACAACAGAACACAAACAGTCCTTCTTCTTCAGGATCAATCAGTAGATTGCATAAAATGTAAGAGATCCGATATATCGGTTTACCGATATTTAAGCATTTTACCATAATCGGTTATCGGTTTTGTACAAAATTAAAATCGGTTGTGAATTATTATTATATATTTTTTTCACATACATAATTATAAGTATAACCAACAGTGAAATTTTGTTCTCTATATTTGACCCATCCATGTGGGTCACCCATCCATTGAGCAGTGGACACACACACACACACACACACACACACTTGGAGCAGTGGACACACACACACACACACACACTTGGAGCAGTGGACACACACACACACACACACTTGGAGCAGTGGACACACACACACACACACACACACTTGGAGCAGTGGACACACACACACACACACACACACACACCTGGAGCAGTGGACACACACACACACACACTTGGAGCAGTGGGGACACACACACACACACACTTGGAGCAGTGGACACACACACACACACACAAACACACACCTGGAGCAGTGGACACACACACACACACACACACACACACACACACACACCTGGAGCAGTGGACACACACACACACACACTGTTCACTCAGGAGAAGCTCCAGCACGACCACCGCATGTAACTTTTAATAAGATTCACTCGTTTGAAACGAGCTAAATTATATTAACATTTACTATAGAATCATTATTTCGCCAATAAACATCTAAATAAATACATCTCTATCTAAATTAATTATTTATTATCTCCACAAGTGATCACAGTTTGAGTATAGTTCTCTGTAAATAGATAAACCGCGCTGTCAGCAGTTTTCATAATTTAGACAAAAACATTTTAATAATTCTGATGAAACATGCCAGTTAAGAAATGCAATAAAATACGATGTTTTGTTTGTTATAGCTTATTTCAATAATCCAGAGAATTATTCTCCACTCTTTAGTCTATTAAACAGCGTTTAAACCTAAAACTGTAGTTTAAGATGAAGTTGATATGACTTCTGTCCTTTATTTTCTCCATTTGAAAACATTAGACATTATTTTGCTTATTGTTAATATCAGTGTTGCTGATGATGCTTTTTATAAATATTTTTTTTTTATTGTTGTAATTTTAAGATTACATTTTTACATGAAAATGTTAATTTTCAACAGTTTTTTGTTGTTGTTAAGATGACTGAAAGGAGGAAAAAACCAAAGTGAAGAATGGACTTACTTCACTCTGTACTTTATAACAGTAAATAAATATCGGTTCTGCATATCGGTTATCGGGTACATAAACATACAAATAATCGGTATCGGTTTAAATAATCAATATCGGTCGATCACTAATAAAATGTATATGAAGTTTTAATTTGAGAAATTGTGTAGATGTAGAAGGGTTTCTTCTAGATGTTGTAACAGACATTGCACAACTCTTATCAGTCAGCCTGTAGTTTGCATACTCAAAGTTTCCTCACGCTATGAAGTGCACTTAGTTGTGCAAGCCCACATGCACTTCTACTGACGAGACACATCTGCTCTCTTTTAGAATGAAATTCCATTTTAGTAACTTTTAAATTTGTTTAAATAGAATGTTTAGAACAATAAAGGACTGATGATGTCATAGGAGAACCTTTTTGAGTTCTTTATATTCACTCGTTCTTTAGAAAGCCATTTTATGTGCTTTCAAGAAACATTTCATTTAATGTGACTTGTATTAATCCCCTTAAACAGCTTCTCATGAAGTGTGTTCTCAACTGAAGCTGTAGAGTGTGGGGCTGTTCTTTCTCTCATGACATCAGAAGATTTGGTGTGTGTCTGCGTGTGATATTAAGGCCATTTATCTTGTCACCAGTGAGTTAAAGTCCATGACTGTATCTGTGGATGTTTTCTAGTGATTGCGGTGCATAATCCAATAAATAATAGAGGTCAACATGTCACTTTCCCTCTCTCAGATCTTTAACACCTCTCTGGCTGAGCCGGTCCCTGAAGGTTATGAAGATGTCACCGATATCGTTCCTCCTTATAGTGCTTTCTCTGCGAAAGGACAACCAGAGGTGATGCTTGAATAGCCAAATACTGACAATCAACATCAAATCAAAACGGACTGTTTACAGTCTCAATCCTGTCATATTGGGCTTGATTAATAAATGCAAAAGAAAGTGTATTTATAACGTTTCAAAGAAATGACTTCTATTCAGCAAGGATGCTTTAAATGTATCAAATGTGACTAAAGACATAAGGTAAAAGATTTCTATTTAAAATAAATGCTGTTCTTTTGACTTTTCTATTCCTCAAGCAATTCTTAAAAATGAAATGTATTACATTTCCGCAAAAATATGAATCAGCATAACTTTTTTCACTGTTGATATGAATCCGACATTCGAGTTGCAAATCAGTATATTATAATGATTTCTGAAGATCACGTGATACTGAAGACTGGAGTAATGATGCTGAATTTGATCAGTATATTCTAAATGGTAATAATATTTCCTGATTTTACTGTATTTTTGCTCAAATAAATGCAGCCTTGGTGAGAATAAAAGTCTTTTCTGAACAGTATTGTGCTTTAACTTTACAGAAGTGAAATGAACCTGCTGTTTGTGATCTGTGGGATGAGCTGGTTTATGTTAATTACGGCGGACGGAGGATTTCTTCAAGCTGGAGAGAGAGTTGGGAATAAACTGTTCAGGAAAAATCATCATCGCTAGATACGGCCAAATCTTCCGTGGGAACAAGGTGAGGTTTGGAGACTTAAAAGTTGTGTAGGTTTTACTTCGAAAACACTGAACGACATTCGGTGAAACGTGTTTGCAGGTGAAGCGATGAGGGAGCTAAAGGGATCGTGCTGTTCTCGGACCCTGCGGATTACTGTGCTGACGGCGTGGAGCCGTATCCGGCACTGGAACCTGCCTGGAGGAGGCGCTCAGAGAGGAAGTGCTGAATCTGAGCAGGCGGGAGACCGCTCACACCGGATACCCACAAAGGTCTGTGAGCGTGCGCAGAGAGATTCTCAGTGATTCACAAAAAACACACAAAAATCCACATCACTCCAGTCCTTAAGACGTTTCCACTTCAAATCAGGCTAAAATTACACGTCCTCTCTCCATAATATCTCCATATAAAGTAGTGGTGGGCATAGATAATTTTTTAATCTAGATTAAAATGGCTCATTTGAATTCTGCCGAAGGCAGAATATGTGTGCTACCCAAATAATGACTAAAAGTAAGTCTTTGAAGGGTTTCTCAAGCCAGGTGGCACATTAGACCAGGGGCTCATCTCCTGTTTCCAAAATGCATCACAAACTTTAATCTCTTCTCGTCCCAATCCACGAAAAAACTGGAGGAAAATCCGCTCCACTCCCGGAAGAATTATCCCATTCCCTCCCACTCCCGTGTTGTTGTTTTGCCGATAACTGTCAGTTACAGTAAAAATATAGTACAGATCACAGCGCCCACCTTATTAGTTGAATAAAAACCCAAAATTTCGTTTTTGTTTTATTATATTGAACTGAAAGCCATCTTATGCACAGTGTTGCACAGATTAAAGTTCATGTAAATCATCCATGCTAACACACGTCTTCTATTTTTATTTTTAGACATTTCACTCTCTATAGATATATTTTTCAAAGACGGAGTTTGAAGGTTCTCGCTCAAGTTCACATGAGACCTAAAGCGCATCCTGTTTGCTTAAAAGCGCATAGCGTTTTTGTTATTCTGAGTGCACACAAATAGCGTAGAGTCTTTACAGATTCGAAAGATGTATTAGGCTACTTTTATCTGTATGACCAAAATGACGGAGATTTTAGGAGTGAAGTGGCGACTTAGCCTGTCCTGCAACAAGCGCTTCCACACAAACACTTCAATAGCGCACATTTCTGTTAACACATCATATTGAGCGGCCATGTAAAGTTGCTACTACATACATCTTTCAGATGAAAAGCCATATTTGAGGTTGATGAATGATAGGTGAGCGCGTTTGGATGTCCTGCACGATTGTATTACCACATAGACCAGCCGTTAACAATCTGTCCATCACGGACTGCGAGCCTCTAGTTCGAAGACTCGTTCTCGCCCCTACAGTGCAATTCAGCTAGGTATACATCCGCTAAAATATCAGGGTGAAAGTCATCATAGTGTAGTATAGACCCAGCTCCCAACCCAACTTTGAGAATAGATTAATGGCGATATTTTTTTTATCGCCGATAAGAGTCTCACGTTAACGTGCTGCCGATAACGGCCCACCACTAATATAAAGCCATCTCGTCTGAATCAGGGGAGAAATATGCACTGTTTACAAGCCAAAACAAATATGTTTGTGGATTTTTATTTGAGAGGACAACAAGAGATGGACTTTTTCTCTGAAGGAAGCCTTATTATATATTATGAACACTTTGTGATGTTTTTATCAGTTATGACGGCACCCATTCACTGCAGAGGTGCCAAGCTATCTGCATTGGTGAGCAAGTGCAAATGAATGAAATGAGATTCTCAGTGAAAGTACTCTCTTGATCATTGGGATTCGTCAATGTCTTGTAGAATACACCTACAGATCGAGTCTGGAGGACGCAGTGGGGCTTCCCAAGATTCCCGTGCATCCCATCGGATATCATGATGCGGTTCACCTGCTGCAGTGAGTCGGCCACGGCTAAAAACATTTCAGTCCAACTCAAGCGAATAGAAAATAAGACAGCCATAAATATTACTATTACAAAAAATACTATATATATATATTTGTTTTAACAGAGCAGTAGTATTATTGCAATAGTATATTTCTTTATATATGAAAAATATATATACAAAGTATTTCATATTATAAAGAAACACAATTTTTATATATAAAATAATATTTATTCATCAGTATTTGCAAAAAATACTGATGAATAAATATTATTCAAAATTATATTTATATAAAAAAAATTGTGTTTCTTTATAATATTAAATTCTAGTTTATTGTATAATCTGATAATTGTATAATCTGTATAACTGTATAATCATATCTATTTCAGGTGAACTAAGAAAGAGATTATAGATGATACTGCAATTTTACATTTAAAATTTAAATCATTTTTATAATTTAAAAATATCATTTTGAATAATAATGCACATCGTGAAATAAAATGATTTAAAATTTAAATGTAAAATTGCAGAATGAAATGAACCTGTTTTATCTGATATACAGTTATACAGTTATTAGAAGACTAGTATTTTCACCAGCTAAAGTCAGTTGTTTGTATCTTTTTCTGTAGTGTGTCAGGAGGAAATATTAGTTTATATTTCCAAACATTCATTTTGCCATTGATTGTAATAATCCAGTGAGATGTTGTGCTCCAGACAGAGATCTGATCTGATCATCATCAGTCTGTCTGTCTGGAATGAAGAAACACAACAAACTGAGACAGACTCAATCCAGAAGAACTGTGTCTAAGACACTTCAAGAAACCTCCTGCAAAGCTCCTGAGAAACTCCGCTCAAGAGCATCGAGGGTTCAAACACAAAGGATGCTCACACCAAATGTCGATTTAATTGACTTAATAGAAGATCATTGATAAAGAAAATGTATTTCAGAAATTATTTATTGACAGCATCCTCATTTTACAGCATTTTTACCCAAGTGCCTAAACTTTGAACAGTACTGAAGCTTTGCAGGAGGTTTCTTGAAGCGTCTTGAGACGTTGTTCTCCACAGTTCTTCTGGATTGAGTCTGTCTCAGTTTGTTGTGTTTCTTCATTCCAGACAGACTGATGATCAGATCAGATCTCTGTGTGGAGCACAACATCTCACTGGATTATTACAATTATTGGCAAGATATATGTTTGGAAATGTAAACTGATATTTCCTCCTGAGCAGTGTCGGGGGGGTAACGCATTACAAGTAATGCGAGTTACATAATAATAATGACTTTTTTCAAGTAACTAGTAAAGTAACACATTACTTTTTAATTTTAATTTACTAGAAAATATCTGAGTTACTTTTTGTCCATTTATTGATGACAGTGCGCTGTGTGAACATGATCTTACTGTAGATCTAATCTTGACTGAATGTGTATTAATTCATCCCACTCGCAAAAATACTCATCACTAGTGAATACTAGTATTCATCAAAATGAATTAAAACAGTGAAATGCAAACTCAGAATATGACCAAACCTGCAATAATTAAATATGTTAAACAACACAAATATATCTAATCTCATTTTATTAACGATGTGTTTGCTGCTGACCTTTGATGATCAGTTCAACCATAATAATAAGCAAAAATGACTTTAGATAACCTAACATTGTGTTTTATTGCTGAAGAGTGTTGAACTTCTCCTGTGTTCTTCTGTACAGACGTGATTTACTCGTCCTTCAGTCTGAGGTTTATTCATTACACGTTTTGGTGTGAAAGGCTTTTATATTAGCTATCAATAGAACTTCTTGTATTAAAAACAAACAATCAAGCCCTGCTCATATTTAAAAAGTAACGCGAATGTAACACAAGTAACGTAACATTACTTTCCATAAAAAGTAACTAAGTAACATAATTAGGTATTTTTTTAGGGAGTAACGCAATATTGTAACGCATTACTTTTAAAAGTAACTTTCCCCGACACTGCTCTGACCTGCACACTACAGCAAGCGATAGAAACAGATGACTTTAGCGGTGAAAATACTCGTCTTCTAATCATTTTGTCCACCACTGTATAATTCTATAACGTGTCTTCTGTAGGCACATGGGAGGACCTCTTCCGCCGGATAACTGGAAAGGTGCTCTGAACATCTCGTACCGAATCGGACCGGGATTCATGGACGGGTTTAATCAGAAGTATGAGACTTCCTTCCTGACAGACACGTCTGCAAATCCACAATAAAACCAGACCGCAGACAACATGAAATAGTATTAACAATGCATTTGACTTCTAACATGACAGATTTCGGAGTAAAAGAGAATATGTAGTGGTAAAATGACTAGATTGCATCATGAAATGTTTGATATGATTACAAAAGGTTTCTACATTTCTAAGATTACGAATGATGTGCTCAGATGAATCTTACCATGCACGTTTATTAAAGATGTAAACAGCGATTTCATGTTCAGTCAGACAGATAATTATTCCAAACTAAGTCAAAACCTCAATCTGAACATTGTCCAATCCTGACCTTTAACCCCAGAACCGGTGATCCTGCTGTTATGAAGTGTTACTTCAACTTTACACTGTGCATAATCAGCTTACACACACATATTTGTGCACTCCTGGTAATGGTTAACTCGTATTTATGCGTGATGTCAGCAAGACTGAGAGGTTTGTGCATAGCGTTCTCAAGAGAGATGACACATTTGTTTCCCACAGCGCGCACACACACACACACACACACACACACACACACACACACACACACACACACACAAGAGATTCACACAACATCACACACGTCTGTGGCTCTGTTGATGTTCTGTAATGAACTCTGGAGGTCGGCCAGTTTAATACAAAGGCCTTGTGTTTGGGGAGTCCATCTTTAAACACACACACACACACACACACACACACACAGAGATTCACACAACATCACACACACGTCTGTGGCTCTGTGTTGTTCTGTAATGAACTCTGGAGGTCGGCCAGTTTAATACAAAGGCCTTGTGTTTGGGGAGGCCATCTTTAAACACACACACACACACACACACACACACACACCCACACACACACACACACACACACACACACACACACACACACACACACAGACTGTATTTACATCAATGCATTTGGATGATGCTTTTATCCATCCATGCATGCATGCAGTGTAAAGTCAAAGACTATAAATATTGATTGGATTTTGTATTTGAAATTTTAGTAAAGTGCGTATGAACATCCATACCAACAATCAGGTGACGCGTATCTACAACGTGATTGGCTGGATCAGAGGAGCGGTGGAGCCAGGTGACATCTGCTTATCTACTTTTCTTTTGGAGTGGTTTAGTGTAGTTTCCAGAGTTGTGTTACTCTGTTTGAGAGTTGTGAAGGCTTATGCTCTGTGCAGTTGAGTTTGGTTTTGTGTGTTCAGACAGGTACGTGATTCTGGGCGGCCATCGTGACGCTTGGGTGTTTGGAGGGATTGATCCCGTGTCAGGAGCTGCTGTGGTGCACGAGAACGTGAGAGCGGCTGGGATGCTCATGAAGAAAGGTGTGTGTCATCTAGACTCATGTGTAACAGTACCACTTTGTCTTTAATTAAAATGATCATTCTCTGTGTGTGTTTTAGGCTGGAGGCCGAGGAGAGCTGATCTTTGCCAGTTGGGACCTTGAAGAGTTTGGTCTGCAGGGATCCACTGAATGGGCTGAGGTAGAAATGAATGAATGAAAGAAGAAATAAATACAATCAAATAAATGTTTTAATGCATTGATGAATCAATGAAGTAACTGTTGATTAAATGAGTGTGCAAAAAATGAATGAATCAGTGAATCATTGATTGAGTGAATGAAAAAAACATGAATGACTGACTGAATCAATGAATGAACCACTGAATCAATGAATGAATGAACACAATAACCAATAAATAAACAAATTAATTAACCACAAAATGAGTGAACAGTTTAATTCGAAAATGCTTATTCAACGAAAGAATCAGTGAATCATTAAATAAAGGCTCTCGTGTGTGTTTGCAGGATCACGCCAGAGTCCTGCAGGAGCGAGCCGTGGCTTACATCAATGCAGACTCTGCTATTGAGGGTCAATGACTCACGCACACACAGACACAGACACAGACAGACACACACACACACACACACACACACACACACAGACAGACACACACACAGACACACACAGACACAGACAGACACACACACACAGACAGACACACACACACAAGACACACACAGACACAGCACACACAGACACAGACACAGACAGACACACACACACACTAGACACACACACACACACACACACACACACACACACACACACACACACACACACACACACACACACACACACAGACACAGACACAGACACACACACAGACACAGGCACAGACACACACAAGACACAGACAGACACACAGACACAGACACAGACAGACACACAGACACAGACACACACACACACACACACACACACACACACACACACACACACACACACACACACACACACACACAGACAGACAGACAGACAGACAGACAGACACACAGACAGACACACACACACACACACACACACACACACAGACAGACACAGACACACACACACACACACAGACACACACACACACACACACACACACACACACACACACACTATGAGTGTCTCTGTGCTGTAAAAGCAGTGCTGATCTTATCTGAAAGTATTCAAGTCTCGTATTCTGATATTGTGTGTGTGTGTTGTTGTGTGTGTGTGTGTGTGTGTGTGTCTGTCTCAGGCATATGTACACTCTGAAAGTCGACTGCACTCCCTCCTACACACTCTGGTTTATGACATCACCAAGAAGGTGAGATTCTATCTATCTATCTATCTATCTGTCCGTCCGTCCGTCCGTCCGTCTTTCTGCAAGTGATGTTAATAGTGTGTTTCTGAAGGTTTCGAGTCCAGAGGAGGGAGAGGAGGGCATGACTTTATATCAGAGCTGGCACAAACGAGACAACTCCACAGAAAGAGATGCACCAAGGTGATGACGGTCTTAATCATCTATAAGAACATTGACTGATTAGAGATGCATGACTTGTTTAAGCAAACATGTGTGTGTTTTCTCTGTAGGATCAGTAAACTGGGCTCTGGCAGTGATTTTGAAGCGTATTTCATCAGATTGGGCATTGCATCTGGAAGAGCGAGATACACCAAAAACCGAGTGAGTGTATTTGTGTGACGCTGTTTTAGACCTGCATCTAAGCATAGTAAAAACATAGTTACACACTTAGCATTTAAACTTAGTTTACAATAATTTCCACCGTTTCTCCAGAAAACCGAGCGCTACAGCAGTTACCCCGTGTACCACAGCGTGTATGAGACCTACGAGATCGTGGAGCGATTCTACGACCCCAGTTTCCGCCGGCTGGAGGCCGTGGCCCGGGTTCGGGGAGGACTAATCTTCAGTTTGGCCGATTCTCTGGTCTTACCTCTGGACTGTGTGGAATACGCCATGTCGCTCACCAAATACACCAACAGCATTCACCAGCTGGCACTGAAGCATCCTGCTGCCATGGAGCAGTACAGCGTCTCATTCGGTACTCACACTATCCAGCCATGCAGTATGCACAATTACTATGTATAGTGTGCCGTACACTCTTTAAAATAAAGGCTTCAAAAGTGAGTGATTCAGTAGAAGATACATATTTTTTGAACATTCTAAAGAACCCTTTGTGCTTTGAAAAGGTTCCATGGATTTTAACGGTTCTTTGTGGAATCATTGATGACAATTTCGAACCTTTATTTTTAAGATTGTAGGGTGAAAGTATGAGAACTGGGACACAGTTCATTCCTTCTCATGAGATTGTAACCTGCGACTGTTTTCCATTCAGATGCAAAGCTCTTGATGTATCTTGTTTCCTATCAATCAGCATCTTTCTTTATGTTCTAGACTCTCTCTTCTCTGCAGTCGAGAACTTCACCGTCGCCGCACGAGACTTTCACCAGCGTCTTGATCAGCTCGACACCTCTAAGTACGAATGACAATATGACTAGGTTTTCAAACAAATGGTGTTTGGAATTGTTTTCTAGTGCTGTTACATGTGCTCCTGTTTCTTACACCTGTTGTCTGATCTGCATCTGTCTGTCAGTGCTCTGGCCGTGCGGATGGTTAATGATCAGCTGATGTATTTAGAGAGAGCTTTCACGGATCCGCTGGGTTTGCCTGCGAGACCGTTTTACAGGTAAACACAATCTGTCATGACATTGGGAAGTTCAGAGAATCATTAATGACCACTTGACAAGGATTTTAGGACTAGAAATGTTACTTAAAATAAAATTAATATTAAATTTAATACAAAAAAATTAACTTATTTCAGTGAGTTGCCAAAGCATCGATTTTCATTTTTAGTTTAACTTGATTTACCAAAACAAATTAAATTAAAATAATAAAAACTATATAGACATTAAAAAACATCAAAAACATGCAACACAATTCAAAACATTTAACCAAAATTAAAACAAATAAATCAAAATAAATCAAACACATTATTATTATCAATGTTGCAAATAGTTGTGCTGCTTCATATTTTTGTGGAAACCATGATACATATTATTTTTCAGGATTCACACATTAATAGAAAGTTCACAAGAACAGCATTTATTTGAAATATAAATCTTTTGTAATATAAATATCTTTACTGTTATTTTTGGTGCATCTTTGATGAATGAAGTATTTATTTCTTTATTTACTGACCCCAAACTTTTGAACAATACTGCACATCTGGGATTTTGTTGATTAATTATATGATTTGTCAGGGGAAAGTATGATGAATTGCTCGTCACAGGTGAGTTACGCACTCAAGTTTCATGCTTGAGATTAGTGGTTTGTTTAAGTGAGAAACTGCGCTTGTATAAACCAGTTTTGCAGTATTAGAGCTCACTGGTCTGCTTCTGTTAAATCCTAAATTTACATTACCTGTACTTCATTATGACAATAATCACCACTTGGCTGTTTTGAGATCAGTTTAAGTATTACCTCTGTCTGATTACATGCTTTTTTTTGTACACGTTTGTCTTTTTTTCTCTCTCGTGTCTTCCAGGCATATCATATTTGCGCCCAGCAGTCACAATAAATATGCGGGTGAGTCTTTCCCAGGGATTTATGACGCTTTGTTTGACATCGAGAACGCCCTGGATCCGCAGAAGTCCTGGGACGAGGTCAAACGGCAAATCAGCATCGCCGCCTTCACTGTCAACGCAGCTGCTGAGACGCTGAAGCCTGTCGTCTGCTAGACGGCCTTCCTTTACTTCTTCAAACACGCTGTGGATACGGGACTACAACATGTCAGTGTTTCATCTACAAGGGACTTCACATGCAGATCTCACTCGCCGAAGAAACAGATAATGTGTCAAATATTAATGGAATAGTTCACCCAAAAACATTTGGAGAAATGTAGCATTCCGTCGCTCAGCAATGGATGCTCTGCAGTGAATGGGTGCCGTCAGAATGAGAGTCTGATAAAAACATCACAATAATCCACACCACTCCAGTCCATCAGTTAATGTCTTGAGAAGCCAAAAGCTGCTTCCAGCTAAAATATGAGTCCATAATAACACTTCCTTCAGTGAAAAAACATCTGTTCTGAATCAGGAGTGAAATCTGCACAAATCAAGCACCATTTACAAGCTGCATTTACAACAGGCAGTTTGTGTCTTCTCCAGATGTTAACTGATGGAGTGGAGTGTTAAAGAGTGGTGTGGATAACTGGATTATAGTGATGTTTTTATCAGCAGTTTGGACTCTCATGACGGCACCCATTCACTGCAGAGGATCCATTGCTGAGCAAGTGATGTAACACTTCATTTCTCCAAATGTGACCATGAACAAACAACTCATCTACATCTAGAATGGCCCGAGAGGGAACACATTTGCAGTAGAATTGCATTTTTGGCTGAACTATTCCTTTAAGCAGATGTCTTTCATCCAAAGAGACTTGCAGTGGACAAATTAGCATTAATTGCCTTAATTTAGTACAATCAATGAATGACTGCAATGTTACAACCCTAAGCATGTTTTACACATATAATAGTGTTATATTTCATAAAGAAAATCTGTGAAATAAGCAGATTGAAAAACGGTCAATCGTGAAAGCAACAGTTTGATACGTCGCTTGAAAATCTTGCACAAATTGTCAGATTTGAGGGAAAAAAAAATTGCAAAACCATTTTTGCATATATTGTCATAATGGAAAAATGTGTAAAATCACGCTCATGTAAAATGTCATGTCAAATGCATGCTTTTTAGCAAAGAAATTAGATTGATCAAGACAAATTTCACAGTACAGTACAATAATGTAATGTTTACAGTAACATGAGACAGTGTCATAAAAGATCAATTCAGATGCACATACGCAGTTTTCCGTGATTTACTGCACTTTTTCTAGTTGAATTTGTATATCTGCTCGTGTAAATGCAGACGAATTAACCACATTACAGACAGAGAGACGGTGAAAACAAGTCTAAACCAAATTCTCAATGATGGTACTTCAAGGTAGAAAAGCAAGCATTGCTGGACCAAATCAGTTTTCTTACCATACTGACAGTTAATAAGTGAAACCGTTTAAGAAAGACTTCAGTAAGAATTGATGCCATATTAAATCTGACGCCAATGAAAACAAGGCTGTGAGAGACAG
The DNA here is from genome assembly GCA_027564155.1 of Gymnocypris eckloni scoliostomus. Taxonomy (NCBI): domain Eukaryota; kingdom Metazoa; phylum Chordata; class Actinopteri; order Cypriniformes; family Cyprinidae; genus Gymnocypris; species Gymnocypris eckloni. The sequence continues at coordinate 1,918,049 of CM050417.1, forward strand.
TTATGGTTATTAATTGTTCACCCAATGAAATATGTTATTGTGCAAATTAACAGTGGACAAAAATATGCAGAAAACTGTTTTTAGAAAATGTCTGACGAGTGAAACCAAACTGTAAAATGATCAAGACTGCTGTGATGTCATATAAAAATAAACGTCATCAGCTTCAACAGTTAAAGACAACTAATTGACTATGTTTACCATTGATAACTTAATAATAATGTAGGATTGTTTAAATGTACTTCCATCACTCACAGCTTTTCACTCACATCAAATGAAATAGTCTACTGTTGTGTTCATCCGACATGTGATTTTTATGAACTCCAATGAAATAAATCATCTCTTATCGTCTCCTAGTTGAACAGAGTGACACAGACCTGCAGCTTCATCACTGATCTGCTGTCTGTCAGAGTCAAGGCTGTCTCACTCTCTCTGTCTTCTCATTGGTCGGTTCCGGCTTGGGGGCGGGAGGTCCAGCCGGGCCCAGGCCATAGGCTCCGCCTTCTTCATGACTACCTCCACTTTAGCAGCCATCATGTTCACTACACACTTACTGGTGTCAATTACCTATCAACCGACACGATCATGAATCAATAACATTAGCACAATACATTTCACAATCATATCTTTGAGTTGTCAGGTGCCTCGGTTACAGAGACAAAAGCATTGAATGGATCAAGTCTAATACACACAGGTGCTTTTCTTTTATTGATGCTGTAGCGCCATCTAACGACTGCAATTCACACAATAAAGCATGCGTATTTATTATTGTTCTTTATGACTATTTTACACATTTTTAATACTATAGTGATATAATCAAATTCAAAATCAATAACGGAGTATAAAACATTAATATTTTCTTCATTATCCACACCAATTCATTAAAAAAAATCATTTTAAATTAAAATACTAGATTTTTGTGTTCTGTGTCATGTCAAATGTGCTTTGTGTGTGTGTGTGTGTGTGTGTGTGTGTGTGTGTTTGTGTTTACAGTCTGTGTGGTGTGTGTGTGTATGTGTGTGTGTGTGTGTGTCTGTTGTTGTGTGTGTGTTCTGTGTGTGTGTGTGTGTGTGTATATCTGCTGTGTAAATGCAGACGAATTAACCACATTACAGACAGAGAGACGGTGAAAACAAGTCTAAATTCTCAATGATGGTTTTCAAGTAAAAAGCTACAGTAGAAAAGCAAGCATTGCACCAGATCAGTTTATTACCATACTGACAGTTAATAAATGAAACCGTTTGAAAGACTTATAAATTGACATATAAAATCTGTGCATATTTCAATGAAAACAAGGCTGTGAGAGACAGTTATGGTTATTAATTGTTCATTCAATGAAATATGTTATTGTGCAAATTAACAGTGGACGGTGATGCATGTTACTTTTCTCACCATATGTCAGGGTGGACCAATCACTTACGATTAATAGATCAAGACTGCTGTGATGTCATATAAAAATAAACGTCATCAGCTTCAACAGTTAAAGACAACAATTGACTATGTTTACATTGAAAATATTTAAATGGTTAAGATTTGTTAAGTGTCTCCAAAAACAGAAAAACCGTCCGGCGATATAAATGGGTGTAGATGGAAGATGAGGTTTCTGGACCTCAAAGCGCCTCCTGGAGGAAGAACAGATTCATGTCTTACGAGAAACAACTTTGAGCTCGGAACATGCGCCGCGACACATCCCGATGAAGCACATGACGAGGACTCGTGCAACATCGGCAAAGATCGGAAGACCCAACGCCTCGCGAGAGACTGCGGGCTCTATCAAAGCAACAACAATTACTGTACGGTGTTATTTTTCGGTGTAAGTTGATTTTCCTTGTAATAAAAAAAACTAAAGTTATATATTTAATTGTACACGAGTCAATAAGCCTAGACATTATTTAAAGAATAAAATCACAAACATTTGTTTGTGACAAACAATCACAAACAACAACATGTTTCCATAAAAAAAAATGCATGAAAGTTTCAAACCATAGCATATGTTTTTTGAAATATATAAACGCCTACTTTGCTATAAGGAATGCATATACATTTTATTTAGGGGTACATGACATGCTAGATTTTTATTTTTATTATAAATTCTATATGGAAAGAAACATCACTGACTCCACCACTACAAGAGACACGTTTATTATAAATGTTAAGACGCAGTGGTGATGACGTGCATAAATCAACAACCCTTTGCCTTTTCAACCCACACTCCTTTAAAAACCCAACAACACAAGCAGCAGCTAATTTAATACAATTCTACCTCAAATCCATCAACTGTCAGTGTGTATCAGAGTCAGCACAACAGACTAATTGAACATCTTCACAAGTCTGGATGAGTAACTATATGCTTTCTTTCTGAAGTGTAAATCTGAAGTAAAAAAAAATAAAATAAATCCATTAATCTTTTGTGATTTCCTAAAACCTGAAAAACAATAACTGCTTATACAAGCAAAGAAAAATGAATAAAACCTCATAACATGCTGCTAATTATTGTCAGGATAATTATTCATGTTACTGCTTAAGGCTGGAATACACTACACGACTTTTCATATCTGAACAGATTTGTAAAACACTAGGCATCATACATTTACTGACTTTATAAATGTTGACAAAGGAAAACTGGGCATCTTACACTACCAGACTTTACAGTTGTTTCCGATCACAACAAACTCACGCAGAAACTGCGCCTCGTTGCTAGGAGACGCATGACAAATGAAAACATACGTGTTCTTAAATCGGCTGAAAATATCAATCATGTTTGATATCCCCCGACTGGATATAATCAAAGTCTGAAGCTATAAAATATGAGTCTGTGACCATAATACACTACGAGATTTTCTGTGGAAACGGTCAGCTGTAATCTGCAGACTGCTCTGACTTTCCTCAACTAGCGTCAACTTGTTCAGACTGGAAAATCAGGGCAAAAATCACAGTGTATTCCAGGATTTAATGAATAATGTCTGCTAGATGTATTCTTCTTTGGGTACTGGTGATTCTGGAAAGCAGTGGTTGTTGTTTAAAAGTGCACATCCAGGTCTTCAGTCCCTTGCATTGAGTGCACTTTAACAATGATTAGTGCTATTCTCGCTCTCTTTAGCTGAAGCAAACACATCATCATACGGACTCAAACAACGAAACTGATGTTCTCAGCTCACAGCACCAAAAAGAGTTAAAGGAACAGCTCACCCGATAAATAAGAGTTTACTCGCCTGAACTGATCATTTACACACTACTGTGTGACTCAAATCAGTGGATTTATCTTAACAAATAATCAATACAAGCTTCAGTGACCAAAGATGTTAATGACGTACAACGATCAAAACTTAAGTATCATTAGGATTTTATTAATGTTTCTGATAAAGTATCTTCTGTTCACCAAGGGCGCATTTATTTGATCAAAAATGCAGTAAAAGCAAGTGAAATATTATTACGATTTAAAGTAAGTGTTTTCTATTTGAATATACTTTAGAATGTAGTTTATTCATGTGATCAAAGCTGTATTTTTAGCATCATTACTCGAGTCTTCAGTGTCACATGATCTTCAGAAATCATTATAATATGCAGATTTACTGATCAAGAAACATTTCTACTGCTGCATTAAATTGATCAAAACTGACAGTAAAGACATCTATGTTACAAAATATTGCATCAAATAATTTTTTTTAATATTCTATTCATCAAAATAGCAACAAATCAGTATATTAGAATGATTTCTGAAGATCATGTGACACTGAAGACTGGAGTATTGATGCTGAAAATGCACTTGCATTACACAAATAAATTACATTTTAACATATATTCAAACTGAAAACAGATATTTTAAACAGAAATAACATTCACAATATTACTCTGTGTTTTTGATCAAATAAATGCAGCCTTGGAAGAGACTTCTTTCAAAACATTAAAAATCAAATTATTCCAAACTTTTGACCAGTAGCGTAAATAATGACGGGGAACCATCCCTTTAACGGAGTCGTTCCTGTGGGACACTGCGTTTAGTTTAGTGTGTCACAGTCCCGCTTAACATATTGAACACGGTCCTGCTTGGTTCCTTCTCATCTTGCCACTTTGCCTTCCTCCAGCTCCACCAGACACAACTCCAGATTTTTTCTCCTGTCAGGATGGATGTTATCTTTCATTTTTTTGTTGATGTATTTGACCACTTCCTCCGTGCCTTTGGCTTTGGGGTGGTAGTGTTCAAACAGGTATCCGTGCAGGTTATCCTCAGTTCCTGGTGTCACCAATCCGACCAGGAACCGCAGAAACATGTCCAGATGACCATTCGGAGACACCAGCGCGCGGTCGATGGCGGGACGGTACAGATCAATCACAGGCCGATCCTTGTTTGAACCCGGTAACCAAGACATTCTGCTTGGTTCGATCACGTTTTTACCATGTTTCCTAAAAGCCACATATGCGTACATGGCGGCCATGTACTCTTGAACGGTATAGTGAACAAATTTAAACATCCAAGTTTGAACGTCTTCGTTCCTTCGTTTGACCTCGGTGGTTAATTCATCGCGATTCTGCAAATCTTCGTAGGTCAGGTTAACAGAGGTCAAATCTTCCACCGTAAACCAGTCCCGACCTTCTTGTATCATCTTATATGACATTTTCCCCATCATCTCAATAAAGATCTTATCTTCATCCGTCCACTTTTGTGCCTCAACGTTGCAGCCGCGGTACTTCTCGAACGAGCGGATCATCTGCACGATGACGAACTGCGAATAAAACACAGTGATGCCAGGTGGATGTTTGTCGAACTCAGGATCTTTAAACCCTCGTTCAAAGATGTACGCCACCATCCAGCTGACGAAAGGATGGTGGCAGATGATCTCAAGGGCTTTGGAGCATTTCATGTGGTTATAAACCTTCCTACCGAGCTCAGGATCAGTGGTTCTCTTTGTAAAATACTCTTCCTTCTTTTCATCCGTGAATCCTCTTAACTCTACATACCTGTCGATTAGCTGAGGAGGAATTCGGTGGGCGGCAGTAACGTGGCTGGTGATCCAAACTCGAGCATTAGGAAGCAATGTGCCTTTTATTAGACTAGTGAGAAGGGCGTCTAACGGTGCTTTTACCCTGGCGCTTGAGATAACTTCGTTGTTTTCAAAGTCCAGGTTGTGTTTGCAAAGTTCTAGAGCGTCAAAGATGAAGAGACTCAAGCAATCGGGCTTCTCGATGAATTTAATGTCACGGGCTCCTGCGAAATAGCTACCGAGCATTTCTAGGAAGCTCTGATTTCCATGTCTCCCAATGTACAACTCATTTGCTGGCAAAGGGAAGACTAATTGAAAATCCTGATTGGTTTTATTCTCTATCCAATCAATGATGACCTTATTCACGGCCACCGTTAGACCGCAGGCGGGAATTCCCGTCATCATGACTGTACGGATGGGTTTCTGTTCCTGTGGAAGGGGCCGAAAGATGTCGGCGGCCCTGATTTGGGTCTCCTGGATCGTATACGGTATACATTGGACCTCATTCTCAAGGTTGATGGGCTCTCTGCTGCCTCTGATGACTGTTACAGGCTCGACATAGACGTCGCTGATGTAGGCGCTGCTGTCCTGGGACGGCATCGGCCTTCAGAGAGATTGTAATAGCCCGTTTGTGGGCTATTTTCAGGTCATGCTGTAACAAGGCTGGAAATAAACAAAACAAAAGAAAATCAGGGACTGAATATAAGTTCTTTTACACATTACCAGGTTTATTTTACACCACATTGTATACTAAACTGAACTTTGCTATATTTGCTAACTTTTGGAACGCATAATATCGGATGTTATTCTTTCCATATGTGATGTGTTTAGTTATTATTGTGAGTCACAAAGGACTGTTTACGCTACCGTTTAAAAGTTCAAAGAAATTATTTTATTTAGCAAGATGCATTAAATTGAAAATGTGTTTTACGTTCACTTATGATCAATGTTACAAGAGATTTCCATTTTAAATAAATGCTCTTGTTTTGAACTTTCTATTCAAAGAATCAAATGTATTTTTCAAAATATGAAGACCACAACTGTTTTCTATATTGATAATATATATTTGATTATAACCAAAACTGTTTCTTGAGTAAATCAGTATATTAGAATGATTTCTTGAAGGATCATGTGAATGAAGATTGGAGTAATGATGCTGAAAAATCAGCTTTGCATCATCTAGAAATTATATTTTATTCAAGCCTAGATGAGAGACTAGAAACTATTTTATTTTTGCTGAAACTAAGCTTTTATAACAATTCACATCTTAAACATGAGAAGGAAAAAAACTTTAAATCTTCCAATATTGTCATCAACATTTCTAACCTAACATTCAAAGGATAAAAACAATAATACAAAAAAGAGTTGTCAGAATAAACCTCCCAATTTTTTCTTACAAAAGAAAGTTCATTTTCTTAATCACATGAGTTTATGAAGCAACTACTAGGGCTGGGCGATAAATCGGTTAACGATAAAATCAATATCGATAACTATATCGGTGTAGTTTACATTGACTTGTTTGAATGAAAATCGGTTTTCTCTTTAACATCCGCCAACACGTAGTTCTGAATGAGCAGCACTGAGCAGAATGATCACGGTGTGGATCAGACGGATCCTTATGCTTTCGTATCGCTCTCGAGGTACTTTGATATCACACAGTGATCATTCTGCACAGCGCTGCTTCGAGTCGAACACACCTGATGCCCTCGTCCATCACTGACGGCTGATAGAATCACGATGTTGAGCCGAATCCTTCGCATGCCACGGTGTTCGGGAAGAAAATGACGTGTTTTATGAGAGTGCTTAAACTCGCGCTAGTCTTAAGTTAGTCATAATGTTCTTTGACAATGTATGTTCTGTGCTCACATTCTCTGTATTAACTCTTTAACTGTGGAAGGTACAGGTAATAAAACTAATTCATCCATTACATCTCTTCCATGAACATCCTCTTTCATAGCGTCATCTAGCTTTGCCTTTATTGTTTTGAAAATGTGACCTATAGTGGCGAAAACTAGCATATTGTACCTTTAATTTTGAACAATATTACATTTACATTTATGCATTTAGCAGACGCTTCTATCAAAACGACTTACGCTATACATTTTTTGTCAGTATTTGTGTTCCCTGGGAATCGAACCCACAACCTTTTGCGCTGCTAACGCAATGCTCTACCACTGAGCCACAGGAACAATATCTTTGTCAACTGCAGATGGATTTTAAGTAGGGGAAAAAAACTATTTAAATCGCAAATCAGAATTTTTTTTACTCAGGTCATATTGCCCAGCCCTACAGGTAACATGTAAATTATCAGGGAACACAATGATTTCATCATGAGACAGCTGACACGTTTCAAATTGTGAATGAAACACAATCATTATAAGGTCAAATATAAGTGATTTCATACATTGTAGTAGGTCAAATATCATAAACGTAAATGGAGACCAAGTCTGTCAAACTCCAAAAAAACAAACAAGAAAGATTGAATCACGGTGACTTTTTTGTGATGTGTGAAGCTGCTGTACCTCTTCTGCAGGTCTTTCTTAGGTATTCGGACAGATTGTCCTTTCCAACATTTTCGATGGCTTGTATGGTGAGATACAGAGCTTCTCCCAGCTCACAGACCTCGATCATTTTATCGGCCAGATCCAGCGGGTCATTAAGATCCACAATCCTCGAGTAGTTCTTCCTGAATCTGTAGTTAGTACTCAGAGAGCGCTTAAAATAGGCGATCTCATTCGGATGGAGCTGGGAAAGACACTTCACCATTTGCTGGATGAAAAAAAGAAACATGAAGGATCCTGCATCAAATACAGGTTTCTATAGAATATACAACATGCCTTCTGTCATCTGATTGATGGTTTAGAGTTTATTAGCTAGTAAATGTCTTCGTTTAACTGTACAAATGTCCAGCTTGTCTTTTTGCTGTGAAATCTTTACTGATTTTTATGAAGTAAATGTGAGAATAACTTTAAATGATGAACACTTACTGGTACTGAATCGGTTTACTTGATTATTCATACATAATTTTGTAAAATCTTGTTGAATTATGAGTATCAAATATGGTCTTTAGGCTTTTCAGGAACATTTGTTCGTTTGGTCATCATTGTATAGCATTGCATCATGTGTTTTGAAACTAAACACATCCTTAAATCATAAAGCTAAACATTTAAATATCTTAGACATATTATTGGGAAATATAGAGTGACAACTGATATTAATATAAGTAGTCTGCTATACTGTTATAAAATTCTGATAGCTTGTAAATCAATATGATATTTATCTTACATTTTGTCCATATAAACATCAGCACCAAAATAATTATTCATTTATAAAAAAAAAAAATGAATTATATATAATCAATATCCTACTACATGAGCCATTAAAGATTTAGGCATTTCAAAAAATGAAATGCATTTGCATATTTTGATTTTTCTGACTATTATTTCATATGTCAGGCTTTAAGTTTCTCAAAGGTTTCTCCAAGACTCTCAGCAGGAACACAAAACATCTACTGACCCTTAGCACATGGCGCAGGGTGAGGGAGCTGTGCATGTGTTGAAACTGTAGGCCGACGCCTTCCGGAGGAGGAGGAGGAGGATCTTTCAGTTCTTCAAAACCTAAAACAATTTCATCAAAATCCTCCTCCTCCTCTTTCTTCACCTCTGCCTGCTCCATCGCAGCGCTTTCATTCTGCTGCTCCGGCGTGTCTCTCTCATTCATCTCCGCGTCTCGGTCGTTCGGCTCTTCATCCATCGCTGCTTCTGTCCTTATGTCGCTCTGAAGCTCAGACAGCTCCACGATCGACGGCTCTCTGTTAATGCAGAATGACAGGACATGTGAACTTCATCAGAAACATTAAGCATGTGTGTGTGTTGTGGATGTAGTTACCTGTGTTGGGCATGAGGTTCTGCTATGTGCACGAAGGGCTGCGGTGTCAGGACCAGTCCATCTTTGTATACGCTGGACTGGTTTGTGTTCGTACGTTCAGTAATCGCAGTCTCTGGTGAATCTGAGCGGTGAAGCCTGACCCTGAAAATACACATGCGTGATGTAAATACATAAATGAACCATGGAGTTGCTTTTGTGCCCACGATATTTGATTTAATGCACTGAAATAAATATGATGTGTATTTTCAAAAAGGTTTTTAACTGTCATCAAAATAATATTAACATTTGTTTTATTATAATTATTATTCTATATTATATTAAAGATTATATATATATCAAAATATTAGAATGATTTCTGAAGGATCATGTGACACTAAAGACTGGAGCGATGATGCAAAAATGTTTAGCTCTGCATAACAGAAATAAATTAAATTTTAAAATACATTCAAATATAAGAGTTTTTAAATTCGCGTTTTTAAAATTTACCATAATTTACAATATTGCTTTAACTATATTTTTGATTTAAATATTAAAAATGCAGCCTTGGTGAGAATGAAAGACAACAAAAAGAAATGACATTCAAATTAATTCTCTCACAAAACTTATTTACATCAAACAGAAATTAACCATCAATTTGAAGAGAAAAAAAAGTTAAAAGGAAGAGACAAAATGATTTCTCAGGTACTGAGTTTAAAAATGGGAAAGATCCACACTTAATGCAAGTAATTTGTAGTTTTGTCATGTTTGACAATTTGTCAAGCATGTCGTATATAATCTGTTCCATAAAACAGATTTATCATCATTATTATTATTAAGAGAGTGAGACTTCAATGCTTTTTTGTGTATGTAGTTATATATACATACATTGTTCCTGATAGTTTGAGCGGAGGTTCCTCAAGTTCATCATCTTCTTCATCTTCATGATCATCACTATGCATGGAGCCGTAACTGCTGGGCGGACGGTCAATCATGATCCTTAAAATAATGCCAACAGCGACATTAAATCAGAAACAAAATAACAGCAGCAGAAACAAGCATGTGTCAACTTTGAAGACCTTTCAACAAATGGAAACTCGTCCGAGTAGTTCCAGCACAAAACTCAAAAACAGACGTTTTCACATTAATAACAACACCTGTAATTAATTCTGAAGCCAAAGTTCAAAGAGCACAGCTCAACACGCTCCACTGGATGAAGCGTCTCTGGAATCGAATATGCTTAAAAATCAAAGCAAGATCTTCATATTCATACCAAGAGTGTTCATGCAAGCCTGGACTAACCGGAGCAGGTCATCAAATGTCTAAACCAAATGCATATTGTATTTCAATCCGAAAAAGCAAATGATTTCGCTGACAGAAAGAATGCTTTTTGATGAAGTGGCTTGATATTTGATCAGTCAGATTATGTGTTTCCTCACAATAATCCTAATCTTGATGATCTTCGAACATTAACTGAGAAAGAGCATTTTCTCATATTTACAACTCGCCAAAACAGAGGAACAAGTACGTTTGATGGTTTTCAATGGAATTATACAAACAAAACTTGCACCAAATTGATTCTAGAACGTGAGAAATTATATACTTCAGGAATACAGAAACAAAAAAATATATGAACTAGTCGACTACTCAAATAATTTGTCCTGACATCATGACTTGAACATCTCTACATTCGTTTTATGGTGTTTTCAGATCGGAAATATTACACCACGCTTACACGAGTATTTATTAATATACTGTGTCACTTAGTACCTGCTCCAGTTACTATGTACAACGAGTGTATTCTTTCTAGTTGTTTTTTGCATTTAATTTTAGGACATTCTTGGTTTCTTTGATTTGCTCTACAGACCCGGTCTGGCTGGAGGCTCATAAACTAACCCGTTTTACCAGAACTGAGGAAAACAAGCCGGTGTCCTGACATTTTATCCAAGCCGTCATTTTTTCCTACCTCGGTTCCTTACCATCAATATTGCATCCTTTGTCTCACGCTGAACAACAATATTTAATGTATCTGCATTATTGTAAGGGTAGGTTTAGAGTCGATGTAGACGTTAATAAAACACAATCTAATACATAGAAACTATTATTTATTGTTGGTTTCCAGTTCTAGATGTATCCCTTCTACACAACAGCGAATATAACACTTACTGCATTACTGTAAGGGTACGTTTAAGGTTGCGGTAGGTGTACACATTAATAAAACATAATTTAACAGGTAGAATTGTTCGTTGTCGAATTGTACAACCCACTGTTTTAATGGGAGGAAGCAGAATCTGAATCCAGAACACCGGTTAAACAAGAACCAACCGTCCAAACCTCAAGACACTTACCGATCCACTTCAGAATCACTATCGTCCCCGAAGTTATTCATGATGATGGTTATGAACTCCTAACAAACCAATTACAGCACAGCCTCCACCTAACAAACAGAAGAAATATCGCATAATAAGGAAATTAGTGGCCTGTGAAATATTTGAGCTATATCAGTAACTTAGCGTGAATTAAAGTGACCAAGACTTACCCAAAACTTTTAGGAAGCGCTCTAGCGTTAACTTGACTTAACCAAAGTCAGTTAGATGAATTTTGCCTCATAAAAAAAGCCTAAACCGTCCACACAGTCTTCCGTCGAAGCCTCGGCCTGACTGACTGCTCTTCCGCGTTTCCTGTCACGCCGGTGACGTCATGTTACTTTCGGTTTATGCAACAAATGCGAAAAGACGGGGGGACGCGCAAGATGGCGCCGTGAGCACAAGTGTTGAGTTATAGTGCCAATCAACAAAGTTGAATCTGAGGAATAAAACGGACATTTCTTTTTCAATCTACATTTTATTTGGATGTTAAGTGCTATTCGTGCACCACAGTCTGTCCAGAAACATGTCAGCTGATAAGAAAAGAAAGAATTCTGCAACGAAGAAAAAAGAAATGACTGCTGACACGGAGACGACAGATAAGTCGGCTACTGCCTGCAACGTTTTAATTGACAATTGTCACGACTACGATGGGTCTGAAGAGAAGATGGAATTTTCGATGTTGTCAGTGGAAGATTTCCCCTCGCTTCCTTCAACTCCTCTGAAGCCTCCCCACAAAAAAGGCCGTGGTGAGTCCGCTGACGACATTATCACGAAACTTTCTGAGCTAATCAACATGAGGTCTGATAAGCTGGAGTCAATGGTTGCAGCGAATACTTCTCACATTGCTGGTTTGAAAGAAAAGCTGAACTCCGTATGTGAAGACGTGAATGAGGTGAAGACCAAAGTTTCCCAGGTCGAGTCATCACTTTTGAAGGAGAGTAAGCGAATCGACGTCTTGGAGTCAAGCATTACTGAATTGGAACGGTACTCTAGACGCTGGAATCTGAAATTACAGGGCGTGTCAGAAAACATAGATGAGAATAATGTGAGGAAAGAAGTGATTCGCATCTGTCAGAATTTACTGCCAGAACACCGTGATCGTCTTCCGGATGTGATTGATACAGTGCATCGTGTTGGAATGAAAAAAGTGAATTATACCCGCGGTGTAATCATTCAGTTCTCCTCGCGTACACTCAGAGCAGCAGTATGGGCGGCAGCCAAAAATTCCGCATATCTACGGGAAAAAGGTCTGCGTTTCAGAGAGGATCTCTGTAAAACCGACAGAGAAAGCAGGATGAAGCTGTGGCCACTAGTAGATGAGGCACGGAAAGCAGGAAAAAATGCCTATTTTGTAGCCGGTCGTGCTTTTGTGGAAAAAAAGGAGATTTTTCCATCAGGTTGATTGTTCTCATTTTTGAGTTAAGGTTTCCTTTTTTTGTCGATGGCCAAAGCTATATTTGGCCATTTATGTCCAAAGTAGTCATAGTTGATGCAGCACTATGTTCTCTCCACGGGTTATAGCTGTCTTTAAGCTTTTGTTCTAAGGAACTAGTTCAAGTGACTTCATTGTTTTTGTTTTTTTCAAATCTTGTTACATCGATGTCTTTATCTATAACTTCACTTAATGCCAGGGGACTAAGGAACAGTTTAAAACGGAAAGCCATTTTTTTATTTGCCAAACAATACAAAACAGATTTTTGTTTTCTTCAAGAGACTCACAGCATCTCTGAGGATGTGCCTTTTTGGAAATCTCAGTGGGGAAATGACATTTTTTGTTCTCATGCTTCTCAACGGTCAGCAGGTGTTTGTACACTCAAAAACGTATTTGCTGGCAAACTTCCGTATACAGAATTTGACACTAATGGACATTTTATATGTCATGTTATTCAAATTCAGAACTTTAATTTCATTGTAATGAATATCTATGGGTACAATTTAAAGACAGAGAATGATGTTCTTTTAGATAAGTTAGAAGAAAAAATTGTTCATTGGTTAGCCAAATTCCCTGATGCACATATCCTCTTAGGTGGTGACTTTAATATCACATTAGATAATGTGATTGACAGATGGCCTCCTGGTTCTTGTACTAATATGAATGTAAAGCTAAACATGCTAATGCAAAGATTTGATCTGATTGATGCATGGAGAGTTAAGCATCCTCATACAAGAGCCTTTACCTGGTGTAATAACTCAAGGTCTAAGCAATCGAGAATAGATTTATGGTTAGTTTCCCGTACACTTGAAGATAATCTGAATACTGATATTTTATCTACCCCGTTAACCGATCACAAAGCCATACGAATCCATATTGATTTATTGCCAATGTCTACTTCTAAAATTCATAACTCCTACTGGAAACTTAATAGCTCTGTACTCAAACATGAAACCGTTACTCTTAAGGTAAAGGAGTTAATTCATTCATTTTGGACTAAAGCTAAAGCAGAAAGGATTTATTGTAAATATTGGGAGTTGCTTAAATTTGAATTGGGCAAGTTTTTCAGAAGTTATTGTAGTACTATTGCTAAACTCAACAGAGCACAAGAAGAGAACATAATTTCTACAATTTCACACCTGTCATCTAAAAGTCCTGATAGCTTATCTGTGGAAGAGACTAATAGTCTTGTTGAGTATCAGTACAGATTGGATGAACTTTATAAACTAAAAGCAGAAGGTGCTTTTGTAAGGTCCAGAAGACGCTGGCTTGAAGAAGGAGAACAAAATTCGGCTTACTTTTTTAGGTTGGAAAAATCTCTAACTAAAAATAATATACATCAGTTGAAAATCGGTAACTCTATCTCTGAAGACCCAAAAGAAATTGCCAAACATTGTTCTGAATTCTATAAGAATCTTTATAGCAGTCAATTCTCTTATGACAGCACTACATCCTTTATGGACTCTTTAGATAATATTAATTATATTAGTGCTTCTGATAAAGATTTTTGTGATCGTCCCATCACATTAGCTGAGATCCTTGAATCAATCAAATATTTAAAGGTTAATAAATCGCCAGGTATAGACGGCCTTACTTCAGAATTTTACCAAAAATTTGCACGAGATTTGGCCCCTTTTTTATTAGAAATTATATATGAAAGCATTAGGGTGGAATCTCTCCCACCTACCCTAACTCAAAGTTTAATAACTCTCATCCCCAAGCCTAAAAAAGACTTATTACTAATAGACAATTGACGTCCAATCAGTCTCTTAAATTGTGATTATAAAATTATTGCTACAATCTTTGCAAAACGTTTAAAAATTATTTTACAGGACATAATAGGAGAAACACAATCAGGCTTTCTAAAAAACAGACACATCTCAAATAATATTCGGTTGGTTCTTGATTTGTTAGATTATTCAGAGTTAGTGAAGGATGATAGTTATATGCTTTTTCTGGACTTTTACAAAGCTTTCGACTCTATAGAACATGGCTTTATATTTAAAACTTTAGAAAAATTTGGTTTCGGAGACTTGTTCATTAAAACAGTTAAAACTCTATATGCTCATGGTAACTCTTCAATTAAGCTTAAATATGGGACCTCTCCAAGATTTGATCTGCAACGGGGAATACGTCAGGGCTGCCCCATTTCACCATATTTATTTATATTGACTACTCAATTATTAGCTAATCAAATTAAGAATAGTAATTTGCAAGGGATTAGTGTCATGGGAAAGGAGATCATCATCACCCAATTGGCGGATGATACTACCCTTTTCCTAAAAAATTCAGACCAGATTCCCTTAGCTCTAAATACTATTAAACTGTTCTCCAATGCTTCTGGGCTTCTTCTTAATGTGCACAAATGTGAATTAATGCCAGTTAAGCAACTTTCTGTTTCCAGTATATGTAATATCCAAGTCAAAGAGACAATAACCTACCTTGGGATAGTAATATCCAAAAATCCAAAACTTAGGTGCGATTTAAACTTCTTGCCTATCTTAGAGAAAACTAAAAGAAAACTCAATCAGTGGCTTCAGAGAGACTTGTCTCTAAAAGGAAGGATTCTCCTCTCCAAGGCAGAAGGCATTTCACGCCTAACATATGCAGCCATCTCTTTAGACCCGATAAAGCAATATGTAAAAGATTGATCAACAATTATGTAACTTTGTATGGAAAAATAAGACGCATTATGTCAAGAAATCTGTTTTATCCAACAGCTACAGTAATGGCGGTCTTAATTATGTTGATTTTGCAACGTTAAATAATACTTTTAAAATTAACTGGTTGAGGAATTACTTGAAAAAACCATCCAGTATTTGGAATATTATACCAGAATACGTCTTTTCACAGTTGGGAGGTTTGAATTTTCTATTGTTATGTAACTACAGTATTGAGAAGATCCCTGTTGCTCTCTCTAATTTCCACAAACAAGCACTTTTAGCATGGTCTATGATTTTCAAACACAATTTTTCTCCAACTAATTACTTCATTTGGAATAATAAGAATATCTGTTATAAACATAAGTCCCTATTTTTGGAGAACTGGTTTAAGAATGGTATCAATCGGGTTAGTCAGTTATTTCATCAGAATGGCTACTTGTTTACTTATCAAGAATTTCTCTCTCACTATAATTTTCCTGTTACTCCAAAACAGTTTGCCGTTGTATTTGGTGCTATCCCGAATGGTGTAATTATGTTATATAAAGGTTATAACAGTGCATTGGCAAGTTCTGAAATGCCTCTCCCAGACCCAGTTGACACGTACGTAGGTGGGATATGTTTTAAATCTACTTTGAAAAATAACAGAAATATTCGCTTTCTTTTTCTTAATGATTATGTTTCCACTCCTCAAGCTGTTTCAAAATGGAATAGATCAGCTGAAAATATTCTATGGAAAAAGGTTTGGACACTTCCTAACAAGTATTTATTGGTAAATAAGGTTAAAGAGATTTCTTTTAAGCTTCTTCATCAGTACTATCCTGTTAAAACCTTTATTGTGTCAAAATTCAATTTAAGCATAGATGTGAACTGTACTTTTTGTGACTCTCAACCAGAGACTGTCCTGCATCTTTTTTGGCATTGTGTTCATACAAGAAAACTTTGGCAAGATATTTGCCAGTTCATTGTACATTTCATACACAATGACTTTGAGCTCTTCTTTAAGGATGTTTTGTTTGGAATTTTCACTTCTGAGAAGCAATATAGAAATATTTACTTTCTCTGCAATTTAATTATTTTGCTTGCAAAATATTTTATCCATAAAATGCAAGGTTATGAAAGTTACCCGAACTTCTCTTTCTTTCAAGAAGATATTAAAATGTACATTAAATCTTTATCTACCTCCTATAACAAAAGGCAATCAAAACTTTAAATGTATGCACACTTTTGATGTTTTTATATAATTTGTATTTGATAGTTTATGTTTTGAGGAGAACGTTAGTTGCAATGTGATCTGCTTATCCATTTTATTTATCTTAATTTTTCTCATTTATTTATCTCCTTTATTTTTCATTTAACTTTTTTTAATACTTTTTTTAATTGTTATTGCTATGTATTGTTTGGCTTTCTTTGAACTCCTGGCTTTTTTTTCCCTTGGCTTATGTTCTGTTACATTTGTATTTCTAAGCAAATAATAATAAAAAAAAAAAAAAAAAAAAAAATGCGAAAAGACGGCGAAAAGCAGCACAGCATTTTATGTCTGCAATAAGTTTATTTATTTTAAACCGATGATTTGCAAATAAATCCTTGAAAATGTATACATTTCTGGTTTAATATTTATCGTAATAAAGCTTTGAATACATTTTGCAGCACGATAGAGTGATCAACTTTATTGATTGCAATGTACACGTATGCATGAAATAAATGTATAAATAAAGGTGACCATGGACCATAAAATTATGTTGTAATGTTATATTTGTAGCAATAGCCAACAATGGGTCAAAATTATCAAATTTTCTTTCATGTCAAAAATCATTAGGATATTAAAGAACATGTTCCATGAAGATATTTTGTACCGTAAACATATCAAAACGTAACTTTTGATTAGTAACATGCATTGTTAAAAACGTCTACAACTTTAAACGTGATTTTTTTAATATTTAGAATTTTTTTGCACCTTCAGATTTTCAAATAGTTGTATCTCGGCCAAATATTGTCCTAACCTAACAACACATCAACGGAAAGCTTTAGAGAGAGAGAGAGAGTGTGTGTGTGTGTGTGCGTGTGTGAGTGCAAATGCGAGTGTGTGAGTGAGTGAGTGAGCGAGTGCGTGCGTGTGAGTGTGTGCGAGTGTGTGTGCGAGTGAGTGTGTGTGCGTGTGTGTGTGTGTGTGTGCGAGCGTGAGTGTGTGTGCGAGTGTGTGTGTGCGTGTGAGAGCGTGAGTGTGTGTGCGAGTGTGTGTGAGAAGTCTCAATCTAATTATGAGAAAACAAGAATCAAAGTTTGATTTATACCATTAATTTCACTATAATTTAAATTTGACATGACCTTCTGTCAATATTAAAGATAGTCACATTTATTCATTTAGCTGACGTTTTTATCCAAAGCGACTTACAATTGAGGAATACAATAAGCGATACATTATAAAGAGGCAAACAGTCACAGGAAGTGCTTGTCATACAACATTTCAGGCATTGTTCAGAGCAAAACTAGCTAGACAGGGAGAGGTTAAGGAAAGAGAGAAAAGGTTTTTTTAATGCAGAAGTCAAGTAATGACGGAAGATAAGTTTTCAGGTGTCTTGAAAATTGTCAGGGATCCAGCGTTCCGGATGAGGGTGGGAAGTTCATTCCAGCAGTCAGGAACGGTTAATTAAAACGTTCTGGAGAGTGATATGTAGGCCATGTAAGACAATCTTGGCTGATTCGACTGCAATGCCGACATAAAATGCTCAATGTTTGCTCTCTCTTCACCGTTCCCACATCTCCGACCTCAAATACATAAAAGGTTACTCTTTTAGACAGTTTTTGAAGTAGAGAGTGAAGAAAATACCATGTAAAACATATTTAAACATCCATTTCTTTATTTACCCCATTTATTTTATGACGGTCAACAGTAAATATGAAACATTGAAAAACACCACTACAAAGTACATTCCAAAAATCTTTTATTTTTAATACATTCCAAAACACACATTCAATCAATTTACAAAGTGAACAGAAAACAAACGAACACGAAGACTATAGATAAAAATAAATCCAGGTTTGGTCCACAAATGATCCTGGACGAGAAAGAAATCACCTGTGAAGAAAGAAATGACTTTCAGAAAATTCATGAAACACAATATTAGAGTATTGCCACATAACAGCAGATACATACAGTCAGGAAAGATGATCAGCAGTTCTCCCTAAACACGCACAAAATACTATTTTAACCAAGAAACCATGTGCATTAGTCTAATACTCAAACTCCCAGCTCAAGTGAAGTTTGGTTCATACAGCAATCTGTGATCAACACCAGGGGTGGGTCATGCTGTTCGTACCTTTTTTGGAGACTTGCTGCGAGGACATTTTCTCAGTGAGAGCGGAGATCTGCGGTTAGCGGCGCTCATCGCAGGCTTCAGGGCACGACTGCCCTCTGTGGGAGACTTGCAGGCTTCCTTACGGCGCTTCAGGCCTCGCTGCAGCAAACTACCTCTTTTGTGTTTTGGTGTGTTAACAATGGTGAACATGACAGACTGCCTTTGCTTAAGCTACAGGTGAAAAGAGTAGGGCAGAAAAATTATGTGCATGCATGCATATAGAGATAAATAAAAACACGGACTACCTTACCTCAGCATTTGGAAGTCTGTTAGCATGCCTGCTCTTAAGCATCACGGTCCGAGAGATGCAGCTCGCCAGCTTCTTTGCCTCATCTGTGCCAATGTACTGCTGCTAAAGGATTGCACAATTACTTATTTTCGTAAATAGGAACGGTTTATTGAATCATTACTCAAAACATAGAGAAGTAAGTCTGCATGGGTTTTATTATTTAACTGATCAGGGTTGTTTTCTGGCTAATGTTCTCGTGTTGTACCTCAGGTGTGTTCAGGTCATGCAGCAGGGATCCAGGCTGTCTGAGAGTCTGTGGTGTTTGTGAATGCAGTGATTCATGCAAGTGTAAAGCTGCGCGGCGAATGGTCTCTTTCGGGTCACCCATCCGCAGGTCCTCATCCGTTAATGTGAATGAGGGAAGTCCCACAGTGTGCTACAGATATAGACCAACAGTTACATATGTAATGGAAGTCATCTACATCAGAACATTAATGGTAAGGAGCATGCGTTTCAAGTTATTAAGATTGTAAATCTAAGCTATTAAAAAAATAAAGCACATTCATAACATTACTTTGGCATTAAATTAACAGCAACATTTATATTGTGTGAGAAAAATGCCAAGCGTTACATTTTAATAAGTGGTTATAATACCTAATAAAAGGTATTTTGTTAAACGTAACATTGTTAAAAGATTCAGTCGACCCACAGAACCTAGTTTGATAAAATAACATTAAAAAAATACTAACAATTAGTGATTCACAAATCATTTATACAGTGTGAGAAAAATTGCAAGCATTACATTTTTAAATGGTTTATTATAAAAGTGGTTATAATACCTAAACATAAATAAATAAAATGATTCAGTGGACCCACAGAACCTAGCTTAAAAAAAAAAAAAAAAAAAAAAAAAAAAAAGGTAATTCAAAAGATTAATTTTCACAAAGCATTCTCGTAGTTTCATAAAAGGACGTTTGAACCACTGATGTCACAGACTACTTTATCAAAGTCCTTACTACGTGTCTGTGTCTTCATCGTGGTGGTACCCTTGCTGTCTATGGAGAGTCACAAAGCTCTCAGCTTTCATCATATATCTCAATTTGCTTTCTGAAGATGAGCGAAGGTCTTCCGGGTTTGGAGTGACATGAGGGCGAGTAATTTAATGACAGTGTTCATTTTTGGGTGAACTATCACTTTAAGTGTTGCTTGTAAAATGGGAGTGATTAGGTCCAGTGTTTGAAGAAGAATAGTGGTTTTATTTAGTGAAAAACACTGGAGATATGAGAAATGTGACTCAAACCTGTATTTCTGTAAAACCAAAGCAGCAGAAAACTACAGATGCTGGCAGGTGCTCTTACCCTGGACTCCAGCGGGTAGCTGCTCTTCAGGTGAGGCAGACAGGCTTTGTTTCGCGCCTGTATTTCTGCGATGCGCATCCAGTCGTCAGCAGTGTGCTCTGGTTTATCCTCAACGCTCATATCATGTGCATCAGCATTAAACGAATCGCTCCTCTCAAAGTTCAAGCTGTCATTGCTGGTGTCCTGCTGTGTTTCCACATCCTCAGTGTCATCGGTCATCTTCCTCCACTCTTGCAGACGCCTTTCAGTGAAGTCCACCTAAAACAAACACCGTTGCACATGAAACTAGACTGAAACCTCAAAAAGACCGTAGGATTCTGTGTGAACCAACCCGAGCCTCCAAGCTTTTGACTTTGGCCTTCGCCTGGTCTCGCTCCATCTGAAGATCTTCGACTTCTCTCCTGCTGGTCTGCAGGGCGTTCACAAGAGATGTGTTCATCTCCCGTGCCTCCTTGTTTTTACCGCTGTAATGCTGTAATTGTGTGAACATGCTCTTCAGCTTCTCCAGGAGGTCTTTATTCTGCTGCTCCCATCGTCGAGCCATGTTTTTAAGAGCAAGAACGGAGCCGCTTTGCTTTTCCACCTTCAGCTCCAGCTGCGCTCGAAGCCTCTCGGATCTCAGCTGTCGATTCTTCATTTCAGCTTTAAGAGATCTTATCTGAGCGTCTCTCTCGGAGACAAGAGCAGATATTTCAGTATGATGTTCCTTCACAGTCTTCTCGAGCTCCTGGGCTTTTTCTCTTAGCATTGCATGATGGCAAAGCTCCCGTTTAAGCTCAGACTCCTTCACCTCGGCCAACCGGTTCTGAATAGATGTCATGTTTTCCTTCAACACATTGTGTTGTGCCTCTAAAACAGACAGTTCTTGTAGTTTCCGCACTTCATATTCACTGTAACGGCAGATCTGCTCTTTAAGAGATGTTACCTCTGCTGAGAGAACCAGCATTTCTTCTCGTTTTTCTGAAGCAGAGTCAAGCTCTTGCTGAAGTTTCTTAACAGTGTCCTCATGTACTTGGCAATTTGATTTGTTCATTTCATTTAATTCAATATTTTGTTCCTTCACAAGCTTCAGATCATGGTCTACAGAGGCATACTTGTTCCTCAGATTTGTGATTTCGTCATCTTTTAGGGAAATTTGTTCAGACAAATCCAGAATTTGAGTTCGGGAGCTCTCGATTTTGGTCAAAGTCTGAAAAGATTCAATTAAAATTAGTGGTTTATTATTATTATTATTATTATTATTTCATACTAGCAATTAATATGGTCAACATAATGAGAAATTCAATAGACATTTCAAAATATTTAAATCATGTTATAAAAATAAAAAAAAAACTTTTTAGAATAATTTAACCGAATACATGCATTCTTCAATTCAATACAAATTTGTTTTTGAAAAAGTAGACACTTCAAATGGTTTAATTTAAGAAACCGTGCTTTCAAATGATTAATTGCATCCTAAATAAAATTGAGTTTTCTGATATCTGATCTTACGGCTGTTTGAGAGAAAAAAATATTATTATTGCTTATAAGTGGTCTTTGTATGCTTTAAGTAAAGTGACAATATATGAGACTTCTAATACATTATAACTATAAAACAATCCATAGTAACTTAAGCAGATGGATCGTGTGTTATAAATCATCCTCTTAAAAGCTATAACCACATATAAGAAACTATTATAATCCATTTACTGTTCTTATGAATATTCATTATGCATTGCATTCGTTATAATGCCTTAATACCTTTATAATGCATTATAAATATGGGCTTCATAGAAAGTGTTACCAAAAATGTATCTCACCTGATCAGCAAAAGTTTGGTTCTCCTTTGTTAGTTCATCAATCCTTTTCTTTTTCTGAGTGTTTTCGGTTTTCAAGTCTTGGCATTGCTTTACAACCTCATGCACTCTGCAGATAAGACTGTACAGGAGAAAACTTTTAATTTAATTACTGGAAACCCAAGTTTGACGTTTAGTCCACCTCACCTCTCGTTCTTCTGCTGGAGCTCCAGCAGTGCAGCTTTATGCTCCTCCTCCAGCTCTCCTCGTTCCCGCAGCATTCGCTCCACCCTGTGCTGTAACTGCGAAATCACACCCTCTGTGAGCAAAAGAGAGAGATTCAACCAACATCATACCAGAGCACGACAGTTGCTCTCATTCACTCAAGGCAGCATAAAGAAAACCTCTCTCTGAGATGATGCTGATCTGATTGGCCAGTTCTTTCTCCAGCTCGACTCTCACATCTCCCTCACGGGCCAATACTGTCCGGAGTCTCTTCAACAACTGTGGCGTGCTCATAACCCCCCGCACCGGAGAGCTGGAGAGCAAAGACGAGTGTGAGACTGCAATCTGCCATTCGTCCGCCACAGTCAGTATGTGAACACACTGATCATTTGCATGAATTGGCCATATCATTTTCTCTCATCTGTTAAAATTATAGGGCAGAAAAGTGTAAGGGAAAACATTAAGTGGTAACGATGTATTACGAATGGGACTCAAAGATTTGACAAACAGTCAAAAACATTTTCTCCGACGGCCCAGTCAGGAGAGTATTTCTGCTTTTTTATGTCCAGCCAATATTGTTCTCTGGAACCACAAAATTATTATCCATTTTCATTTTTAATTAGCCATGCATCTTTATATGTGAATGTAAATGTGTCGTTATTGTCAGATTCTTTTATAAAGAAAAACAAATCATGACTAAAAAGATTTTTGTAATTTACAATAACTGGATATTATATAGCTATAATGCAACTCAAATATAGAAATAATTATCTTCCGTTCACTAAAGCTGCATTTTCTGACCAAAAATACAGAAAGATCGATAATATTGTGAAATCTTAACAATAATTTAAAACTTTTCTATGTGAATGCATTTTAAACTAATTTATTTCTGAGATCAAAACTGTATTTTCAGCATCATTACTCCAGTCTTCAGTGTCACACGATCTTCAGAAATCATTATAATATGCTGATTTGTTGCTCAAGAAACATGTATTATTATTATTATCAATGTTGAAAACAGTTTTTCCGCTTCATATTTTTGTGGAAACTGATAAGTTTTATTTCAGGATTCACTGATGAATAGAAAGTTCAAAAGAACAGCATTTCATTGAAGTTAAAACCTTTTTTTGTCATTTTTGAATAACTTAATGAATCCTTGATGAATAAAAGTATTCATTTATTTCTGAGTGGTAGTATACACACCATACGAGGACCTACCTGACTGAACTGCAGGCCACCGTGAAACGCTCTGGAAACTGAACTCTGGGAGGGTTTTGGACTCGGCTGAAGATCGGGGACTCGTCGTCGGTGTATAAAGGCGAGGAGCAGCTGTACTCGCTGCTGGAGGTGGAGAAAGTCAATAGACCTGCAAGGATAAACATTAACATCACTCGTTTATTACCATATCAGCATCCAAGGCTTTAATGTCCAACTTTAAAACTGGATGCATTAAAAACGACTTCTACGGTAGTGTTTATGCAGAGAAACAAGATTTCCTCAAGACTAACGTCAACTCACGAGGTGTTTTACAGACAGTAAATTATCAAATGGGATCTCGTGGCTGCTTACTGGCTTTGGTGAGGAATCTATCAAGGCCTTCGTCTAAGGACAGACCATCAGCATCATCTTCTACAAAGTGAAACATGGATGCGATCATCAACTGACACAGAAACACAGAGAGAGAGGATGATCAGAAAACGCACAGATGACACAGAACCATCGGTCCGTACTGAACACTTACCCCTGTCTTTGTGTCCAAAGGTACCATGTTGTATGTTTTAAACCCACAATAACAAAGAACAAGGATCACCTGTACACACAAAAAATGCATGAACAGTATTTTTTTTTACCAACACAACACTAAAAGTGCACATTCAAAAGTATTTCCAATGTTGAAAATAATTGTTTAAACAGTTGGTTTAAGTTCCATGTTTAAAAAAATAAATAATCATATTTAATATCTTGAATAAATGTAAATAAGTCTTATTTCGTAAATGTTTTTCTTGTTAAAATGACATTCTTCTGGCATTATCACGCAAACTTTGATTTGGAGGTTTTTGCAAACATTATCTTTTTTGTTTATTTTGTTTTGTTTATTTATTTATATTTTTCCACGGTTTTAAAGAAAATTTTTTTTAATAGTTTTTGAAAATGATTTAATAAAAAGTAAAAAATTACATTAATAATAAAAAATCTAATTTCAAAGGTTTCTACAACCTTTAGACAATATCTTTTTTTTTTTTTGGAATACGTTATACACCAGGTTTTTATGGTTCATGTAGTATGATATAGTGAAAATATGGAGCTAATCTAAAAAAATTAACAAAAAAAAGAGGCTAATTATGTACACCTAGTGTTCATCTTAACATATCAGAAACAATACAAAGTTATTCTTACGCTTACTTCATAAAAATCCGTAAATATTTCACATCACAAAGACACATGAACCAAAACATAACTGAGGACAAGAGTTTTTCAGCAAATCTTGTTAATAATTCAGAAGAGTGTCAGTGTATTATTAACATTAGCAGAGACCGCACCTTGGCAAGCGCCAGCTCCAGCTCCATCCCCTGACTGATTTTCTGTAACATGAGGGAGGCCTGTCTCGTGCTGAACTGGAAGTCAGCTGCATGTAGAGGGAAATAAAGGTAAGCAGCAGTTTATCTAAACGCATGTGTGGAACCATCGCATCCCAATGTCTCGACAGGCCCTGTCAGCAGGAACCAGCATCACTCTGTGTGGCGTCCAGGACTACAGCACTGCTCGGCTCAGCAGCCACACTAGGACCAACCACAGATCACGACCCGCTCTGACCCGGAATCGAACCTGCAACCTTCTCACCTGCAGTCCAACTCCTCATCCACTGACCCACCGCTACTCAGGACTCACCCTGTAGCATACTGAAGATCACTTCCATCACATTAGGAACTGGTGACAACAGCAAACCATCATAGAAATCTTTCCCCTGCCTACAAACAAAAGACACACATTAACCATGACATTTACATTAAACATGCTTTCAGCCAAAGTGACTTACAAATGAGGAACATCTCAAGGAACGTGTTGTGCTGCCAACAATATTCACAGTATACAAAACCAAGTTTAGTCAAACTAATCTAGTAAATAAGTTAAGTGCAGAAAGGAGAAACTTTAATAAACCCTGACGGAGTGCAAATTTTCCAGTGGCCTCAGTTCAGCTTTTTCCACTGGCATTTTTTTTTTAAAGAGTTACAAGCTATGAACCAAACTAACAAGCTAAAATTTGAATTACAGCCTTATGAACTTCGATTTAAAAAACAAAAAAGTACAAATCAAAACGTACAAACTCACAGCTTCAATCCAATAAGGCATTGCGACGAACAATCAAATTAAAAAAATGTTTTCGAATGAAATTGTCGGTAAGATATACGTAGAAAACAATTTCATGTTTATTGCAAGATATGCATATCGTGTTTGTCAAGTAGGTAGAGGGAATAAAGATACGGTCACCATGTTAATCACAAGGCTTTATGGGGGCAGTTAAAGAATCATGGGAAATGTAGTTTTAACCAGGAACTGTGCTGTTAAATAAAATAAGTTGAAATAATGCAGGCTGATGGCTTCAACTAAGGCATATTCCATCGATTAACAATGGTATGTCTGTCTTTAATAGTTTATAAATTAAAGTAAAGTCAATTATCCTATGAGAAAGTGAATGGGATTTTTAATTGTACACCCTCATGCGTATGCAGGGACTCATTCACTACATAGTAAATGTATAGTAATTCACAATATGAATACAATTGGACTTATTTCCAAACAGCACACATTTGAAGGACATTATTTATTCATCTCGTTCTGAATTATGAAGTACTTCATATTTGACCTGACCAATCTGAATGTGATGCAAAATTCAGAAACACTGAGGGAATTACAAAAGTTACAAAAAGGCACTTCTATCATAACCATTACATCACTGCTTACACTCTGTATGCAAACTCAAGGAGTCGATGACCGTCCATCATCTGGAGGATTTTGGTAAAGGGCTCCTCAGGATGAACACTGTTGATCTGGCAGAAGAACATCAGTCACTGTAAACGTCTGTAGGCTACACAACATTAGAAGATGAGAGTTGACTTACCCATGACAACAGCGCTGCCTCCTTCACCTCGTTCAACTGCATCATGGACACTTAAAACAGATAGTGATGACACAAAGTGGATTTAGATGGATACATTTGGGAGCCTTGACCACAAAACTAGTCATATGGCTCATACTTTATTCATAAGCTCTTTTTTTATTAAGATTTGAATAAATAAGCTTTCCATTAATGTATGGTGTGTTAGGAGAGGACAATATTTTGGCGAAATACAACTACTTGAAAATCTGGAATCTGAGGGTGCAAAAAAAATTACAAATAAAGTTGTTTAAATTAAGTTCTTAGCAATGCATATTATTCATAAAAAGTGAAGTTGATATATTAAAAGGAAATAAGTTCCAAATTTCTTCATGGAACATGATCTTTACTTGATATAGCCTACGAATGATTTATGGGATAAAAGAAATCGATAATTTTGAACCATACGAGGTATTGTTGGCTATTTCTACAAATATACCTGTGCTACTTATTACTGGTTTCGTGGTCGAGGGTCATATATTTTATTGAAAAATAATAACAGTAGATCACATACTCGGAATCGGATTTAAACACACAGCTGGCAGAAATCAAGACGACATGCTAACACACAAGATAGACTAATCTGA
Source organism: Gymnocypris eckloni scoliostomus (assembly GCA_027564155.1). Taxonomy (NCBI): domain Eukaryota; kingdom Metazoa; phylum Chordata; class Actinopteri; order Cypriniformes; family Cyprinidae; genus Gymnocypris; species Gymnocypris eckloni. The sequence continues at coordinate 1,945,042 of CM050417.1, forward strand.
CATTCAGTGTTGCCAAGTCCGCGGTTTTCCCGTGGAGTTGGGATACTTGCCACGGGTTGAAGCAAGTGACCCGATCACACCAATAACGTGATATTTATCCCTTGGAGTGGGAATTTAATTTTAACAAGGGAGTCCTGCTAAAAAAAACGTGTATTTTATCCCCCGGAATGCGACTTTTACGGAGAACCCCGTCGATAGTGTTTGATAGTTGATTTGAATGTTGAGTTTGTTGTGAAAACCTGGCAACCTTGATGTCAGCGCCTCATCCGCGTTCCCTTAAAATTAAGGCGTTAGATTATATATATATAAAAAAATATTATAAAATTATAGCGATAGATGCCATTTAAAATAAGTGCAAATAGATATACATTCCATTTACACTTAAATTAGCAGGATTTTCTGCTATTTAAACTACTTATATTTATACTACTGCAAATAGTGGCAATTATCTGCACCTCAGTATTGTAGTACATTATAAAAAAAAAGTATGCAATAACTTGCTGTGTAAATTTTAATTTTAATTCAAATTATTAAATGGATGCCATCTTATAGGGACAATAAAGCCCTCCATACACCTACCTTAACCCTACCCAATATTTTATTTTCAACTTTTTGATAATTTCCTTCATTTTTATTGAAAATAAATGCCTTTCAGAGGCGATATGAGATTTAAAAAGGGAGGGAAAAAAGTTCGCCAAAAGGCGGATTCGAACCCGCGTCGATCGCGACTAAAGGGAGTGCGCAGACGCTTTATCATCTGCCCGCTGAAGCGGACGAGAGCGGCTCAATCACACGGTGATGGGCGGAGTTACTGTTACAGCCTCTGCTATCAAGACGAGCTTCATGTCAAATTTACATCAGTCGATAAATCAAGCATTATCTGAACTAGTAGACACAAGCAAATACTCCACTTTATATTCATAACATGAACAAAGCGAAATTCTATAATCACAATAATTTAAACGTGAACCGCGAACTTATGACAGATTCAAACACTTCAAGCCAGCGCGGGCAGATAGCTTGGTTCATCTTCGATCAATAACGGTAGGCATAATTATATAATTAAAAGAATGAGAGATGTTTACCGTGGTTTTATGATTAAACAACAGCCTGTGCAGTCTTATCACCGACACAAGAATTAAAATAAACGACGCAGCTGAGGTTCATTAGTTATGTATTTATAGGATTACGTAATACTTCTTCCTCTATGTTCATTGGCTGTTATAAATTACTTGACCAATGGAAACACTCCTTTTCCCGAAACGTCATTTTACAAAGTCGTGGCCTAATGGTTAGTTAGAGTCGGGCTTGTAATTCAAAGGTGTGTGTGTAATTATAATTAATAAATCCATAAAAATAAATAACAGACAGTATTTTTATCCTTGGGAGTCACAATGTTTTTCGATCATATATTTTAGTAATCATAAATTAGGTAAGGTTATCATAAAACACTCAAAATTCATCATCTGATAACCTTATTAGAATTGAAGTTTATTTTAAGTTCTTAAACTATGCAAATGTTTCTAATCCCTTTAATAGCAATAATACTACCGCATGTGTAGTCTGCTTGTTCACATACAATCATTTGTTACCGGACGATACACTTCAGTTTGAATGCAATCCTGAGAGCTTGACTGATAAAAGGACTGTAACATCTGAAAACAAATCACAACTCAAACTTCATCAATTCAGATTACGAATCCCAGCAGAAATGCTTTTTATTGAGCACCTGGTTGTGTGAAGATTTGATGAAATCAGCAGTTTAATATCTTTTGGTTTGGTTACATTTATTATACGGAACACTTTTACCATCTCTCATAATCAGATCATCTTAATTAATATTGAACACATTCATTATATTAAGTTTTATCTGACTGATACATGCATTATCTCAATTATCCTGGCAAAAACTGAAAATTATTTTCTCTTAAGAAAAAATATCTTGAATGAAATTTGAATTACACGTTTTAAAAAGGTAAAATATTATGCATCTCAATTATATAGCTAATTTATTCTTTATTAAACTCGGATAGATTTTTGTGGCTTTAATTTTATAAAAACAATACATTTCTAAAGCACTGAACATTAAACATCATTGCATCCAAACTTGGCAAACACTCTTAATATATATTAACTTTCAAAACAAACTTATGGACATTCATACATAAATCACTTCTATTTAGCAACAGCTGAAAACCCTGAAAGATTTGATATAAAAGACTTTATTACAGAACAAGGAATACACTTAAATATTATACAACCATTAACAAAAACAGGACAGTAATTAAGACCACTGCATCCCGTAATAAAACATAACTTATTTGAAAAGAGAAAATAATAAAAATAAAAAGACACCAATTTGTTTTGGAGTTAAAAATCCTTAAATTTACACCTTAATCCTGATCTTCATCTGTGGAGAGAAAGAAAGAGGAGTCAAGAGATTATTCAATGCATTAAAATAGATATGATATACATAACATATCATTTTGAAAGTGAGACAATAGATGTTACTCTAGAATAGATCTGGAGTTACACCAACATCGGGTGAAATTATCAGAAATGCAGTGAGACCGCCACCAAACCTACACACAACTGAGATTCTTTTCATTTCTATATCATGTATAATATTGTATATTGTTCTACATAGCCTATATTTGCATGTATATCAGTGGACATGAGCACTGTTTTAATCACATGCAAAAAAAGACAAAAACTGAGCAAACAAACACATGGAGAAACTCAAGTATAGATGCACCATAAAAGGCGAGTTTAGACGTTTACATTTGCTGAGCACATTTACATTTATGCATTTAGCAGACGCTTTTATCCAAAGCGACTTACAGTGCATTCAGGTTATACATTTTTCATCAGTACATGTGTTCCCTGGGAATCGAACCCACAACCTTTTGCGCTGCTAACACAATGCTCTACCAGCCATGTAACAACTTCAAATGTGGTTAATTTGGTTGGAACAGATCTAATAGTTAGAATATAATATTAAATTTTCTTATGCAAATACAAACAAAAGACTAAGCATTAAATGGCTGATGCCATACTTTGGTGAAACTATTTGCTTCAGTTGAAGTACATTTAATTTATAAGGTTTTGCATTGAATGCATTATCCAAAAATGACCATAGAAATTATATTTTTTGCAAATTTTCATGAAATAAAATTAGCTCACACTGGCCACCAAACTCACAAAGCCACAGTTCATTTAGTGAACTGAATATTTCACCCAAATACTTGCTGGAAATGTACTCCCTTTCAGGCCATCCAAGATGTAGATGAGTTTGTTTCTTCATCAGATTTGGAGAAAAGTAGCATTTATGATGGACTTGTTCAGTAATGGATGCTCTGTAGTGAATGGGTGCCGTCAGAATGAGAGTCCAAACAGCTGATAAAAACATCACAATAATCCACACCACTCCAGTCCATCAGTTAATGTCTTGTGAAGACAAAAGCTGTATGTTTGTAAGAAACAAATCCATAAATAAAATGTTTTTACTTTAAACGTATTTCTGGTTATGTCCTCATCCATAACATTGCTCTCTCTAATGAAAAATTGTCTTGTCTGACTCCGGAGAGAAACATGCACAGATCAACTACGGATTTTAAATGAAAGCCGTCCAAAACATTTCGGTAAATTTTAAATGTGAGGACAACAGGTGATGAATATTATTATGAATATTTTGTCCAGAAGTGACCCTTTAAAGTTAAAACATCTTGATGATGGATTTGTTTTTGTTGTTTTGTTTTTTACAAACAAACATCTTTTGGCTTCTGTAGCCAGTCTTTCATTCTGACGGCACCCATTCACTGCAGAGATCCATTGATGAGGAAGTCATGGAACGCTACATTTCTCCAATTCTAAAGAAACAAACTCATCTACATCTTGAAAGGCCTGAGGAGGAGTAAATCCAATGTTTGGGTGAACTATTCCTTTAACACCAGAGGGTGAGTGAATAATCCCACACAGTGGAAAGACACCAGGAGTGTTAAGTATTACTGCCACACATAACAGCAGATACATACTTAGGCATAGATCAGCAGAGCGAGTCACTGTGCTTCCTAAACACACAGCAAATGCTTTTAATACACCTGCAATGTCTAACCACAAATATTGGAATTTAAAGAAATAAAACATACTTTTGAATGCATTATATTTAACCATGGCATGTTCTACCATCTGGGACTGCTTATCAGATACGTAAAGCCACGTGGTTTTAGTGAATGACTACAGAGAGCGTTATCCTACACAGAAGTGATTATTTACCTTTTTGGCATTGGAGGATTTGGGGGATTTGTTTCTGGGAGACTTTCTCAGAGTCGAGTCCAGAGGAGACTTGCCGGCCATCGCTGAGCGCAGGGCACGACTGGCCACGGCGGGAGATTTGCGGGCGCTGTTACGCAGCTTGTTGAGGCCGCGCTGCAGCCTGCTGTCCCCACGAACGCTGTTCTTTGGAGTATTTACCACACTGAACATCACAGATTGCCTTCGCTCGGCCTACAGACAAAAGAAAGTGAGAGAAAACAAATATAGTTCATCAATGAAATGCACTCTTTAGCAACAACATACAATTCAAATTGTAGTAAATTTGGCATGAGCAATCTTTAAATTAAGTGAGCAAGTTTAATCCCAATTAAAGTCTAGATTAGTAACAACCACAGATGTCTAATAAAAGTGTCTTACCGGCGAGTTCGGAGGTCTGTTTTGACTGTTGCCGAACCTGCTTTTAGGTGTCATTGGTCGCGGGAAGCAACTTGCCAGCTTCTTCATCTGTGAAAACACATTTATTTGTATTAATATTTAGAGTTTATTAGATTGGTTTAAAGACATTCAGAACTAATTCTGAAAATCTGGTGCTATAAAATGTTTAATATTTTCCCAAAATCTATTTATCTCTCATTTCAATTTTCTGGCTTAATTTTAACAGATCAATACATTTTTTGTAAGCAAAAAGCATGTCTAATTAATTTAAATTCACCAAAAAAAAAAAAAAATGTTAAGCTTAAATTAGATTTTTTACGTTTCCCAAATTCCATTTACCCCCCAAAGTACTTTTTTTGTAACCCTAAAACTGTTTTATTGTTCCCAAATACCTTTTTATTTCTCCCAAGTTCTGTGATTTTATTTCCATTTGATTTCTTTCTGGATTCTGTTTTAATGGTTTAATGAAACTTTAATAAATAGAAAGCATGTGTAAAAAATGTAATTCATTGAAATGTTTTTTTTTTTGCATTTTAAATGTTTTATGATAATAGGGCCCTAAGAAAAGTTTTATTTTTCAATAAATTCAGTGCTGTCCATTTAAATTGTTCTGTATTTATAATTTAATACACATTTATCATAAAAAATAGTGTTCATCAAATATTAACCATTTGATTAATCTTTTAAAATGTCGTCAAATAAAAGTTTTACAATTTATAATAAAAAGATTAACAACAATTGCTTTGGTTTAGTTTGTGTTTGTTTGCAAACAAATCAAAACAATGAAGAACAATTGTGTTATCTAAGATCATTAATTTTTTTTTAGAAGATTACTGTAAGTTTTACTCTGAGAATTCAAATCTATTATCTCCATCACCGGTTTTCAAACGGAGCAGCATTATTACACAGAGCCGTAGGTCACGGACAAGCTACACAATATCGCTTTATTATCGCAGATGAATCGCCTTCGATAATGAACGTGATATTGTGTAGCTTGTCAGTGAACTATGGCTCAATGTACTAATGCTGCTCCGTTTGAAAACTGGTGATGGAGATTTAACGGTAATCACAGAACCGGCTTTACTGACGAGATGCGCATAACAATCGTGTTCGATATATATTGCCCAGTCCTATTGTACAATAGTCATACATGCGTCACATTTACTTTGTTTTAACTTAAAGGTTGTCGTGAAGAAGTGAGCTCAATCAACCAACCAACTAGGATCAATAATTGCCCCTTCACATTTCCTTAAATAAAAACCCCCGTTCAGACAAAATCCATGTTTGTTTTCTCATACCTCAGGTGTGTCTGGGTCTTGCAGTTGAGAGCCGGGGCGTTTGGGAGCCAGCGGGCTGCGTTTATTTTCTGAAGCACGTAGGTTTGAGCTTGTTTTTTTGAGCTGAGCGGCCCGGTGAGCAGCAGTGCTGGACCGGATCTGACCCGGCAACATGGTGGCGCGCTGGGGCTGGGCGTTGGCAGAGCTCTGGCTCGAACTTGGCGCAAGGGAAAAGCGGCGAGAGTTCAGGGACTCCTGGATCTGACCTGGCATTATGGATGCACGTCTGATCGTCTCATCCGGGTCACCCATTCGCAGGTCCTCATCCGTTACAGTGAATGAGGGTCCCAGACTGGGCTGTCGAGGCAGAACGATAGTTTGACTCTGGTCTTCTACAAACAATGCAACAAAAGCAAACTATTCCAGGCTTACCCTGGACTCCAGCGGGTAGCTGCTCTTCAGGTGAGGCAGACAGGTTTTGTTTCGCGCCTGCAGTTCTGCGATGCGCATCCAGTCGTCGGCAGCATGTTCTGGTTCATTCTCCGTGCCGATACAGAACGTACTGGTGGCTACGCAACACACAAAATCTGTTATTATATTACAATTTTACTAAGTTATTGTACATATCGATATTACTATAAAATATCAATTATATTTATGCAAGAAATATTTATATACTCATAACCTTAAATAGCAGTCTTTACAATTAGATATCACACACTAAGTCATACTGTAATTTCTCAAAATTAGCATCTCATCAGTAAAACTGGTTCTGTGATTAGTAGTAAATCTCCATCACGTGCTTTCAGATGGAGTAGCATTTACTGCACAGAGCCGTAGTTCTCTGACAAGCTACGCAAGATCGCATTCACTATCACGGACGAATCGTCTACAATTATGAACATGATATTGCGTGGCTTGTCAGTTAACTAAAATGTACAACTAATCACAGCACCAGCTTTACTGACGAGATGCACATAACTAATCACATTCGATTAATTGCACAGCCCTAAATAAAAAACTTTGCCAAGGCAACATTTGTCATTTAATTTACCTGTTGTACTAAAACAACAAACTCAAAATGTTATTGTATAACAAAAAATATAAACTAATTCAAAATATTAATAAAAACTATAACAGTATCTCATTGATAGTAAAATGTCACTGGTAATCCACTAAGTAACTGTAAGCAATGAGGTCAACATTTCACCTTTTGGTGGGCCAACGTTGTGCACGGTGCTTCTGCGGTATCCAGGCAGACTCTGAAGGGTGTCTGCTTTTGAGAAAGTTGCTGTAGCACTTTCCTCTGAGAGGTCCATGGAGAACGGCCGTGAATGATGAACTGCCAAGTTGGGCTGAGATCGGGCAGCGTGCAGACTATAAAACGACTCATCGCCTTCAGCACTACCTGATGTCTTCTAAACAAGAATAAAAGAACCAAAAACACGTTAGAACCTCTGCGACCCAGTACTAGAGAAAAAGAGACCTGAATAAGGAGCCACAACAGTAGCAGTACCAGACAAAGATAATTTTAAGGCAAGTCAGTTGGGATGCAACGAATCACTCAACTCACAATTGATGATTTACGGTAATTATTTCACAATACAATTCTCTTACAAAAAAAAATGAGTTTCGCAAAACATTATGAATAAAAAAGTTCCTTTTATTTTTTCTCAGATAAAATGCAGCACATTTTGGCTGAAAGTGTGGCTCGCACGAGATCCACTTTCCTGCAGAGTTTAGCTCTAACACTAATCAAACACACCTGAGAATGCTAATTAATGTCTTCAGGATCATTAGACAATCTACAGGTAGGCGAGTTTGATCAGGGTTGGAGCTAAACTCTGCAGGAAAGTGGATCTCGCGAGCCAGATTTGGGTATCACTGTTGTATAATTATGAAATCCGAATGAGAGCGCAGTTTCACTCTCTGACAGCAGGTGGCGCTTATGTAACAGCAGCGATACAGTATTTTCTTAGTTACTGCTGTAAACGAAAAAGCGTTTATAACTACTACTTTATTATGTATTATGCAAAGGCAAGAATAAAAGAAAACACCACATAAACTTTTCAGAAGTCAGTCAGTTCCCCTCAGACATTCATTCATATAAACCCCAACAAGGCCTATAGAGTTATATATATATATATATATATATATTTATATAAATAATTAAGTACAAATATACAAAAACATACATAATACAAATCTTAAAGGGATCCCCGGGTATTAAGGCATGTATAGCTTAATATAATGTAAATTATGTCTCATTTAAATATGTTGTAGAAAACCCATGAAAGATGTTATAAAAACAAACAAAAAATTGGGACTATGGGGGGGCGCCATTATTTTATGTGCACAATGAACTCTGCGTCGATTCATCAAATGGTCGCACTCAATGAGCTACTGGAGCTTATTTCTATAGTCTTTGGCTTTTTACCGAAACACAACTCAGAAAATAAAATACTGACCACATTGTGTGGATTTTGGTTGTAATTTTCAGTCGAAGGGCAACAAGAGAAGCAATGTAAGACTTTCCTAGCGATAAGAAGAGGAGAAAAGAATGGGAAGATGCCTGTGGACGAATAAAACTTCCAAAAGACCCGCTTCTTTTTCTCTCCACTTTAGCCCTGATGCCTTTGAGTCTTTTAGTACACCACAGCTTACAAACGGCTGAGACAAGAAACGTTAGATGCCATCTGTTAGGATGGGCCGCTAGAGGAGTTTCTTAGCACGGATCTTACTCGATATCAGAGATGTTTAGACTCCTTGTGGGGAAAAAAATCCATGGTACAGTATTTGGTTTAAACTTATACTTATATCCATCGCCACCTGTAAGCTCTTTCGGTAGCTGTTGTCATCATATCAGTATTTATTAATTGTAAATTGTGGTAAAATTGCAACAGGTAGCGCTAGTATCTCACCGAGTGCAACAATTTTACGTCATCAGAAAAATGGCACCCCACATAGTCCAAAATATGTATAAAACGATGTGATTTTTAAAAATAACAAACATTCATGGGTTTTTTACTACATTTTTTAGGGATCCTTTTACTACTTAAGACCCAGGGATCCTTTTAAAATAGCGTACATTCCAGGTTGGTCCAACCAAAGTTTCATGTGAAGACCTGACAGTGATTGTGCTGTTTGGCTCTAATTTGTAAGGTGGGACTTACTTTACAAATAACTTTTTTTTAACCCAATAAAGTGCAGAAGGCAAGTAGAAGGCTGTGCATTTCCTACCTTAGCCATGGTGATGTCGATAACCTGCATAGTACGACGCCTGCGAGCTGAAGCGGTGAGCTTTTTTGCAGAGTCGACCACAAGATCGCCAATGGAAGTGATGCTGGACTCTAGTTTGTGCTCAAAGACATCGCTGTGGTCCCCTTTACGCTTGGTGCCTTGTTGACTCATAGGCGTGAAGTAGAGAGTCTCCAGGGATCCAGCCCCCAAGGCATGACGTTTAGCGGCCAAACGCTCAGAACTTCGTACCAGTGGAGTGCTGGATTCACCCGGTATTGCCGAACGACTGCCAAATTGGGAAAAATGTACAATGACACCGCATGAATTGCCTGGAATTCAATGTTGAGAAACTTTTATGATTGGGTTCATTGCATTACCTGCTAGCGTTGAGCGAATCGTTCAGCTCAAACTCCAAGCTGTCTGTACTGGTGTCCTGCTGTTTCTCCTGGACTCTAGTATAGAGACTATCTCTGTGTCTCATGTTCTCTTTTTCATTGGTCATCTTCTTCTGCTCTCGCAGTTGCCTGTCAGCAAAGTCCACCTATGACAAGCACACAATTAGGAAACTCAAAAATGCAAAGCTTGATTCAGTCTCATGTCCACATTCTTTAAATATTAACAGTAAACTAACTTGTGCTTGCAAGCCTTTCAGTTTGGCTGCAAGTTTCTTCTCCTTGGTGCTCGCCTGGTCTACTTCCATGCGAGCCAGTGTCAGTTCCGTCTCCAGAGCTTTGACTTCCTTCTTGCTGGCCTCCAACGAATGCTCAAGAGTTTTATTCAGCTCCTGAGACTCAACCAGCAGCTGCTTTTTACCATTGTAGTGATTCTTGGCCTTCTCCACCTGAAGAAGTATAGCAAGTAGGGATGTTAAGTTTAACCGCTTATCCAAACGCTAATAATTTTGACCGATTAATACAATCAGTTAAACGGTTTAAAGTCACTTATTTATTTTATTTTTTTCAGTAATTTATCAAAATATTTTAAACGTTTTTATGCATGGTTAAAATAATCTATGCGAATAAAAATATCATTTTTTTAGAGAGAGAGAGATTAAAATAAGTTGTTTATAAGTAGCATTTTATTATTTAATTCAGAAATAGGCCGACATGAATTAAACACATTATAATAAACACTGTAAATATAGCTAGGCAATTTTAGTTCCCCTCACTCCACAACAAATCTAAAACTATTATAACAAATCTAAGACAACAAAGGCTATGTAGAAAAGAACAAGAATTAAAACGACAAACCAAAACGAATTAATTTAGGCTAAACTGAAACAAATGTTGGATCTCTCTTTTGTTTAACACAAAATCAAATGTTTCTGTATTCTGATGTGAATTATTTAGCCTATTATTTTTTTATCCATGCAGTAAACGCTTTAAAATCAGCTTTAAAAATTACTTTATTGCATTCGAGATGCTTTTAAATAACTTTTCACGATCAATTTTACAAGTGCAAAACATTGTCGTGAATTTGTTGTATTCCCATTTGTAAAATAGCTAGCCTAATAAATGATTGTAGGCTAACCCGATCTTATGATATAGGTGAGTATAGCATGAATTTCTGTTTTTATTTGGCGTGATATTCATTTGTAGAAATTTACTTTGGCATGCAAAAGACTGATAAATTCATAAATAATGACATGGCTGTTCAGTCGGAGATACAGGACACATATCTATTTATTGTTGACATGTTTGCGAGGCAAATCTAGGGTCTGAACGCTCATGGTACGCACAGTGCTTACAGCCGTACACCTGCAGGCGCCAAAGGATCTATTTATTCATTATATATATATATATATATAGAGCCTAGCTTTATTATGTTTTTCTCCGCTCGCAGAAGCGTGATGTGATAGCTATGATGACCATGTGAATCCTCATGTTCTGTTGTTTGCTGCTTTTTGCGCATGTAAAATTATTCCCTGGAAAACAAATGTCAGTATTTTTAACGGGTAACAGACACTTATTCTTTCTAATTTAATTCAGTTCTAATTTAAAATAATCTTGTCGGTTAATGAGCGTCAGTTGGGAAAAATAACCGAAATGAACAACCCCAATAGCAAGGGATGTCAAACTGTAGGTAGTCCAAAACAAATTCTCAGAAACATAAATAATAAAATGTAATTCAAGACAGACCTGTGCTTTGTAGTGCTCTGCTGCTTCCGACTTTTGTTGGCACAGAAGTTCCATCTTCCTTAGCTTCTGATCCAAAGTCTGCAGAAGTTGGTCTTTGTCTGAGACGTCATGACTGGTAGTTTCTAGTTGTCTCTGAAGGGATTACAACCTTCTCTTCCAGCACTTTGCGGAGATCATCTTCAGACTGTTTGGCCCTTAACTGCTGATCATTTATTTCATCTTTAAGAGAACTTATTTGAGCTTCCCTTTCCAAGGCAAGAGAGGAAACCTCTAATATTTTAGCCTGAAATGAACTTACATCCTTCTCAAGCACCCGAGCCCTTTCATTGAGATTCTCTTGCTCACAAATCTCCCTTTTAAGCAACTGAACTTCAGATTCCTTCTGAGAAGCTGTAGTTGTCAACTCTGCCACTTGCATCTTAAGAGCAACCATGTTGTCATTCAATGTGTTGTGTTCAACCTCTAAAACAGAAATCTCCTGTTGCTTCTGCACTTCCTTTTCTTGGTAACTTTGGATTTCATCTTTGAGAGAGGTTACTTGTGTTGATAGGTTGTCTCTTTCCTTTCTCACAATTTCCAAATTCTGCTGGTACTCCTCCAGTTTTTGGTGTTTCTCAACAAGAAGCTCGCCAATCTTCTTCTCCAGATCTTCCTTTGAGTGTTGGATCTCAAGGACATCTTTCTCCTTTTGTTGGCACAGCAGTTCCACCTGTTTCAGCTTCTGATCCAAGGACTTCAAAAGATGGTCTTTGTCTGATACATCACAACTGGTAGTTTCTAGTTGTCTCTGAAGGGTTGTAATCTTTTCTTCAAGCACTCTGCAGAGATCATCTTCAGACTGTTTGCCCTTAACCGCTGATCATTTATTTCATCTTTAAGAGAACTTATTTGAGCTTCCCTCTCAGAGGCAAGAGTGGAGGCCTCTAGTATTTTAGCTTGAAGTTCTCTTACGTCTTTCTCAAGCTCCTGAGCCTTTTCTTTAAGATTCTCTTGTTCGCAGACCTCCTTTTGAAGCAACAGAAGCTCAGATTCCTTCTGAGAAGCTGTTGTTGTCAACTCTGCCACTTGTGTCTTGAAAGTAGCCAGGTTCTCCTTTAATGCATTGCGTTCAACCTCTAAAACAGAAATCTCCAGTTGCTTCTGCACTTCATTTTCTTGGTAACTTTGGATTTCATCTTTGAGAGAGGTTACTTGTGATGATAGATTGTCTCTTTCCTTTCTCACAATTTCCAAATTCTGCTGGTACTCCTCCAGTTTTTGTTGTTTCTCGACAAAAAGCTCACCAATCTTCTTCTCCAGATCTTCCTTTGAGTGTTGGATCTCAAGGACTTCAGTTGACAAGATTTCTCTTTCCTTTCTCACAATTTCTAAATTCTGCTGGCACTCTACCAGCTGTTGTTTCTCAACAACAAGCTCGCCAATCTTCTTCTCCATGTCCTCCTTTACCTGATGGATATCTTTCTCCTTTTGTTGGCACAGCAGATCCATCTGCTTCAGCTTCTGATCCAAGGACTTCAAAAGATGGTCTTTGTCTGATACATCACAACTGGTATTTTCTAGTTGTCTCTGAAGGGTTGTAATCTTTTCTTCAAGCACTCTGCAGAGATCATCTTCAGACTGTTTGCCCCTTAACCGCTGATCATTTATTTCATCTTTAAGATAACTTATTTGAGTTTCCCTCTCAGAGGCAAGAGTGGAAGCCTCTAGTATTTTAGCTTGAAGTTCTCTTACATCTTTCTCGAGCTCCTGAGCCTTTTCTTTAAGATTATCTTGTTCGCAGACCTCCTTTTGAAGCAACAGAAGCTCAGATTCTTTCTGAGAAGCTGCTGTTGTCAACTCTGCCACTTTCATCTTAAGAGCAACCATGTTGTTACTCAATGTGTTGTGTTCAACCTCTAAAACAGAAATCTCCTGTTGCTTCTGCACTTCATTTTCTTGGTAACTTTGGATTTCATCTTTGAGAGAGGTAACTTGTGTTGATAGGTTGTCTCTTTCCTTTCTCACAATTTCCAAATTCTGCTGGTACTCCTCCAGTTTTTGGTGTTTCTCAACAAGAAGCTCGCCAATCTTCTTCTCCAGATCTTCCTTCGAGTGTTTGATCTCAAGGACTTCAGTTGACAAGATTTCTCTTTCCTTTCTCACCATTTCCAAATTCTGCTGGCACTCTACCAGCTGTTGTTTCTCAACAACAAGCTCGCCAATCTTCTTCTCCATGTCCTCCTTTACCTGATGGATATCGTTCTCCTTTTGCTGGCACAGCAGATCCATCTGCTTCAGCTTCTGATCTAAAGTCTGCAGAAACTGGTCTTTGTCTGAGATGTCTCGACTGGCAGTTTCCAGTTGTCCCTGAAGGGCTTCAACATTCTCTTCCAGCACTTTGTGGAGATTATCTACAGTCTGTTTAGCCTTCAACTGATCAGTCAACTGATCTTGAAGAGAATTAACACAAGCCTTCCCTCTCAGAGGCTAGTGTGGAGACCTCTAGGATTTTAGCTTGAAGTTCATTAACCATTCTATCAAGTTCCTCACGCTTGGCAGCCTCAAGCTCCCAAGACTTTTCTCTAAGGCTCTCTTGCTGGTGAAGCTCATCTTGAAGCAAGACAAGTTCAGAATGTTTCTGTGAAGCTGCAGTTGTTTCCTCCACCAACTTCTTCTCAAGGACAGCCATGTTCTCCTTTAACATGTTGCGTTCAACTTCTAAAACGGATATCACCTGTTGCTTCTGCACTTCGGTATCCTGGTAACCACAAATTTCCTCTTTAAGAGAAGTTACTTCAGTTGATAGGTGGTCTCTTTCCTTCATCAATATTTCCAAATTCTGCTGGCACTCAGAAAGCTGTTGCGTCTCAACATGTAGCTCAACAATCCTCTTCTCCAGTTCTTCCTTTGCCTGATGCGTTTCAAGGACATCTTTCTCTTTTTGAAGGAAAAGCCCTTCCATCTCTTTAAGCTTTTGATCCAAAGAGCCCAGCAGTTTGTCTTTATCCACAGCACAACGATTGATTGTAACCAGTTCTCCTTGTAGTGTTCCAACCTTCTGCTCCAATTCTCTGCGAAGATCATCTTCAGACCGTTTGGCACACGATTGTTGATTCTTCATATCATTTTGAAGGGAAATTACTTGAGCCTCTCTCTGAGAGGCAAGAGTGGAGACCTCTACCATTTTGGCCTGAAGCTCAATTACCTTTTTCTCAAACTCTTCACGCTTGACTGTCTCAAGCTCCAGAGCTTTTTCCCTTAGGGTTGCTTGATCGGAAAGCTCCTGTTGAAGCAAGAGGAGCTCAGATTCCTTTTGGGAAGCTGTGTTGTCACCTCCACCAATTGGTTCTGAAGAGCAGACAAGTTTTCCTTCAAAACATTGTAATCAGCCTGTAACACAGACATTTCTTGTTGGGAACAGCAGATTTCTTCTTGGAGAGATGATACCTGAATGGACATATGGTCTCTTTCTTTTCTCAGCATTTCTAAATTCTGCTGGCACTCCTCCAGTTGTTGTTTTTGCTCAATAATCCTCCTTTCCAGGTCTTCCTTTGCTTGGTGCATCTCAGTAACATCTTTCTCTTTTTGTTGGCACAGCAATTCCACCTGCTTTAGCTTCTGATTTAAAGACTGCAGAAGATGGTCTTTGTCTGCAGCAACATGGTTGGCAGAATTTAGTAGTTCCTGTAGATTTCCAGTCTTCTCCTTCAGTTCATTGCATAGATCATCTTCGGACTGCTTGGCCCTCAACTGTTGATCCTTCATCTCATCTTGAAGAGAACTAACACAAGCTTCTCTCTCAGAGACAAGAGAGGTTACCTCCAGGATTGTAGCCTGAAGCTCACTCACAGTCCTCTCAAGCTCCTCACGTCTGGCTTTCTCAAGCTCCTGCGCTTTTTGTCTCAGGGTTTCTTGATGACAAAGCTCATGTTGAAGCAAGTGGAGCTCAGATTCCTTCTGTGAAGCTGTAGCTATCACCTCAGCCATCTGGTTCTGAATAGAAGTCATGTCTTCCTTCAACACGTTGTGTTGTGCCTCTAAAACAGACAATTCTTGCTGTTTCTGCACTTCATTTTCACTGTAATGGCAGATCTGCTCTTTAAGAGATGTTACCTCTGCTGAGAGAACCAGCATTTTTTCTTGTTTTTCTAAAGCAACTGAAGCAGCAGAGTCAAGATCTTGCTGAAGCTTCTTAACAGTGTCCTCATGCTCTTTGCGATTTGATTTGATCATTTCATTTATTTCAATATTTTGTTCCTTTACAAGCTTCAGCTCTTGGCCTACATTGCCATACTCGTTTCTCAGATTTCGGATTTCTTCATCTTTTAGGGAAATCTGTTGGGACAGATCCAGAATTTGTGTTTGGAGGCTCTTGATTTTGGTCAAAGCCTGAGTAACCTTGTTCTCCTCCTCTGTTTTCTCCTGTCTGAGAATATATATTTTCTCCTGAAGGTCTCCAATGGCCTGCAGATGTTCATCAAGATCCTGCTGCAATGCGCATGCCTCCTTTTTCAGGGATTCATTTTCTTGCACCACTTTCTGATGCTCTTCCAGCTTCTTCTCATAATCCTGAACTGTGGCTCTGGCACTTTGCAAGTCCACAATAAGGGCATTCAGAGCATCCTGCTGTGATGCCCTTTTCACTTCCAAACCCTGGATCTCAGCATGCAAAGTGTGAACCATCTTATCTAAAGAGTCTACCTTCCCCTCCAGCTCCTCTCTCTGTTGGCGAAGGTCTGCAGAGATTTTGATCTCTGCTGTCAACTGCACTTCCACCTGTTGCAGGCGAGAAACATCACTTTCCAGAGCTGATATTTGTGTGGTGAGCATTTCCTTCTGTGTCTGTAAAGCCTCCTGCAGTGTTTCTCTCTCCAAACGGATGCTATTGATGGACTGCTCCAGATCGAACACCACCACGTTGAGTCTTTTGGTTTCCTTTTCAAAAGAGCCTCTCTCCTCAGCCAACAAAGCCTCAACTTCTGCCTTTTCCTTCTCAAGACGGGAAATAGTATCCTGAAGCTGAGCGACTTTAAGAGTCAGATCTGCCAAATCCTGTTTAAGCTTCTCCCACTGAGAAAATTAAACGAGATTAAAAATATTAGTCAAAAGTAGACAACTCCAGTAAGATATTTTCCGCTCAGTATTGAAAATGCTCAGAAAATGTGCAAAAACAAACTATTTGATATTGAAGACAAGGTGAAGAATGTGCATCTTAATGATTACAATGAGAAAATATAGTTAATGAAATGACTAGAAAAATTTATAATTGACTAGAAATTAACTCAGATTGGTAAATACTGTAGAAATATTGGCAGTTAGGTCATGTTAACCTTATTGTTTTACTAATAAGTCTAATAAATTTGCAACAACGTAACCATAATATTACACATTCAATCTTGTGATGCGAAAAGGATGCAAATGAACTTAAACTTATGTAATGCACTAGGCTGAATAACAGCATCCTTCTGCAATATCAAACTAAAGTGCAGAAAACAAATAACTATAAATAAAAATGTTGTCCAAAAAATGTAATATTTACATAAATGTACAGCTAGACGGAACATCTCACCTCCATGATGGGCCCCAAAACCTCTCCTTTCTCTTGAGATTGAGCTTTCTGTAGTTCATCTTCCAGAACGGAGATCTTTCCCTGAAGTATCTGAACTTGCTCACTCAGACTCTCCTGCACGAAGAGAACCCACAAAAATAAACAGAACGACAGATTAATGCCAGAGAGTACATAGCATACAGAACATGATTTGAATAACAATTGCTTTCCAATATGCAAGACATTATCTACCTTGTGTGTAACGGCCTCATTTAATTCCTTCTCCAGAAACTCTTTTCTGCTCTTCCACTCAGTCTGTGCCGATTCGTGAACCAGCGTGAGTTTGGCAACTTCCTCCTCAGCTCTTGCCAGCTGAGCGAAGACGTTTCGCACCTGATGGGACCAGAGACAGTTAAAAATGATCTGATCTTTTTAAACAGGTCTTCAAAACAAGGAAACAGCATTTCACCTGTGCAGAAAGTGTTCCATTCTCCTCTGTCAGTTCATCAATCTTTCTCTCTTTTTGGGAGTTGTCTGTTTTTAAGTCTTGGCATTGCTTTAGAACCTCGTGCACTCTGTAGAGAAGACTGTACAAGAAAAAAGTCACTTTAAAAACAAATTCTTCAATTAATTACTGGAAACCAAAAATTGACGTTTAGTCCACCTCACCTCTCGTTCTTCTCCTGGAGCTCCAGCAGGGCAGCTTTATGCTCCTCCTCCAGCTCTCCTTGTTCCCGCAGCATTCGCTCCACCCTGTGCTGTAACTGCGAAATCACACCCTCTGTGAACAAAAGAGAAAAGTTCATACCAGACCACCACATTATGTCTCATTCACTTCAGGCAGCCTAATAAAATTAAAGAAAACATGGTAATGGATGGGTAGATCTTTGGTACCCTTCTCTGAGATGATGCTGATCTGATTGGCCAGTTCTTTCTCCAGCTCGTCTCTCACGTCTCCCTCATGTGCCAAATCTTTTCTGAGTTTCTTCAGCTGGAAATGCGGCGTGCTCATTACATCCTGTACTGGAGATCTGGAGATTAAGTATGTAACGGTATTCTTTAGGAACTTATCATTCAGTGAACTATCAAATGCAACTCTACGTGTTTCCAACATCAAGCAACATTTCTGTCTTCCCTGAAAGCAAAATATTCCAAAATCAGTGAATATTTCAAGCTTAAAATGCTCGTCTGTCATTGAGTTACACTTAAATATGTGCTGATTATGTTGATTACCACAAAACTTGCTTTTTTTGATTAAGGAAAAAAGATAATGTTATAGCAAGGCATTCATAATGGAAGTGAATGGGACCAATTTTGAAGGATTTAAAAGCAGAAAGTTTATGAAAAAGATTAATAAGAAATTATTTTGTTAAAACGTATAAACATAATATTTGAGTTTTAATCATGTATAAATCATTTTAACTGTAAATTTAAGATTTAAGACACTGCATTTTCATGGCAAAAAAGTTTAGCAATTTATATAACTTTGAGCTGAAAAGGTTATAAGCCATTTTCACAATAAAACATTTTAATGTTTACAAATACATTTTCATTGTTTTACTTTGTCAATTTTGGGGTGAATATAAAAAAGGAGAGAAAAAGTGGAAATTCATTTTTGTGGTATTCAATATTATGATCATTGTCAAATATTCCTTTACATTTGAACATAAAAAGTCAGTTATATTAATGAATAAAATGCTGATTTTAATGTAAATAAATGTATTTTTTATTAGCATTCCTGTACTTGTCACCATACATACAATTACAACTTTTTGTATTTCTTTAAGTCAAGAATCTGCTTGGTCCTTTAGCAAAAAAACACACTGACCTGTCCGAGCTGGAAGCCACTGTACAAAGCTCTTGAAACTGAACTCTGGGAGGCCTTTGGGACCGGCTAACGATCGGAGACTCATCATCTGTGAATAACAGCGAGCTGCAGCTGCTTCCACTGCTAGAGTTCACAGCGTTCATACAAGCTACAGAGAGCGAGCATGTGAGAGATAGATGATTATTAGACGAGAATAGATTTAATACTATCCAATTCACTGAGCATCGTGACTACTTACAGTCTTGGGCTAGAAACTGATCAAGGCCTTCGTCTAAAGACAGACCATCAGCATCATCTTTTACGAAACGAAACATGGATGTAACTTCAGACTGACACAGACAGAGAAAGAGATGATGATGATGATGATGATGCATTTTATTTATGGCGCCTTTCTAAACACCCAAGGTCACCTCACAAGCAAATAAAATAAAATAAAAAATACAAGTCGCTGCAAAACAACAAGAACACACAACAACTCTGCACATATACAGGTAAAGCGCAGTAGAGACTCAATAATACATATCATAAAAAAGCCTGTCTAAAAAAATATGTTTTAAGACGTGTTTTAAAAGTCAGCAAGCAATTGCTATTGCGAATGTCAAGGGGGAGGGAATTCCATAGGCGGGGGGCAGCATAGCTATAAGATCTGGCACCCATAGTAGTTAGTCGAATCCGAGGTACCACAAGAGAAATTGAAGATGAGGATCTAAGAGCACGTGAAGGGGTGTAGACCTGAAGAAGTTGATTAAGGTATGGAGGTGCAAGATTATTAAGTGCCTTGTAAGTAAGTAGCAAGATCTTAAACTCTACTCTATACTTTACTGGAAGCCAGTGCAACTGCTGAAGAACTGGAGAAATGTGCTCATTAAAAGGTGTTCTAGAAAGAACACGAGCTGCAGAGTTCTGAACCAACTGGAGCTTATGAAGCAATTTAGCGGGAACACCAGTGAGAAGGGCATTACAGTAGTCTATACGTGAAGTAACTAATGTATGAACAAGAACTGCTGTATTATTGGTAGAAAGAAAGGGACGGAGACGATTAATATTACGTAAGTGGAAGTATGCAGTCCGCACAATACTATTAATTTGAGTTTCAAAGGATAGTGTGCTATCCATGACAACACCCAAACTTTTAACCTGTGAGGAAGGAGATATTACATTATTGTCAATGAACAAAGAAAAACTATTTGATTTAGACAAAACAGATCTAGTGCCAATAAGTAGGGCCTCAGTTTTGTTGCCATTTAGCTTCAGAAAATTAGCTGAGAGCCAATGTTTAATTTCATCTAAACAGCTGGATAAAGATGGTGGTGGAAAAAGAACCAGTGGGTTTGGCAGACAGGTAAAGTTGGGTGTCATCCATAACAATGAAAATGAACACCATGTTTCCTCAAAATGTAACCAAGAGGGAGTATATAAATAATAAAAAGAAGCGGGCCCAGAATAGAACCCTGGGGAACCCCAGTGGTAACTGTTGATGTTCTTGATCTAAAACGTTTTAATTGAATGCATTGAGTACGTCCAGAAAGATCGACCTAAACCAAGACAGAGGAGTGCCAGTGATCCCAATAGAAACCAACCTGTCAAGAAGTATCTCATGTGAGACAGTATCAAAAGCAGCAGTCAAATCAAGAAGAACAAGTATAGTTAAAAGCCCAGAGTCAGCTGCCAACAGCAGATCATTGATTATTCTGACAAGAGCAGTCTCAGTGCTATGATGAGGACGAAAACCTGATTGAAATTCTTCATACAAATTATTATTAGAGAGATGTTCTTGGATTTGAATTGCAATACAGATATAAATAAGAACCTATGTTAGAGACTGACATTTGTGTAACATTCAATATTTGTTGCCGTAACACAAGATAAGGAGCTAAGAAAAGCAAGGCATCTAGTAAGTGACAGAGTACGTCATTAGTAAACACTTACCTCTACATTTGAATCCATGGGGAGCCGAATGCCCTTATTAAACGTGCAGTGACAAAGCAAAAGCGCCACCTGCGCACATACATTAACACAAATAAGTGCACAACATTTGACCTGCATATCATTAAAGGAACAATTCATCCA
Source organism: Gymnocypris eckloni scoliostomus (assembly GCA_027564155.1). Classification (NCBI taxonomy): domain Eukaryota; kingdom Metazoa; phylum Chordata; class Actinopteri; order Cypriniformes; family Cyprinidae; genus Gymnocypris; species Gymnocypris eckloni. The sequence goes on from CM050417.1 coordinate 1,965,832, forward strand.
AGACATAAGCTTGGTATAAGTGACCATAGTCAGAAAAATTGTGAACTAAATTTTGGTCTGTTCCTAAAAGCTTAAGAAAACTTAGAATATAGGAGGATAAGCTAGTCTTATGAACCACTTTAATGTAGCTTTGTTTTTAAAGCTTGACAACATGCAACATAAATACAAACCCATGATTAGCATGTACATTGTCAATGGGTTTACAATCTTTTTGATACCACCGACCCCAAATATGATAACTCATGCAATCAGACGTCCATCCTAATTATTGTTTATTATAATATTTTTTATGTATTACTTAAAGGTCCCATATTGTACACCTTTCTTGAGTTTTATTTTAGGTGTTGATGTCCTTAAGAATATATTTCTGCGGTATAAGTACCAAAAACCAATATATTTGTACAGCTCTTCTCTTAGGAGCTCTGCTAAGAACAGGTCGGTTTCGTCCTGTCTAATTAATATTCATGAGCCTCTCTTCTGATTGGCCTGTTGTTTTCTGAGTGATGCACGGCTAGGTCAACCACAGGTAACTAGGGTCATGTAGGGCCGACGTCACAATTACGTCACAGCGCTAGCAGCAAAACAGAGCAAAAACTGGAGGCGGCCCATTCAAACCAACGCAGATTCGGCTACATTGACATCACTTTATAATAATTTCCATTTATTAAATGTTTCTATTGTTTAATTATTTAGTTTGAAAACCCCTGATTTAGAGCACAAATGTTCACCTTAGCAAGCTGAAGCTCCAGGTCAATCCCTTCACTGATCTTCTGTAAGATGAGGGAACTTTGTCTTTTGCTGAGGTGAAAGTCATCTGTACATTTAAGAAAGACGTTTTAAGCATGGAAATATCGTCTTTAAAAAAAAAAAGAACATGTATATATTTCAAGCATATCAAAATACAAATATATGTCCAAATGTAAAACATTATTGTATTTTGCTTTTCATGCAAATGTTAAAGAACATGGTCACTACAGGAGGAGAGATTACAAAAGATACGTTCAAGTGTCTTTCCATAATTATGCTTTTGAAAATAATTAGGCCTAGACACAAAAAGAAATACTGTCAAAAGAGCATAATTTGTCACTACTAAAACTTCTCATTCATTTCATAAAGCGTCCAATCGAGGATTATTATCTATGACAGCTGATGCAAAGCCAGAGATACAGAACATACGCATCAAATTGTAAAAAGAAAAAAATTAGAAACTCACCATGCAAAACACTGAAAATGATTTCCACTATCTTGTAAAGAGATAAAGTCTTAAAATCCTCAGTGTTCTCCGTGCCCCTTCTAAAGTAACAGATAATGCATTTGTCAGAAGTAAACAGGGTTAGTGCTAGTTCTAAAGGTATTTCCATATTTACCATCCAAGAGTCTCAAAATGGTAACTCACAGTTTAAAGCAGATCTTCAGGAGTCGAATCCCATCTCTCATGGGAACGATCTCCCAGACGTGCTTCTCTGGAAACATGGTATTCATCTGTCAAAAGAGCAATGGTCACTGCAAACATCTTATAGAAGAAACACTTAACCGTTCTCAACAGACTAAACACCTGTGACTAACAATATCTCTTATTTGAGTCACGTTAAACACAAGAAAACTGGATGACACTCTTACCCATGCCAAGAGCGGGCCCGCCTTGTTCTTATTAAACTTCATGGCGGACTCTATAAAAAAACATATTTTGAAATTATACTACAGCAAATAAGGTGGAGAGAAGACACAAATCAAGGTGTAATATTCAGTGACACAGTCCTGTTGTAATCATAGCTGGAAAACATCACACAGACTAATAAGTGTGCTTAATGTTTACACTTATTAGAATGTTAGACTTCTGGATAAAGATACTATAACAGGCCAAAGTGAACATTTCTAAGGATACAGCACAACATTTGTATATTTTAATGGTAAATCATAACATATGATTTAAATCAAATTTAAATCATACACATCTATTGTAAAATATGGTGTATATAAATAGCCTTTATATAAACTTGCCAAAATGTTATATAGTGTTAATAAATGAAATATAATAATATCTGCAGCATATATATAATATTACATTAAACAAGTAACGTTAAGTCAACTGTATTTTGATTTGTTTGTTCACTCAGTAACATTTCACCCGCTAACTTTCTCGCAGCTTAAACTAGTAAATATCATCGTGGCATAAACACTGCCCTCGTAGAACGTAATATAACGCTGAATATAATTATTATACATTAATGAATACAATGTTTTACCGTGCTTTCAGGGTGAGATGAAGGACGGACACACATCGAAACACTGGCTGAAACGTTTTCAAATTCAAACTCACAGCGTTGACTGTAACTGAACCGTTCTCATTGGCTGACTCAAATCAAAGTAGCCAATGGAAACGCAGGTTCTTCCGCAACGCCCCTGTAGGAAGTTTTTCAAAAATCTAACGTACGCTTTCTGCTGTCGTTATAAAACGCCAAAAAGTCATATATTCCTCTTATAGTTTTAGAGATTTTAAAAGATAAAGTTTATAGCCATGTCTAATGATGAAATAGACAAATAAAATGAAGAAAATACGAAAAAGAAACCACCCGAAAAACAATCGAACTACATCTCCCAGAATGCTACACGGTGTCTATAGTTTCCATGGTAACTTTGTTGAGGTCCGCCCGTACTGGCGTGACCTAAAAATTGCTATGGGTAAGAACACTTAAAATTTACGATGGGAAGTTTTTTAAATTACTCATTTATTTTTGTTTACATTTTAATTGTCATTGTATGTAAATCCGCATTTTTTTCTATGGCCTTAATCTTCTTTTCAAGATTAAGTTAATCAGGTTTTGTACTTTTACATCTTGTTGCAGTCTGGAGGTTTTAACATGTTTGGATCTCCAGTGGATTTTTCGTTTAGGGAGCTCAACACAGTTCCAGGTGTGTTTCGACAGTTCATTCTTTCATTGGTTTGAAGATTTTGCTTAATTAAAATAACTTTAGCTCATTAAACCCCTTACTTTTCACGTCAGCATTAATGGCAATCGAAACGTATTTATTGTTCCTAAATGAGGCACATCGAGTGAAACGAAATCGAATTGTCAGATATGTAAACCGGTCGTTCTTTTGATTCGGATCGTTCCAATGAATCGGTTCATCCGGTTTACAGAACCGAGCGGGTTTGACCGATGGCGTGAAAACCTTTATTAATAGCCTTAACAGCTGATAAAGCAGATACGTTACTAACAAAAATAAAAATATGTAATTAATATTTACGAATTGATTGTGTAATATTAACAGTTTCATCAACGCGCATAGGAATCATTTTAAATAAATTCAAAAAAATTGTTTTTTTTAGACAAGACATGCCTCACAACATACACTATTTGTGACCCTGGACCACAAAACCAGTCATAAGTGTACATTTTTCAAAATTGAGATTTATACATCATCTGAAAGCTGAATAAAGCTTTCCATTGATGTATGGTTTGTTAGGATTGGACAATATTTGGCTCAGATAACTATTTGAAAATCTGGAATCTGAGGGAGCAAAAAAATCTCAATATTGAGAAAATCACCTTTAAAGTTGTCCAAATGAAGTTCTTAGCTATGCATATTACTAACCGAAAATGAAGTTTTGATTTATTCACGGTAAGAAATTTACAAAATATCTTCATGGAACATGATCTTTACTTAATATCCTAATGATTTTTGGCATAAAAGAAAAATCGATAATTTTGACCCATACAGTGTATTTTTGGCTATTGCTACAAACATACCCCAGTGACGTAAGACTGGTTTTGTACTCCAGGGTCACATATTGCCAAAAGTATTGGGTCAAAGTAGTCAAACCTTTCTTTAAAATGGGGTGACCCAATACTTGTGGCAATATAGTGTTGTTCCCGTCCAAGATGTTCAGGTTTTATCAGGAGTGAAATGTATAACATTCTAAAAAAAGTGTTAACAAAATTTGAAATTTTACTAATAAATCTGATGCTTACCAAATCCCATAATCACATTTCCAAATTTCAGTTTCCAGACCTCTTTTTTTTTTTTTTAGCTTTTATTTAAGAAATAATCAAATACATTTTCTAAGAAGAAACAAGCTTAAAAACAATCTGTTTGCAATTCTTTGGCCTTTTTTAATTGAAATGTAATTCTCAAAACTTGTCATAAATTCCTGGTTATATTGGTTTTAATCCTGTTTTTTCCTCTTTTTTGATTTTTTTGATTTGCTGCTGTCTGTATATTGTATTGTTCTTGGCAAAAACAATAATTTATTAGAGGTAACTAATTTACCATAAGGTTCTCATCATAAAACTGTGTATAAGCAACGATTATTAGTATAGTATGTGTAGAAATAATGAATGCAGTGCATTGCTGTTTTTAGACATGCTCTCTGATGAGCCTAATCCAGGCGCTCGTCGACTAAAGCGTGACTCAGAGCAGAAGATCCTCAGCGCAGCGCTCAGACTCAACAACAACTTCCTCTCAGACCTGACGGGACTGATGGACACGCTCTCCGCTCTTTACGCCGAGCCGATGCGTCTGGCCTGGCTCGACCTCTCCTTCAACGAGTTTCAACACGTCCACCCAGTATGCACCTTTCCACCTGCTTCTGGCAACTGAGATCAACAACTTGTGTAATTACTCAAATATGAGAAGACCCTTGAAAAAAGAAAAACACTATTCTCTCTCTTTCCGTCAGGTTCTCACTCAGCTTAAAGAGTTACGCTTGTTGTATCTGCATGGAAACCGTATTTGCAAGTTGTCAGAAGTGGATAAACTTGCAGCGTTGCCGTTTCTCCACACCATCACTCTGCATGGCAACCCTATAGTGACCGAGCGGGACTACAGGTACGGTCGAAGGTCAAAGGTCAGGTAGATGCACAATTCAGGGAGCAGAAGTGTTTCCAAAAATGACAATTCAAGTCTTTCTAAACCTGTGTGGCTGACTTTAGTCTGTGCAACACAAAAGAAAGGAAAATAGCACATGACACGACTAATGCTGAGTAAAGGATAACAGAATTGTCATTTTTGTCTCAGTACACTATAAACGCGTCGTGCCGTATCTGAAGTGGGTGATTTTCCACTGCGGCTCTCTGTACTGTGGCGTTCCTGACACAACAGGTGCTGAAACTGCGGTCAGGGTCCGGTTACAAACCTCTGCTGTCCTGTGCACAGCAACAGTAATCACATATAGTTCTGATACGCACACGGCATGTGCATGTGGAAGACCATTCTCAGCGCAGGCCAGAGAGTCTCACAAGAATATGTCCAGGTCATACCTTCTTCTGAATTTATAAAATACATTTTGCACAAAGAAGCTTTTTTTAAGTACAACTAAAAATGCATTTGTAAGTATATTTTAATGCCAAACACAATGTCTCATTAAACTCTCAATACCAAAATGGGTAAAACGTCATGGAAATGTTTTTACAAGATCAATTATTTATAAAACAATAAATTATTGATAAAATAACAGATCCAGTGTTTTCAGTCTTTTAATTTAAAAAAAGTAAATCTTCAAAAGGACTATAAATGTATTACTGCCATAAGTTTTACATGTTTTGTCTACATTAAAAGCTTTTATTACATTATTTTTCTATTCTGTAATCTCAAAAGTCCATTATAATTAGAGAGAAAACAGACAGACAGACAGACAGATAGCAGACAGACAGACAGTAGACAGACAGACAGACAGCTAACAGGCAGAAGGACAGATAGCAGACAGACAGACAGACAGACAGATAGCAGACAGACAGACAAATAGCAGACAGACAGACAGATAGCAGACAGACAGATAACAGACAGACAGATAGCAGACAGACAGACAGACATCAGACAGATCGCAGACAGCAGACAGACAGATAGATAACAGACAGACAGATAGCAGACAGACAGACAGACAGACAGACAGACAGACAGACAGACAGAGACAGATAGACAGACAGATAGCAGACAGACAGACAGACAGATAGCAGACAGACAGACAGATAGCAGACAGACAGACAGACAGACAGACAGACAGTAGACAGATAGCAGACAGACAGATAACAGGCAGAAGGACAGATAGCAGACAGACAGACAGATAGCAGACAGACAGACAGACAGTAGACAGATAGACAGATAGACAGATAGAGATACAGACAGACAGATAACAGGCAGAAGGACAGATAGCAGACAGACAGACAGATAGCAGACAGACAGACAGACAGACAGACAGACAGTAGACAGATAGACAGACAGACAGATAGAGATACAGACAGACAGATAACAGGCAGAAGGACAGATAGCAGACAGACAGACAGATAGCAGACAGACAGACAGACAGACAGTAGACAGATAGACAGATAGACAGATAGAGATACAGACAGACAGATAACAGGCAAAAGGACAGATAGCAGACAGACAGACAGATAGCAGACAGACAGATAGCAGAGAGCAGACAGACAGAGAGACAGACAGTCAGATAACAGACAGCAGATACACAGACAGATAGCAGACAGACAGTCAGATAATAGACAGCAGACACAGACAGATAGACATATAGCAGACAGACAGACAGCAGAGAGACAGACAGATAAGGTCCCATTAGTTAACGCTATAGTTAGTCCATTAAATAAAACGTAAATGTTAATTGTTAGTTCTTATCTCAGGTCCATTAAATATTAAGATATCACTTTAATAACTTACTAGTAAATATTGATAGTAACATTAACTAATATTAATAAATGTTTTATAAGTGTTTTTCGATGTTAACTAAAGTCTTTCTTTTAAGTTGGATCTTTTCAATGAATCGGTTCAATATGAAATTAACATTTATCAAAGTATTTTTCAATGTTATCATTATCAAAAGTAATGAACTAATTTTAACAAATTGAACTTTAATGTGAAGCATTATCTATTTCTGTTATGAAATGTTGAATTGCTCAGAATTGTTTATAATCACAGTTCAGCTCACAAAAAGAAAGAGAAATGATTTCACTAAGTTTCTTGTCTGCCGCTCTTGCAGGACGCATTTGATCGCCACCCTTCCTCATGTGAAGATGATTGATTTCAGCGCCGTCACCAAACAGGAACGGGAACTGACTTCAGTTTGGCAGAGGAGCAGAAACCCACGCCAATGCATCGGTCACAGCAAAGTGGACTGAACCTTCCACCCGATACATCTAATAAACATAAACGTGGAGTTACAGCTACGGTTTGATCCGCCAGTGAGGTGACTTTAAATGATAAACTAGGCTCCTCCAAAACTGTAAGAGAGTGATAGACCTGGAGTCAGCCAGAGTGTTTCTTCATTAGCTGCCGATGAAGCCACACGAGTCAGTGGTGAAACATCTTAAGCAACAGAGTAACGTCCATTTGAATAGATGAACACAGCATTCTCATTGTACACCAATATATGTCTGCTAGACAAAATAAAAAACAACACTATAATTTTGAAAGTCTTTAATGCATAATTTTATTCAACAAAAACAGTTTTAACAGAATATTGAGATTATTTTTTGGTACTAGCCTAAGAAATGTTTTCTCTGTAAATCAGGTAGTATTCCACATTTAGGTAACAAACAAACAAACTTGAACACTATTAGTACACTGCAACAGAAAAGAAAATATTTGCAGCGCATTTTATCCCTTTAAAAACCTCAAAGAGAGACAAAGGTGCCTTGCCGTGATCTAGAGAGCGAATTGTGCCACACTGTCTGTGAGCTTGCATAAATACATACAATCAAAATAAATAATTACACAAACATACTGTGTGGCATCTCAAACTCTGTCAGGAAAGAACGCTAGTTGTTTGAATTCACAAGTTCTTCCCTAGTTTTTCAGCACAAAAGCAAAAAATGTGATGGACTAAGTTAAAGCAATGTAATATTTTTTTATTGTGTTAAAAGTGGAACAGGCAAGGTAAAAGCATCCCTGTTTGCTTAGCTAAACACAAGCTATCGATCCCAAAGCCTTACGACTAAGGCATAATGCAGCCAGGGGGCGCCATAGAGCCGTTTACACTTCCCGCTACACACGTTTAATCATTCATCGAGTCATTTTACACTCTGTACATTAAAGGCATTGACACAAAAACATCATTTACAAACTACGAATTCCAATTCAAACCCGCCTCTCGACCAAAACATTGGCAGTATGATTATTCGTTAGACAGGCCACGCTGTTCTGGCTCGGTTTAACCGGGGTTCGCCTTTTCCGTTACGACTGCATGAGTATAGTTATAGGAGAGGTGCACGGTAAGAGAAAACTTTCTCTTCCGTTAAAAGCAATAGCAGAGGATTCAAAATCTCCAATTACATTTCAGATATGATACGTCAAACATCCCGTGATATTTACCATCCGCCATGACTGCATACAGACCACTGATCTATATATGCTTGTAATGTAGAGATTCGTGAGAGTAGTGCCATGGTTTAATTTTGACGGGAATGAAAATGAGGCTGTGAGGGACTGAAGTGCGGTGTGTTGAATCATTGTACTATTGTTTAACAGTGAACTGACAAAACTTCTTTCCCCAAAAAAACTTTCAGTAGACAAAAACTCTATAAACAGTTTAAAAGTTGTGACATTATATGATTTTTATACAGTAAGTCCTATTGTAAAGACTAAAGTGAGTCTGTCCATCACAGCTTTGTTTTCATCTGCGTAAAAATTCAATATGGCATCCAACCTGATTACGATCTATTGGCAAGTAGAGGTAAACGATTAGGAAAAAACACAAATGAATGTCTAAAGTTGCAGGACATCCCATGCTTTCAGCTCTTGGGTAGTTAACAGTGATCGACTCCAAACTAAACCAGTTGAAAATCAATTCGAAAGAATTTCAAGCAGATCAGCCACAGAACGCAAATTAGTTCAATAAAGAATGAAAAAGATGGTTAATGTAACATTACATGTGTGTTACTCTGGTTAGACAAGTATTATTTATGTTGCCCATATTAATCCACATCCCAATCTGGAACCTCAATTATGAGAATTAATTAGAAATAATGAACTCTAAACCACAGTGATTCAAGAATACTACAGAAAAATTAATTACATTACTGAACCATAACCTATGCGAGTAAATATACAAGTAACTTTAGTACAAGTATAAGAATAATTGAGATGTGCTACTTGGTTTAACAATCTCCAACTAATCAGGAAACTGAAAAGCCAACAGAAGAAGAATCAACAAGAACCAATAAAACTAAACAAAAGCGATCGAAGCAGCTCGACGCCGTCAAGTTTAACATTTCTGACGCATTTGGTGAAAAAGGGTTTGATTAATGGATGAAAAACTAGCAGTAACTAATCAAACGCAACTCATCAAAGCAAAGATAGTAGATCAGATGTTTTACCCTCTCGGATCTGTGCCGTGGCGGGTGACAGATTTACACAAGGAGCTCTGGTTGGGGTGAATTATATTTATCTGCAGGGCATTCAGAGAACAAAGACATGGGCGTCTGCATCTCAAGACGTCTGGAAGGAGAACGGAGGAGTGAAAGGGCTAGAAAGAGAGACAGAAACAGAGGAACTGGGGAGGGAGGAGGTCCATCTTGTGAATCATGGTATAGCGAACTGCACCACCAGCTCTTCCTTGGCATCTACTTTGATTTGGGAGATGGCGCTGTAGGCGTATGCAGCGTTCTTAGAGACCTGATGAGGAAAGAAAGGCAATAAATCAAAACGCATGATGTCTAGTGATAGACCAATACATCGACTCATAATCATCACATCGCCAACAGCCTGATCAACGGAAAATTCACAATATATGTAATCAATTGTTTAAAGTTATGTACACTACTGCTCAAAAGTTTGGGGAGAGTAAAAGTTTTTGAAAATAAATACTTTTATTCAGCATGTCAATGATTACCGTAAAGATATTTATAATAACAGATCATTTAATACAGGAGAATCAGTCATTTAATAACGGAGTCTGACCTGCTGTAGATCTGCGAAGGGGACCAGGTCAGCGGCGAGCACCTGGTGAGGTTGGCTGGTCAGTGACGGAAGAGGAACGGGCTTCTTCTGAGACAGCGTTCTGCTCAACACCTCCAGCTTGGTGCTTTAACACAAACACACGTGATTCAGCTTTAAACATAAACTATGTGCATCTTCATCAGCTCAAAAAAATGGACATATCACACTTCTAGTGATGCATAGTTATGATGTCACACCCGTGGTCACAGTAACACATCCAGCTTGTCTACTGTTTATATCAAAGGCATTTCAGTAGAGTAACACACCTGTACTGTCTGGCTCTGTCCATGTATTCATGTTGCTCCATGCCCTGAGAATCAACAGCTGACACGTCAATTATGTTCCTAATCAACAAGAAAAGAAAAGTGAGTTTTAATCTACCAACAGCCCAGACTGTGTAATGAATGACAGGACTGCAGCAGTGAAAGGGAGCGTGTGTGTCGTACAGGGCGGTCCGCTGCAGGATGGTCGTGAGCAGGGCCTGTTCATCGGTGCGGTTGGACGGCAGGCTGTCTGCATTTCGCTCCGAGCCATTGGCAGGTTTTCTGTCTAAGTTTGGGTCAGGAATCAAAGGCTTGACCTCTTCATTCTGCACAAAAGAGCCAAAAACATGATCATCGGATCTTCTGAAAAAACTGCGGTTTTACTATTTTGAGGAGGCAATGGAGGCCTAAAGCAATGACTAAAGAGCTATTTGTCTATGTCACATGCCCTGAGTGAAAATAAAGTTGAGTCAGTGTCTGCAAATTATTACAATTTAAAGGAACATGTTTCCAAGGTGAACTGAACCGGTCATAAATATACTACAAAACTGCTCTGGTTAACATCTGCTAAATGACTTCTTACATCATATGTCCAAACATCATCATCTTACAAATGACATTATACAACCAAACTTGAACCTGCTCAAAAGTGATTTATACAAAGAACACATTTCTATATATATATATATGTTTTACTATATTAGTGATTCATGTATACGTATTTTAGTTTGAGATATAGATTTGCTTAAATTAATTAATTAACTAAAATCAAGTCTATAAAAGTACAAGTACAAAAAATGGTGGTCATTGTGGTCTGAGATCATTAATAGTTTTACACTGCTTATATAAAATATAATACAGTAAGCATAACAATGTGAGAATCTGTAGAAATTAAAAAAAAAATTTGAATTTCTTTGCATTTAGTTTTTCACTTGTTTTAAACAGACCAAAATAATAAATCATGTGTCACAGATTTTCAATGTGGTCTAAGACTTTTGGGCAGTTATACAAAACAGGCCTGGGATTGAGAATCCACTGATATTTTACAGTTTGGGAGGAGAAACCCTGTATATGTAATTCCTCCTGCTTGAGCACATGTCAGATCTGGGGGTCTGACACATCTGATCCACTGACACGAGACTATTCCCCATGTCTGATCATCCTGGCACCAGCAGTAAACCCAGGCATTCATTAAGTGAAATTAGGCATTCGAGTAAGTTTGTTGTAGTCTTGCAGCACACTCAGCACTGAGCTGTTCTAGAAGAATTACCCGTGTGTTGTGTGTAATTCAGAGATTGCAGGAACACAAACAACACATTCAGCTGTATGTTATAGCTGTTTGGGAGTATGCTGATTAAACTTCTCTACCTGCTCCGACGTTTCGCTATCGCTGCTGAAACAGCACCCCATGACAGCCGTCCAGCAGGTTCAATCTCTTCGTCTCAGAAGCGCTTTCTCGGTTTGTTTGTCTGTTGACTGTAAAGCGCTCCGCTGCAAACGCAGGAAGCATCACATGACAGAACTCACGGTCAGGTCACGTGACTTCCGTCTCCCTCACCATACGCTGGCACGTCACGTCCGCACGTCATCTATTTTGTATATACAGCTTATATTTAGCTTCTGAAATAAAAACACGAAACGACAGGTAACGTTAAAGGTTTCTTCTTATTGGCCAAATACTCCCGTGATTCATTTAGCAGTTCACAGAAAATTATTACCAGAGCTGCTATTTCACAAATACAGCACTTTTGATAAAAATATCGACAGATAAATAAACTTGTTCAAAAATAAAAAGAGACATTTATCCTACATTTATTAGAAGTTTGACAAATTATGGGAAAATATAAAATATGTTATATGTTATTTTATTTTTGGGGGATTTAGAGCTTAATTAGACCTGCTATTAATTTGCCATCTTATGCTGGTGAACAACAGGTTTTTAAGCATAATAAGAGACCAAATTTGAACAATTGTATATTCAAGTGGATGAACAAAATATTATCATTGTACTTACCGCAAATAAATGTATGCTACAGACATTCAGTGAAAAAAGTCAATACTGTATCATTGTGAATGTCTTTATTGCATAATTTCATTAAAACAAAACAACTGTATTAACAGTATATTGAGTGTATTGTACTAGCCTAAGTAAAGTATTATCTGTAAATCAGGTAGTATTCCACATTTACGTAACAAACACTATTAGTACACTGCAGCAGGTAAAATACAAAGTATTGCAGCGCATTTTATCCCTTTAAAAATCTCAAAGAAAGACTAAAATGTCTTGCCGTGATCTAGAGAGTGAATTGTGCAACACTGTCTGTGAGCTTGCATAAATACATACAATCAAAATAGACAATTACACAAACATACTTCAAACTCTTTCAGGAAAGAACGCCAGTTGTTTTGAATTCACAAATCATTCTCTTGTTTCTCAGCACAACAGCAAAACAATTAAAAATTTAACTATGTTAAAGGAATTTTCATATTATTATTTTAGAACAGGCGAGGTAAAAGCATCCCTGTTTGCTAAGCTAAAAACAAGCTATCGATCACAAAGCCAGTCCTTTACACGTCCCTACACAAGTAGGCCTATTAATCATTCATCTCGAGTCATTTTACACTCTGTACATTAAAAGGCATTGACACAAAAACATCATTTACAAACTACGAATTCCAATTCAAACCCGCTTCTCGACCAAAACATTCGGAGTTGACCGTATGATTATTCGTTCGACAGGCCACGCTGAAAACAAGGCTGTGAGGGACTGAAGTACAGTGTGTTTAGTGGACTGTGCTGTTGTGTAACAACAAAGCAATTGTTCAGCTGACAAAATATCTTTCTGAAAAACTTTCAATAAAATAAAATCTCAACATTTTAAAAGTTCTGGAATTACATGATCTTTTATACATTGTGTGTCACTGTAAAGACTAAAGTTTATCCCTCGCAGCCTCATTTAAAAACAAATTACAAACAATGAGATCTAAACCACAATGATATGGAAGAACGTAAACCATTAACTCTGTGTTAAGACGACCAACCAAACAGACTAAATACAATTACATTTAGTACAAAGATTAGAATAATTGAGAAGTCTGGATGTGCTACTTGATTTAACAATCTCCAACCAATCAGGAAACTGAAAAGACAACAGAGGAAGAAACAAAACAAAAAATCACCAAAGCAATCGTAGCAGCTTGACCGTTGTGGAAGTGAGGAGGAGGTCCATCTTGTGAATCATGGTATAGCAAACTGCACCACCAGCTCTTCCTTGGCATCTACTTTGATTTGGGAGATGGCGCTGTAGGCGTACGCCGCAATCTTAGAGACCTGATGAGGAAAGAAAGGCAATAAATCAAACAAAACTCGGAATAATGTGCATTATACAGACAGACAGACAGACAGAGAGACAGATATACACACTACGGTTCATAAGTTTGGGAACAGTAAATGTTTTGTTTCATTTTTTCGAAATAAGTTTAGAGGGGACAATGCTGTTTCATGTATTCAGAGTTATTTACACTGTTAAGTACACTGTTAAGGAGTTGGATTCTCATGCTAAGCATGGACAATGTTTCAAAAAACTATTTTGACAGTATTTCTGTGCCAAAAATCTCACTTCCGGGTTCGTACAAATTTCTGAAAGTTATTTTCAATCGTGGCTCTTGCTGATGTAAACGACGGTGGAACTCCTTATATGGGCATTTCTCCTGGAAGATCGCGCTCGTGCACGCATCGACCAGAGCGAGAGCAAGTGCTTCATTCATCAACGCGCTTCATCCGGATGCACTGCTGCACGGGACTCGATCGGGAAGAATGTCTCTAGTGTGACCTTCTTCAGCTTCTCGAAGAATACAGCGTTACGTGAACAGTGGATGCAGTTGGTTTTTCCGGGGCAGCAACGGAGTTTCTCAAGTGTGTTTGTTGATGAACGTTTTATAAACAAGGCCCAGTTCGACGCTGGATATCCAGTCAATAAACAGCACCGGTATATTTGTAGCAATAGCCCAAAATATGGGTCAAAATTATAGATTTTTCTTTTATGCCAAAAATCATTAGGATATTAAGTAAAGATCATGTTCCATGAAGATATTTTGTACATTTTCTACCGAAAATATATCCAAACTTTTTATTAGCAATATGCATAGCTAAGAACTTCATTTGGACAACTTTAAAGGCAATTTCTCAATATGTTTATTTTTTTGCACCCTACAGATTTTCAAATAGTTTGCCAAATATTGTCCGATCCTAACAAACCATACATCAATTGAAAGCTTATTTATTTGGATTTTAGATGATGTATAAATAAAAAAAATGGACTCTAATGACTGGTTTTGTGTTGCAGGGTCACATACTGTATACCTTGGCATATCAAAAGTAGTCTAATGTAGAGTGAGACGGTCATTTAATGAAGCGGAGTCTGACCTGCTGTAGATCTGCGAAGGGGACCAGGTCAGCGGCGAGCACCTGGTGAGGTTGGCTGGTCAGTGACGGAAGAGGAACGGGCTTCTTCTGAGACAGTGTTCTGCTCAACACCTCCAGCTTGGTGCTTTAACACAAACACACATGATTCAGCTTTAAACATAAACTATGTGCGCATCTTCATCAGCTCAAAAAATGGACATATCACACTTCTAGTGATGCACAGTTATGATGTCACACCCGTGGTCACAGTAACACATCCAGCTTGGTGCTTTAACACAAACACACATAATTCAGCTCAATACAGCTCTAAAACACACACTGCAGGGACATTTAAAACAAAGCAAAAGTTAAGAAATGGTGGGCATCCATCCAAAAATGAAAACTTTCATCATTTACTCCCCCTTTGAGGCATTGGAACACAAAATAAGATATTCTGAGAAATGTTGGTAAACACATGGTTTCGGGTCTCATTGAGCTCCACAGTAAAGACAGAAAATGGGACCTGAAATGATTAGCCACATTCATCAAAATATCTTCTTTTATGTTTCACAGAAGAACTGGGTTCCTGCCGGATTTATGAAAGTTAATTTAGGACTTCTTAAGACCTTTTTAAGACTAAGTAATGAAAATACAAGGAATACATTTAAAGGAATGCAATGCGGCAAAATGTAAATGTCTTGCATTAGCAACACTTCAAAGTTTGAAAATACAACTTCAACAGATTTGTTTTATTTGTTTCACAAAAAAACTCCCAATCACTAGAATGTGGAAATAACTGTCATCGATCCTTCTGATCACGTTAACAAAATGGGCTTGTTTTCCAGTGCCAACGGCCTCAATTAATACAATTAAAAGGAAAAACACATTTTAATTTGCCATTGATGGGTGTTTATTCTTGTTTTAAGGCTAAACTTACATTTTTTTCAGTTTCTCAGAAAACAAGACTTTAATTTGCATCTCAAGTAAACATATCTTGATTTAAGGATGTTCAGATATTTAAAAAACTGAGTAAAATATTCATTTTTTGCAGTACATGTTACATCTAATGTGATAACTAGCCTATATGAAATTTAAGACTCTGATTTTAGACTTTAAGTGTGGAAGGATGAATAAGACTTTTTAAGACCTGCAGAAAGCTGTAAAACAAATGGCAATACACAGACAGTGCTTCACACAGCTAGTGTTTGTGATGTCACATCATTGGCCTCAAAGGCATTTCAGAGTAACACACCTGTACTGTCTGGCTCGGTCCATGTATTCATGTTGCTCCAGGCCTTGAGAAATGACAGCCGACACGTCAATGATGTTCCTAACCAGAAGGACAAGAAAAGTGAGTTGTAATATACTAACAGCAAACAGGCCAAACTGCAAACAAACTGTAATAAATGACACAACAGCCACAGGGAAAGTGTGTCGTACAGGGCGGTCCGCTGCAGGATGGTCGTGAGCAGGGCCTGTTCATCGGTGCGGTTGGACGGCAGGCTGTCTGCATTTCGCTCCGAGCCATTGGTGTGTTTTCTGTCTAAGTCTGGGTCAGGAATCAAAGGCTTGACCTGTTCATTCTGCACAAAAGAGCCAAAAAGCATGATCATCGCACCTCCTGAAAAACCATCGGTTCACTCTTTTCAGGAGGCAATAGTGGCCTAAACAATGACTAAATAGCTATTTGTCTAACTAGTATGACAAAATAAAGTTGTGTCAGAGTTCACAGTATAACATTTTTAAATAACATGTGAAATTGAGTCAATTTGATTCCATTTTAAATTAAATCCAAGGTTGCTCCAGGTAATCTAAGCCTGTCATTAATATACTGCAAGTTGGTTAACAACATCTCTTTAGCCAAGCATTCATATAATGCATCTCATAATCTTGTACTGCAGTTATATCGGATCAAACGCACATTATTATGCTTTAGATTGGGTTGAACAAATTATTTTTGCTTGGATGGAACAGTTACTCTAATTATGTCTCTATGTTTGTCTGTTTGTGGATTAACATCCCGTGGTAACTAATTACACAAGCTTCAGTCTGGATCCAACCCTTAAATGATCTGAGATGACCGAACACCTGAGAAGAGATGATGACAACCCCTCAGACAATATACAGAATTAACCAAATTTTGCCAAACAGTTAAACAAAGTTACTGCAATATATAAATCTATTGTAGAAACTTAATTTCCTGTAAAGCTGCTTTGCAACGATTGTATCATAAAAAGCGCTATACAAATAATCTTGAATTGAATCTGCTGTATGACTTCTTACATCACAAGTCCAAACATCAACTACTTACTCAATTACATCATATAACCAAACCCAAACCTGCCCAAAAGTGATTTATGAAAATAAACATTTCCATTACCAGTGTTGGGGGTAGCACCTTAAACACAATGAGAGTTATATAATCAGATGAATTTACCAGTTACTTAATGCATTATTTTAATTTACAAGAAAATGCCGAGTTATTTTTGCAAATAGACTTAATAACACCAGTTACTTGGTTTTCCCATTCATTGACTGATAGCTCTCCTGTCCCTGTGTTGAGATACATTAGGAGTAAGTGCAGAGGCGTTGTGTGCACTGTGTAAACGTGATGCTTACTGTAGATCTAGACTGAATGTGAACATGCATTTATTTATTCATCTCACTTGTCTTTGCTGCCGACAGTTGATGATTCAGTTCATCCAGAGCCGTAGTTCACTGACAAGCTGCGCAATTTGTGCTCATTTAAAAACAGCTGATGGAGATTTACGGCTAATCACAGAACCTTCTTCACGAGATGCGCATGACTATCTCATGCAAAATATTGTGCAGCCCTAAATACATAATATTTATGGAAATAAGTGTGTTAATATTAAAGGCTTAAGTGTGCTCTATTCTTCATGCAATCCAGAAAAGTACCCCCCCCCCCCCATACTGTACAGCTGGGAATTTCCTTCAGTCTGAGGATTATTAGTTTCACTTTTGGTGTGCAAGGGCTTTTACATTTGCAAAAAAAATACGTTATATATATATTTATATGGGGGGGAACAAGCACGCCCAGCCCAGATGGGAAAATATAACGCATTACATTTCATAAAATGTAACACAATTAGTTACTTTTAAGCAAGTAAGACAATGTTGTAATGCACTACTTTCAAAAGTAACTTCCCACAACGCTGACCATTACTTTTTCAACTGTTAGAGATTCATGTAAAAAGAGATTTAGCGCTAAACACAGGCTAAAAATACATTATGGTCTGAGAAATTAGGCATTAGAGCAAGTTTGATGTATTTTCACTACGTCAGAATCAGATCTAATGTCACGATCAATTTAAGTGTTAAAGTGGCCTTTCTCAACACACTTTCAGTTTGTGAAAGTTTATATCATAAGTAAATAATTCCGAATAGTAAAGTCATTTAAATAAATTATTGCTTTAGTTTTGAAATACACTCGTAATAGCCTGTTCTTTAAGAATTACAAACACACACTATTGAATTGTAATTGTTGTAATTCCTGTTGCAGGAACACAGACAACACATTCAGTGGTATTTTATAGCTGTTTGGCTGTACACTGATTAAATCTTCTCTACCTGTTTTCTCCTGATGCTGAAACAGCACCCCATGATAACCGTGCAGCAGGTTCAGTCTCTTCTCTGGGTGAGTGTTTCGTCTTAGAAGTGCTTTGTTTGTCTGTAAAGAGCTTCGCTGGAATGTCACATGACAAAACCAAAGCAAGCTTGCAACGTTAGCAAATAAGCGTATGCGTTCACCAGCGACACGCAGCGACAAAGAGACACGATCCCATTCATTTGCACAGAGATTCATTTGACCTATCGATTGCGAGCGACAGAATGTGGGCATGTCCAGCGACGCGACACAGCTGAGATCTCTTTGAACCAATAGGAGTGAAGCCAGTGGACTCGAGGCATGTCCTATACTTTTATCACAAGAGTTTTGCTGTGTCTTGCAACCTGAAAGTTCACGAGAAGTGTGGAAAGAGCTTTAGGCATTCAAACACTGTAGAGAATCATAGGAAAACAATTGTCTTAAGTTGTCATGATGAGCAAAGTCTATTCATCCAGTTAGTTTCCATGTGCTGTATTTGTCATGTAGACATTCATACTGTTGAAGTGATTGCAGCGTTTATGCATGCAATTAAAAAAATAGCATGACAAACAAAACCGTGTAATTGACAATTAGTGAAACAATAGTCGCAACGTTTAACTGAGCTGCTGAAAAGACAACAGTTCTCCTCATTCGTTATAATGATGTCTGAGATCTTCTGTAAATTGACACATTAAACACATTTCATTGTGTATCAACAGACTGAGACAAAACTTCAAGATCAACACTTTATGTGATAACCATAGACAGAATTGAACCATGTATGAATGAATCATACACTGCATGAAATGAGTGTTTAGCGCTCCGTGATGTTTATCTCGCCTTATTCTGGGTCCGAATAAAACATCAGCTCATGCACAGACTATCATGTCTCTTTGAATTTCAACCTATATTTATTCACACTGTCTCTTGAAAACTTCTATGCGAACATACATGACTTTTCACTGTTAAAGATCTCTTAATCTGGAAAACATCTGCTCTCTTCAAATGTCTGACAAATATCTTTCAGATGTCAGTTTTACATACATTCTAAATCATAAACATCTTAAAGACATCTAATAGACATATATTTGACATCTAAAAGAAAACGTCCTATAGACGTAGCAGACGTCAAATATACGTCTCCGAGATGTACGTGTGATATCAGGGTAACCTTCATAAAATAAGAAAGCATGAATCAGGAAAGTGTGACAAATGTGGCGAATTAGAAACAGTGCAGCATATTCTTTTTGAGTGATCTGCTTCTGCAAATAAAAAGGGAAATATTTCAATTAATTCAAGAATTAGGAAAGCTGAGAGTTGATAATATATCTTTAAAAGTATTGTTAGGAATTGAGTCAATCAAGAGTCAATCAAGAGTGTATGAAATAATATTTAAACACCTGAAAAACACAGGAACAATAGATATAATCAATTTTTTTTTCTTCCCTTCTTCCATAACTGCGCTCTCCACACTCCAGATCAGTAGGTGGCGGTAATGCGCCTTGTTCGATGGCTTCCCAAACCGCTGTAAACACCAGAAGAAGAAGAAGAACAGGACGACGAGCAGAAGAGAGAAGCGGAGAATATAGTGCTGAAATCTGACACATAATTTTAAAGATGGAGTTTATTAAAGAGGAGATTGAAGACATGAGTGATCCAGAACCACCCAGAATAAAACACGAAGACACTGAGAAACAAACAGGTTGGTTTCATTCCCTAATCTTTATTTAAAAAAAAAAATTGTACGTTAGCTGTGAAATATTGATCAGTGTATGGATGATAATTCATGCATATAAATGATCATGACTCGGTACAGCAATAACAAGTGAATGACAGAACTAAGCTTTTCTCCATCAAATATCTGATACCACAGACTGATACCTGATCTCTGCTGTTTTCTGCAGTAAAATCAGGGATCCATGTGACATTAGTAACTATTTAATATGTTTATCTAAAGTTGTCAGAATTCTATCAATTCATCCAATTATGAACTTTATTGTCACGATAAATATTTGTACATTTGTATTATCAATTGCATTGTTTCTGCATATAATTACAATGAGAATAGTGCAAAACAACTAAGAAAAACAAACCAGTGTAACTGATAATTAGTGAAACAATAGTCTGAGAGAAAGAGAGCCGTAACAGTTAACTGAGCTGGTGCTGATTTCACCTCATTTATTATGAAGATTTCTGAGATCTTCTGTAAATTGACACATTAACTCATTTCATTGTGTGTCAACATGACTGAGACAAACTATAGTATCATTACTTTATGTGATAATTACCTATTGATGTGTGTTTTAATTTTTACTCCACAAATTAAAGGGATAGTTCACCCAAAAATGACAATTTTTCCGTCTGTCCCCCCTGCTATGTGTGAGTCGTACCTCTATGTCTCTTTATTTGGAAGAATAAAAGATGGTTTTATGAAGTACTCCGACGTCTCCTCGATTCTGTGTTTCTATACAGTAGCAGCAGCCGAAGCATGGCGTGGGTTTGATATAGAGGAACATTGTTTCAACATTATATATTTTCACACATTCCTGTTTAAAATAAAAAAGTAATACAAAGTGGTTAACATTTGGTTCCTGAACAGCGAACACTGAAAATTGAAAAATTTTATATCTTTATATCTATAGAACTGAACCATATATGGCCTTAAAAATGAAGATACCGAAATAGTAGTTTTATAAGAACCATTAACCACTTAAAAGGTTATTGATAAATCTTTAATACTTATTGAGATACGAGTTCAGAAGAAAAAACAAAACCAAACCCATTCTTGAACTGTCGTAATGCCACAAGTATTGCTAAAATCATCAGATTGTACTAATAGTATACAAATCATATTAAATATAAAACAACGATGCTGCCATGTAATTTGGCTCCAAGTCTCTGGTGAAAATTTTAATTTTGTCTCCCTTCTACAAAATAGTGGATTACTCAGTAAATATCCATCCATGACATTAAATATATTGTGTGTCTCATTACTTTTATTTGTCTTTCTTCATTAAAAATATGAACAAAACTAAAAATTGAGTTGGGAAATATTCTGAAGTTTAGTTGATTTGACACATAATCATATACTAAGGTCTCATGCTTGTACTGGATTTGGTTCAGTGTTGTGTTGGCGATCACTGTGATTGATATGGGATTATTGACAACTTTATATATATATATATAATTTTGTACATCAAAGATTCTTGATATTCATAGATAAATATGTGAACCGATTTGTTCAAAGACCAGGGGCCTCATTTATACAACTCTCTGTAGATTTCATCCTAAAAGTGTATGTAGGCACAAAAGCTAGATTTACGCCAGAACCTGCACAAAAATCCCTTTATAAATTCGTCAGGGATAAATTGTGTGTACATGCATCTCTACCCTGACTCTTCCCCGAAATCACCATATATGGAGCTTCCACGACTGGTCTTATGATGAGCCCAAAAGAGCCCATGTTACACCTCTTTGTCTCATTGCACACCAGTTGCAGCTCGCATCCAGTTCAAGACACTGATGCTTGCATATAGAACAACCACAGGCTCAGCACCTCCTACTTCCACTCACTATTAATCTACAATCCCTCCAGAAGCCCTCCTACTTCCACTCAATTACGCATCCTACTGCCCGCCTATCTCCACTTTCTCTGAATCTACATCCTTCTCAGAAGTCTGAGGCGAAGTCAAGTCCCCCACCGTCCGCGGCTCACTCAAGGCCATGTCCGAGGCCTCACTCACGCCTTCTGCCGTTCGCGACTTACTCAAGGCCGCCGTCTGCAGCTCACTCAAGCCTGCTGCCGTTCACGGCTCATTCAAGGCCATGTCTGAGGCCTCACTCACGCCTTCTGCCGTTCGCGACTTACTCAAGGCCGCCGTCCGCAGCTCACTCAAGACTGCCGCCGTTCGTGCTCATTCAAGGCCGCCGTCCGTGGCTCATTCAAGCCCGCCATCCGCGGGAAAATCAAGGCCGCTGTCCGTGGCTCACTCAATGCCACCGCCGTCCGCGGCCTTACTCAAGGCCATGTCCGAGGCCTCACTCACGCCTTCTGCCGTTCGCGGCTCATTCATGGCCGCCGTCCGTGGCTCATTCAAACCCGCCATCCGCGGGAAAATCAAGGCCGCTGTCCGCGGCTCACTCAAGGCCGTAGGCCCCCTCCGCTGGTCAAGCCCGTCGCCGTCTGCGGCCAAGTACGCTGCCAGCCGGGTAAAGTCAAGCCCACTGGCGGATGCACATGTGCCCCTGGGAATACTAGTGGCATATGAGGGTATGAGGGGGGGGATATTGGGAGGGGGACTTGTTTTGCCTTGTTTTACCCCTGTCCTTCCTGAGTTTCTTTTATGGTTATTTTCCTGTTCTTGTTTAGTTAACTGATTATTCTGATCACTTGTTTCAGTTCTCCTTGATTACTTCCCATGTGTTTATAAGTCCTAAGTTTTCCCTTAGTGTTTGTCCGATCTACTTTGTTGTTGTTTGTTGCATACCCAGCGTTATTGTCATTAAAACACTTTCTTACCTGAAGTTGAGACTCCTGCGTTCTCCCTACCTCCACGAGACATGACATGTGACAGTCTGTGTGGTGTGAGTGTCAATATGATGAAGAGGCGTACTCTTGTGGCAGTCGGATGGAAGTCTATGGACAGAATTCATGACAGCATCATTGAAAAAGTAGCCTATTTTAAAAAGGAAACGTGCAAATCTTGCCATTTTCTCTAGTTGTATCCTTCAAATACAGTAGTATTTTTCATAATGTTGTGGAGATGGCTTCACACAACATCAACACCTCTGTTCAGCTGTGGTTGTACAGTAAGCTATTATCATTGGTCCTAATCAAACTGGACAATAGACCGTTCCACAATATCGAAGTGCGTATCATTGATCATTGTTCTCACTAAAAATATTTTATCTTGAGATGTGCAGTTTCGTTAAAGATAAATGATTGTGCACATCTAGCACTCCTCGCTGTAATTAAAAGATAACATACCACAAGAAAAGTAATGAAGTGCATCCACTACAAATAAGTCTAAATTCATATAACTTTTACTATATTATAACTATAAATATTATTTTTGTAATTTCAGTGCTCATCTCCATTAATGAGAGTTGAATATTTAATGTAAATGTACATGAAGAAATTAAAAGTTTAAAATTGTTGTTTACTTCATTACTTTTCTCTCTCCAGGAAAAAGGTCCATACACATGGGTCAGAGTTTGCGTGCAGATGCGCAAATTTTCTTGTCAAGTTTGTGTTTTATAAAGCACCTTTTACATAGAAAGTGGTATACGCCTATTTCAGGACAGGTTTTTTGCGTACGCAATGGTTGTAAATGAGGCCCCAGAAGCATACATTAAGGGTGAATCCCAATTCTCTGTCTTACCCCTTCCCCTTAGTTTTGCGCGTTCACGTGAGAGTAAGGGCTGTCCCAATTCTGCTTTTGATCGAGGGGTAGGGCTAAGGGGAAGGGGTAGATACCCCTTAAAACCAAGAATTTCCGCGAGCTTACTTGAAACCAAGGGGTACCCAGAACACACTGCGGCCAGATCACACAGAGAGTATTTTCGGCTTAAATAATTTATTTAAAATTACGACAGTCTTGTTTTGTGCTCTACACAGTCCTGTAACTTACATATGTATTTGCAACCATGCTCTTAATTGAAATGTTTTTAAAAATCGCTATTTTTCCACGCTAACGTTACATTGCTGATTTGCACAACAGTCCCACGTTTCTCTGAATAGAGAAAACATCACTAAAACCCACACAATCGACAAACACACTTTTAGACGGAGAGTTTGCGATCAACACTTGCCTCTGGTGACGTAGCAGCCAGCTAGTGACGATGTATGATGACGTAACCATAACCAAGTGGCGTCTCGTTTCATAGGGGTATGTTTTCACCCCTAGCGCTTACCACTCGGTCTCGAGGGACAAGGGCTAGGGGTAAGACAGAGAAATGGGAATCACCCTAATTCTCTGCCTTTACTAACATTTTTGCAAAACACAACTCACAATTCTCTATGTAACACACACAAATCTAAATGTTTGCTTTTGAGATGTGTTTGTGATATATTGAATGCAGTGCTTCATTTTGCAAGAGATGCGAAGAGATGTGTAACGTTTTTAAAAAAGAGGCAAAGTTTTGAAAATGTGTGTAAGCAATTTAAAAAAAAATTATATCAGGTTCACTTAAACTGATTTTAACAGCATAATTTCTTTATTTTAGACTGGATAGAAGTAAAACCGCAAAGACATGAGCTGAATGAAGTGGAGGAGGAACATTGTGAAATCAAAACCTCAAGAAAAAAAGCCAAACCGCTGCACACCTGCTCAGAGTGTGGCAAGAGTTTCAGAAACAAAGGAAACTTTAACAAGCACATGAGAATCCACACTGGAGAGAAACCGTACACATGCACTCAGTGTGGAAAGAGTTTTACTGCAGCAGAAAATCTCAGTTATCATCTGCGCATTCACTCTGGAGAAAAGCCATTTAGCTGTAATCAGTGTGATAAAAAGTTTATTTCTTCATCAAGTCTAAAAAAACACATGAAAGTTCATTCAGAAGAGAAGCCGCATGTGTGTTCTTACTGTGGAAAGAGTTTTTCATGGCTGGCCAGTTATAAACAGCACCAGAAAATACACGAAGAAGTGAGAGATCATGTGTGTTGTGAGTGTGGGAAGAGCTTTACTACAGCTAGATATCTGAGACAGCACCAAAGAATTCACACTGGAGAAAAACCTTACAAGTGCTCATATTGTGACAAGAGTTTCAATCGAGCTGAACACCTGAACGTACATGAGCGAGTTCATACTGGAGAGAAGCCGTATCGCTGTACTCAGTGTGGAAAGAGTTTTACTGATGCATCAGGTCTCAGTTATCATCTGCACATTCACTCTGGAGAAAAGCTATTTAACTGTGATCAGTGTGATAAAAAGTTTATTTCATCATCACATCTAAAAAATCACCTGACAGTACATTCAGATGAGAAGCCGCATGTTTGTTCCTTCTGTGGAAAGAGTTTTTCACGGCTAGATGTTTGTAAACAGCATCAGAAAACACATGAAGAAGTGAAAGATCATGTGTGTTGTGAGTGTGGGAATAGCTTTACTGTAGCTGACAGTCTGAAACAGCATCAAATAATTCATACTGGAGAAAAACCTTACAAGTGCTCATACTGTGACAAGAGTTCCATTGAATTAATGAATTCCATTCATTCTGGAAACCTGAAAGTTCATGAGTGAGTTCATTCTGGAGAGAAGCCGTTTCACTGTACTCAGTGTGGAGAGAGTTTCATTCAGTCAGCAAATCTAGTGACTCATATTAAAAAGCATTGTTCTGTGTCAGAGTGAACTATGTTTTGTACAGATTCAATCTTTCATGTAAATATTGTGAGATTTATATACTGTGAATATGAGATTAACACTTTTTTGCTCTGAAATACCACAAGATCTTCAGGATAATGTTTTATTAAGCATGTTTTTTGTTCTTTGATTGATTGTCTGCTCATAAAGACATTGACAAAGAAACACCCAAGTTAATTGGCAAAATATGTAACAACATATATTTAATTATAAATGCAATATTATTATTATTATATATACACCATCAAAATTGCTCTGTATAATGATGCAATTAAAATGGCATTTTACGGACATCTCTGATTGTGTGATTTTTTTATTGATGTGTTAGTCCATTATAGTATAGTAGTTATGTTCAGTAATAGTTTTTATTTCTGTTGATCCTGTAGTTTGTCTCTGTCTGTTGATACACAATGAAATGTTTAATGTGGCAATTTACAGAAAGATCTCGGACATCATTATAATGAATTATGTGAAAAAAACGGAACTATTGGCTGAATACAGCAACTCATTTTATGATAGTCTTTTTGTCAGGAGAGATTATTCAGTGTGAACCCTGTGGAAATAATGTAAAAGTTTAATGCAAATTTGTAAAGGAAAATGATGGAGGATTTCGATATAAGACGAGGAGACAAGTTGTCCTTTGCTGTAAACAAAACTGGGTTCTCACAAGACTAGCATATTCAGTTAAACTTTATTTTAAGGTGTCCTTGTTACAGTGTAATTATACATTTAAGTACTGAGTAATGTAATAAAGAATAAAGTACTTACTATATGGTTAGGGTTAGGATTAGGGGTTGTCTAATGGCTCCTTTCCACTGAGCGGTACGGTTCGGTACAGTATGTACGCAATATGTACGTTTCCATTGTCAGAAGTTGTGAATGGTACCAAAATAACCAAACCGAGTCAATGTGATTGTCCCACTTCAGGTCCTGAGAGATGGTGGTTCTCCAAAATGGCGCTTCTGTGTTCAGTCGACGTTTGGTAGCTCTGCTCAGATTGTGCTTTTATCTACTTTTTACTTTCTCTTTTTACACGCATAATGTCTGCACTGATTATTTACGACAAAATAACACTTTTGGACATTGAACACCGCTACACTAACCTGCTTCAGGACACTTTATCCACGAATCCAACGTGGCCATTGGAGATACTTCGGAACACCGAGGTGAGCAAAGGCCACCTGAATAATCCCAGCAGGCGAAAGAAACATAGTGGGAAACGTGCTGGAATCCGCAACAGACTGAGGGAAAGGGCTCACAGTCCACCTCTTCCGAGTATTCTGCTCGCTAATGTCTAATCCTTGGAGAATAAGATGGATGATCTTAGAGCCAGGATAAGTTTCCAACGGGACATAAGGGACTGTAACATCCTTTGTTTGACTGAAACATGGCTCATGCCCTCAGGCCCGGACAAAGCTGTAAAGCCGTCTGATAACTTTTCTGTTTTACGGATGGACAGAACAGCCGAGACAGGTAAAAACAAAGGTGGTGGAGTGTGTTTCATGATCAACAAGAAATGGTGTGACCCCAGGAATATCTCCATTCTGTCGCATTCTTGCTCGCCTCATCTGGAACATCTCTCCATTATCTGCCGCCCATTCTATCTGCCCCGGGAGTTTTCATCGATCATTGCTACTGCTGTTTACATTCCACCACAGGCTGACACTAGCTTGGCTTTGTTCAAACTCCACGATGAGCTCAGCGGATATAACAACAAACATCCTGACGCTGCCTTCATCATCGCCGGGGACTTTAACAAAGCCAACCTCAAGAAGGTCATGCCGAACTTTCATCAGCATATATCCTGTCCAACCAGAGGACCGAATACACTGGATCATTGCTACACTCAGTTTAAAAAGGCTCACTACCGGCTTTTGGCAAATTGGACCATGCCGCCATTTTCCTCACACCGGAATATAAACAAAGGCTCGTTCAGGAACCCCTGGTGGAGAGAGAAGCTAGCTGGTCCTCCCACTCTGAAGCTATGCTACAGGTGGCTCTTGATGACGTCGACTGGGACATGTTCCGGGCGAGTTCATCTGACCTCAGCGAGTTCACGGATGTAGCATTAAGCTTTGTCAACACGCTAACAAAGCAAGTCACTGAAACTGTAACTATAAGGACATTCTCCAATCAGAAACCGTGGGTGGACAGAACAATCCGTGATTTGGTTAACCATCGCACTGCCGCATACAACGCCGGTCTTCTGTCGGAAAACATGAGCGAGTACAAAGCATCGTGCTATGCTCTCCGACGTGCAGTTAGAGCTGCTAAACTCCGATACAGGGAGAGAATTGAGACACATTTTCAGCTCAATGACTCTCGACGCATGTGGCAGGGACTGAAGACCATCTGTTCCTCTGGAAATAAATCCTCCGCTGAGGTGAGAGCAGATCCGTTGCTGGCCGAAGAGCTAAACATCTTCTACAGCCGCTTTGAATGTAATGGCGGCGCGACTCTGCCGATCAGCGCGTCAGGAAGCAGCAGACAGAGCAGCGATGATCATGTCATCACCCTGTCGGAGGACCAGGGTTCGGAGGGAACTAAAGAGAGTGTACGTCAGGAAAGCAGCCGGACCTGATGAGATTACTGCCCATGTTCTGAGGTCCTGCGGTGATCAGCTTGCTGGTTTGTTTACATCCATCTTTAATGAGTCCCTTGCTACCTCTGTGGTTCCCACCTCCTTTAAAAAATCTGTCATCATCCCTGTGCCTAAGAACAGTAAACCCTCTTGCCTGAATGACTATTGTCCAGTTGCCCTCACATCAACAGTCATGAAGGTTTTTGAGAGACTTTTAAAAAACCACATTTGCTCCTCCATCCCTGCTACTTTGGACCCTTTTCAGTTTGCCTATCGGCCAAATAGATCAACTGATGATGCCATCTACCAGGTCCTGCACTCTTCCCTTACACACATTAACAGTAGAAATGGCAACTATGTCAGGCTGCTTTTCATTGACTACAGCTCAGCTTTCAATTCAATAGTCCTCATCAAGCTAGCTGTTAAACTCACAGACCTCAGCCTAAACTCTTTACTCTGTGACTGGATTCAAGATTTCCTCACCAGCAGACCTCAAGTGGTGAAAATGGGCCAGTTCACCTCCAACTCCATCACCCTGGACATAGGAGCCTCACAGGGTTGTGTCCTGAGTCCCCTGCTCTACTCTCTCTACACACACGACTGCGTGTCCTCTCACAGCTCCACTTCTATTGTTAAATTTGCTGATGATACTGTGGTTCTGGGCCTCATTTCCAACAATGATGAGACCGCATACTTGGATGAGGTTGAGAGACTTACATCATGATGCCAGGACAACAGTCTCTCTCTTAACATGAGCAAAACTAAAGAGCTGATTGTGGACTTCAGGAAGAGACAGCAGCGGCCCTACACTCCTCTTATGATCAGTGGGACCCCTGTGGAGAGGGTGAGCAGCTTCAAGTGCATCTCAGTGTGGTACGGTAACGCCTCAAATCAGGACTGCAAAGCTCTGCAGAGAGTCGTGCGCTTAGCTGAGCGCATCTCAAGGTCTGCTCTTCCCTCTCTGCAGGACATCTACCTCAAACGCTGCAAAAGCAGAGCTGCTAAAATCTCAAATCACCCTGGTAACCGTCTTTTCATTTTACTGCCATCTGGCGACAGCTTCAGGAGAATGATGGCAAAAACTGAGAGACTGAGGAGGAGCTTCTTCCTCAGGCCATCAGGCTCCTAAACTCAAACTCAGCCTAATAACATTAACAAGACTCAATTTAATAAACTGTAAAATATTTACTATTCTCCATCATCCGCATTGCTGCTATGTGTATATACCCGGTACAACCTGTTTGCACATTCCTCTTGCATATCCTTTTTTTATATTATTTATTAAGTCCAGAGTAAACTGTATTGCACATTTTATTTTATTGCACATTTTACTCTTTATTTTTATTTTTTTATTTTTACCTATATTTATATATATTCTCTTGTGTTGTGTTACATATTTTGCACTGTCCATTGAGCGGGCCTGACCTGACTTACATTTCACTACTGATTATATTCTGTATAATTGAGTATGTGACGAATAAAAAAAACCTTGAACCTTCTAAGGAACCTGAATGACTCCACTGCAGTCACAGTGCTGTTCATGATAGTGAGTGGGGGGAGTGCAGGGGGTTTCTCCTGAAGTCCACTATCATCTCTACAGTTTTGAGCATGTTCAGCTCCAGGTTGTTGTGACTGCACCAGACAGCCAGCTGCTCAACCTCTTGTCTGTATGCAGACTCGACTCTGTCCTAAAGAGTGTATTGTTTTGGGTATTGTTTCAGATGCTTTAAATGGGTTAAAAAGTTGAGAAATATTCACGTCATCATCCTACATGACAGGTACAGAAGTTGACGAGGAGATTGACGACATGAGTGATCCAGAATCATCCAGAATAAAGCAAGAAAATACTGAGGAACAAACAGGTTGGTGTCTATTCATGATTCTTCATTATTGGCTGTTAATAAACATTAAAGCCGCAGGCAAAAAATATTTATTGGCTGTGAAATAATATATATCACTTTAATTTCATTAACAAGGAATGAAAGAACTTTCGGTATATCAAAGATCTGATTCTATTCATAGATATAAATGTAACCATTTTGGTTTCTGCAATTAAATCAGGTTCACTTTAACTGATTTTAACAACATAATTTCTTTATTTTAGACTGGATAGAAGTAAAACAGCAAAGACATGAGCTGAATGAAGTGGAGGAGGATCATTGTAAAATCAAAACGTCAAGAAATATAGCCAAACAGCTGCACACCTGCTCTCTCTGTGGAAAGAGTTTTGGAAACAAAGGAGTCCTTAAGAGACACATGAGAATCCACACTGGAGAGAAACCGTACACATGCCCTCAGTGTGGAAAGAGTTTTACTGCAGCAGAAAATCTCCGTAAACATCTGCGCATTCACTTTGGAGAAAAGCCATTTAGCTGTGATCAGTGTGAAAAAAAGTTTATTTCTTCATCAAGTCTAAAAAGTCACCTGACAGTTCATTCAGATGAGAAGCCTCATGTGTGTTCTTACTGTGGAAAGAGTTTTTCATGGCTGGCCAGTTATAAACAGCATCAGAAAACACATTATGAAGTGAGAGATCACATGTGCTTTGAGTGTGGGAAGAGCTTTACTAGAGCTGGCGATCTGAAACAGCACCAAAGAATTCATACTGGAGAAAAACCTTACAAGTGCTCGTATTGTGACAAGAGTTTCAATCGAGCTGAACATCTTAAAGTACATAAGCGAGTTCATACTGGAGAGAAGCCGTATCGCTGTACTCAGTGTGGAAAGTGTTTTGCTGATGCATCAAGTCTCCGTTATCATCTGCACATTCACTCTGGAGAAAAACTATTTAAATGTGATCAATGTGGTAAAAAGTTTATATCATCAACACATCTAAAACAACACCTGAAAGTTCATTCAGATGAGAAGCCGCATGTTTGTTCCTTCTGTGGAAAGAGTTTTTCAAGGCTAGAAGTTTGTAAACTGCACCAGAAAATACATGATGAAGTGAGAGATCATGTGTGTTTTGAGTGTGGGAAGAGCTTTACTGCAGCTGGTGATCTGAGACGCCATCAAAGAATTCACACTGCACTGTAAAAAGTAATTAGTTCAGTTTACTTAGAAAACATGTGGAAACTGATTACCTCAAAATTCTCAAGCAAATTAGTTCATACATTTTGAGTTGATACAACTTACTACAACCTAACATATATAACTTGTGTATTTGTAGTGGTAACTAAACAACTTGAGTATTCGTAACTCAATCTGACAAGTTGAGCCAACTCACAAATTTAAGATAAGTTTAGTACAAACAAACCAGTTATCTTAACAAGTTTGCTTGTTCACATTACTAGTAAAACGTGTGGAAACTGATTACCTTACATTTCTCAAGTAAGTTGTACTCAAAACTCTAAGTTACTAAAACAAAGACAGACCAATTTTTGGCACAACACTGAAATATTTATTTGTTCCATAAATCAATGATACTCAAGTCATGCCTTCAAATCAACAACACGCATACTGCAATTTTGCACATACAGCAATTACATACAACAATCAATGCCCCTTTTTTAACATTTGTATCTTTTTTCACAGTGGTGAAATACAGAATTGGACAACACAGTGAACACTGTAAACAAGTTTAGTAGATTGTTTATACATACATACATACAGGTGCTGGTCATATAATTAGAATATCATCAAAAAGTTGATTTATTTCACTAATTCCATTCAAAGAGTGAAACTTGTATAATGTATACATTCATTCCACACAGACTGATATATTTCAAGTGTTTATTTCTTTTAATTTTGATGATTATAAGTGACAACTAATGAAAACCCCAAATTCAGTATCTCAGAAAATTAGAATATTGTGAAAAGGTTCAATATTGAAGACACCTGGTGCCACACTCTAATCAGCTAATTAACTCAAAACACCTGCAAAGGCCTTTAAATGGTCTCTCAGTCTAGTTCTGTAGGCTACACAATCATGGGGAAGACTGCTGACTTGACAGTTGTCCAAAAGACGACCATTGACACCTTGCACAAGGAGGGCAAGACACAAAAGGTCATTGCAAAAGAGGCTGGCTGTTCACAGAGCTCTGTGTCCAAGCACATTAATAGAGAGGAGAAGGGAAGGAAAAGATGTGGTAGAAAAAAGTGTACAAGCAATAGGGATAACCGCACTCTGGAGAGGATTGTGAAACAAAACCCATTAAAAAATGTGGGGGAGATTCACAAAGAGTGGACTGCAGCTGGAGTCAGTGCTTCAAGAACCACTACGCACAGACGTATGCAAGACATGGGTTTCAGCTGTCGCATTCCTTGTGTCAAGCCACTCCTTGAACAACAGACAGCGTCAGAAGCGTCGCATGGGCTAAAGACAAAAGGACTGGACTGCTGCTGAGTGGTCCAAAGTTATGTTCTCCGATGAGAGTCAATTTTGCATTTCCTTTGGAAATCAGGGTCCCAGCGTCTGGAGGAAGAGAGGTCCAGAATCCACGTTGCTTGAGGTCCAGTGTAAAGTTTCCACAGTCAGTGATGGTTTGGGGTGCCATGTCATCTGCTGGTGATGGTCCACTGTGTTTTCTGAGGTCCAAGGTCAACACAGCCGTATACCAGGAAGTTTTAGAGCACTTCATGCTTCCTGCTGCTGACCAACTTTATGGAGATGCAGATTTCATTTTCCAACAGGACTTGGCACCTGCACACAGTGCCAAAGCTACCAGTACCTGGTTTAAGGACCATGGTATCTCTGTTCTTAATTGGCCAGCAAACTCGCCTGACCTTAACACCATAGAAAATCTATGGGGTATTGTGAAGAAGGAAGATGCGATATGCCAGACCCAACAATGCAGAAGAGCTGAAGGCTACTATCAGAGCAACCGGCTCTCATAACACCTGAGCAGTGCCACAGACTGATCAACTCCATGGTGGAGTTGCTGCAGTAATTCAGGCAAAAGGAGCCCCAACTAAGTATTGAGTGCTGTACATGCTCATACCTTTCATGTTCATACTTTTCAGTTGGCCAAGATTTCTAAAAATCCTTTCTTTGTATTGGTCTTAAGTAATATTCTAATTTTCTGAGAAACTGAATTTGGGGTTTCATTAGTTGTCAGTTATCATCAAAATTAAAAGAAATAAACACTTTAAATATATCAGTCTGTGTGGAATGAATGTATACATTATACAAGTTTCACTTTTTGAATGGAATTAGTGAAATAAATCAACTTTTGATGATATTCTAATTATATGACCAGCACCTGTATGTATATATATAGTTTTTAGTACTGAACAACTTTCCTATTTTTTAAAGTTCTTTTAAAGACTCAACTCTATTCTAAGACCAGCTACTTAACATTGAGCAGACTGCTCATTTTCCAACAGGAAAATAAAATACATTGTTTAGTCCTGATTACCATTTTTGTAACTCTACAATGGTCAATTATGAACAAACTGAAAATGGTCCATCATGGCACAACAATATGTTACAGCAACAGGCGATTTTTCAGGGATTGTATTTTAGGTTTGAGAGACTTGTGGGTGACAGAATCACCCTTTGAATGAAATCAAACGTGTTCTTCAGTACAGCAGGATACTTTAAATTCAGAGCATAAATGAGCCCAAAAGTACAAAGCAGGCACATTGCTTTGGGAGAGCTGCTCATATCAACCAGTACAACTGTACCTTCCAAAATGATTACAGTGGATGTGGCATCGAGATGCAGAGAGTAAGGTATGGTTGCAGAGTCCTCAGGAGGTGAGAGCAGACAATATGCCGATTGACATGCCGGACATCTCTTCTTGTCATCACGGTCCTAAAAACATGAGCAGCATATGACAAGAATGAAGTGAAAATAAGTCACATCATACCTTAAGAGCATATTTTCATGTTACAAATATGCAAAAATTATGTATTATGATGTAAAGGCCTTTGTCATAATGGATACACAGCAGATCAGCAGTGGATGATACTGAAGAAAATCTTTAATGAAAGTACAATATTTTGTTTTCCTGCGATATTTTGAATCTGTCATCATATGAAGAACAGTTTTACTTGTGCTGCCACAAAATAAAATGTATTATTTGTTTTAAAGCTGCAGTCATAAGGTTTTGAGAGACTTAAAAACCGAACTGTATGTGTCTTTTGAAGAATGTCCCTGCTACTTTGGAGCTACTTATCGGTTATGTCTATAAGAAGAAAATTAAAATGCCATTACAGTTTTGTTGTTTTCACAAAAATCTACTTCTGTAACTAAAATAAAGTTCAGCTGCTTAAACAGTGGTTTAAGTTTTTAGGGTAGTTCTAACAATAGTATTCGGTACAGAAACTACTTCAGTCTGTGCTGTTGAATTTAATACAAGAGTTTCAAAATTTGAGTTGAATTACTGAAATAAATTATTTTCCACGACATTCTAATTTATTGAGATTCACCTGTATATTTCAGGATGACAGTGTCAAGATTCATTGTACTCAAACTGAAAAAGTGGTCCTCAGTGAGCATGAGTTATTTTCAAATGTATAAATTGAATTGATCTTCACCCTATTGAAAGCCTTTAGGATATGCTGGAGTTGACTATATGGATTTGTTTGACTCACTGTCATTACAAGATCTTGGCAAAACTAAAGTGATTCAACTCTTGATGGAAATAAATGTTTCCTAACATTGTTGAAACAATCACAACGAAAGCACAATATTATGACAGCTATAGGCAGACCAATCAAATATTAAGAGTCTCCAGTTTTTGGGGCCAGGCAGTGTAAAGTCAACTCCAGCACATCCTGAAGACTTTCAGTACGGTTGTTCAGGACTCTGGTGGCCAATCTCTCATAAATTGAGCCTGATGAATCTCATCATTGTCATCTTTGAATATGGACACTTATTACTTGGTAGTTTGAGAAATAAAAGCTACATACCGCATCAGTTAGGGATAAAATAATTATTGCCAAACATACAACATGCAAGAAACATCAATCACTGCAATAATGATTACATTCTAAAATATTAAGTATTTGCTTATTAGTGACTTTTTGACTAGTGTAGATTAGTTCTTGTTGAAGGGATAGTTCACCCAAAAATTTGAATTATGTCATTAATTACTCATGTCTTCCCAAACCCGTAAGACCTTCGTTCATCTTCAGAACACAAATTAAAGAGATTTTTGATGAAATACCTCCTAAAATATTTACTGTCCTCCTTATCGGACTGTTGTGTTTTCCTTTATTCTTCCAACCTTTGTATAAATTCCTAAACATATATCCTCTTTTCTATTGTCTTTCTTATGATCTTACTGTATTATCTAATTAATCTTTTTGCTTTCATTTTCTATTAATTCTTAATTTAATTTTTCTGTATCGTCAATTTTTTATTATCTTTCTTCATTACGTGTTCCTATCAGGTTGCAAAATTGGTTTAAGAAGTGTTTGCAACACATTAAATAGCCAGAATATCACGGACAGCTACTTACAAAATAGGTCTGTAAAATCGGTCGGGTCTTCTCCAAGGAGTGGAAGCCTTCACAAAGAACCTGTTCACCTCCCAACGATGTCAGATTTCTGTAAAGTGATGTAACATTGTAAAGGGTAAGA
This sequence comes from Gymnocypris eckloni scoliostomus, assembly GCA_027564155.1. Classification (NCBI taxonomy): domain Eukaryota; kingdom Metazoa; phylum Chordata; class Actinopteri; order Cypriniformes; family Cyprinidae; genus Gymnocypris; species Gymnocypris eckloni. The sequence continues at coordinate 2,001,521 of CM050417.1, forward strand.
GTTAATAGCACTCATAGCACCAACACAACACAGAACAAAACACAACAGCAAATGCAATAGTTGTTTTACTAGAAAAATAAATAATAATTAGTGTGTGTCTGTGTAGCTTACCTCATTTTCAATCTTATGCAGAATCTTCTTAAGCTTACATCCAATATCTCCCCCTTTGGCCTTGAATATGTCAATGAATCGTTGAGTGAATCTGTTAAGTTCTTGAAAGAATTCCGTTTGCAGGTTGCCAGATATGCGACTGATCTCTACTAAAGAATAAAATAAAAAATGTATGCCAGACTAACATTAATCACATATCATTGAAACATGCAAGTAAGATTTAAACATCAACCTGAAAAGTGGTAAATTAAGTTGCATTCCAATTTTCAATTTGTATAGAAAATGTTTGACAAAATAATATGAACACAATTTAAATTAAAGTCAGTAATTAACAATGAAGCTATCGAAGAACGTTATCTCACGCTGTTCATACGTGAACAAAGATCTGATTCTATTGTAGAAAGAATGTTCCATGGTTTCTGCCAAACAAGATCTACAATTGATTAAAATCTCTTACAAACTGTATATTCAAAACAATGTTTAGTAAAAATCGATGTCTGTAATGTAAGTAAAACAGTAAGAAACATGGTCTCAGCTGAATGAAGTGGAGACAGTAACGTTGTAACTAATAGTTCTAACGTTACTCTTCGTTTAAACTAATACAATTGTCCTTTTCGCTTTCAACACAACGAGTTTCAAAATAAATTATTTTAGGTTACACATGAGATACACAATACAATGACGACAGCGTCACGGTGAGAATGAGTTTATAAGTAGGTCACCAACATACCTAGTTGTGCTGCCACACGTCAAACAGGATCTGAAGCCATTTAGCTGTGTCCAGTGTGAACACATTTAAGTTCATTCATCGTCTAAAAGTGACTGACAGTTCATTTACAGGCCGAGTTGAAGAAAATGCAAGAGTACTAGAACATATATTAATTGTTTCGGTCCTATTTTGTAACTTAAATACTAAAGCCCATTAAAAGATGGCAAGCTCTGTATGATGTATTGGGAAGCAGCATTAGTAGACCTGCCAATAAGCTTAAATCTTATTGGTTGTTCATTTTTCACAAGCTCGAATGGGGGAAAGATTAAGAAAACTATTTGTAATATACATATATACAAAACAAAACCACTATTCCATAAAAATGGTTGTTAATAGCTATATATTTATATATAATTAGGCTACTGACAATCATTTCTGATCATTCACTATAAAACTATATTCATTTTGTTTTGTGCCAACCACAGCTTTGTCCAATACACTAGATGTTCTTAAGTTCGGTTTACTTAAGATGTTTAGTTCCTTCTGTGGATCCAACTAAAGTTCATATAACACAGCCTAATCGAGTAAAACCAACAAATCTACCAAAGTCAGTTGTATTTACAAGCTTTTCTTAAGTAGATTCAGTGATTACTTCACAGTGTGGAGAAAAACCTCACAAGTGCTTATATTGTGACAAGAGTTTCATTCGGTCTGAAGATCTGAAAAAGCATGAGCGAGTTCATACTGGAGAGAAGCCGTATCATTGTACTCAGTGTGGAAAGAGTTTCACTCAGTCATCAAATCTAGTGACTCATATTAAAAAGCATTTTTCTGTGTCAGAGTGAACAAATGTTTTCTACAGATTCAATATTTCAAGTAAATACAGTGAGAATCATATAAAGTGAGATTATAGCAAAATAATATTTATTTTTGCTGTGAAATGCCGACTCGTGAAGATTTTACATAAAGCCAACTCATAAAGACATTAACATAGAAACACCCAAATTAAACTGGAAAAATATGCAACAAAAGATATCTAATTATAAATGCAATATTATTATAAATGCAACATAAAAATTGCTCGTATTATGATGCACATTAAATTTCCATTTTACTGACATCTCTGATTATTAGGGGTGGGAAACGCACAATACTAAATGAATCACGATACTTGGCTCACGGTAATGATAATATCATGATACAGCGATTCTGCGATAAGTGATATATTCTATAATGATACATCATGATATATGTCTAACTATGAAAACGTACTCGGTTACTATCGTAACCTTGGTTCCCTGAGACATGGGAATGAGTACTGCATCGAGATATCGACACTTAGTATGGGAAAAACACATTTTTTCCTCTTCAACTGAAGCCTATTTCAATCACACAGTTATAACTGCACGTGATTGGTTTGTGTAGGATAAAAAAACAAACCAATGCACAGCGGTGGCAAGCGAGCCAATGGTTATGCAGCCCGCCATAGCCCGCAAAAATGGGAGGGGCGTCTGGCTATTTAATCAGCTGCCTGCCACCGCATCTCACAGCACGGCCAGGAACGCAGTACTCGTTCCCATGTCTCAGGGAACCGAGGTTACGATAGTAACCGAGTACGTTCCCTTTCGATATTTCACTCGTACTGCATCGAGATATCGACACTTAGTATGGGAACCAGTCCAATCATGCCGTGCTATGACGCGGAACGACTCGAAACCATGACTCACGTGGGATTAGACCCAGGGGAGTCAATAAAATACACCAAGCACAGGGTGAGCCCTGAGGGTCATCCGTGGCCTGGGTGTTGTCCCGAAGTGACACCTAGCATCCATATAGTTATGGACAGACCAAGCAAAAGAGGGGCTTGAACACTGTTGGTCAAGTGAACCTGAAAGTTTACTACTTAAGCAGAAAGGACTCTTGCCTGCAAGGCGGGGACATCCAGGTTGTAAAACCTTGCAAATGTGGACGCCAAGGACCCGCCAGCCACCTCACAAATGTCTGAAATGGACACCCCACAGGACCATGCCCAAGAAGAAGCGATGCCTCTGGTGGAATGGGCTCTGACTCCGATGGGGCACTGCAACCCCGAGGAGAAGTATGCTAATGTGATAGCATCCATTAACCATCTAGTTACCAATGTCAACAAAAAGCTGTTCTGAATTTCTGTACGAGGCAGAATGCTCAATGTATACTCTCAGGGCCCTGACGGGGCAGAGCAGGGACTCTTGGCTGCCCATCGGGGGAAAAAACACGGAAAGCGTTAAGACCTGGGCTCTGAACGGAGTGGAGAGCACCTTAGGTACATAACCCAGCCTTGGTTTCTGGACGACCTTGGAGTCGTTAGGCCCGAATTCCAGGTCAAGCAAGGTTGACGGAAAGGGCCTGCAGGTCTCCTACTCACTTGACCGATGCCAGTGCTAACAGCAGGGCGGTTTTCAACGAGAGTACTCTGAGGCTCGAGGATTGCAATGGTTCAAACGGGGGCCCTTTTAGGGCCCTTAGTATGGTTGGTAAGTCCCAAGGTGGAACTGTATGAGAACAAGGGGGATTCATTCTCCTGGATAGTTACCGCACTATCTCTGCCCACGGATCGGCCAGCAATAGAGGCATGGAAAGCCGCTATGGCTGCCACGTAAACTTTGATGGTGGATGAGGAACGCTGTTTATCCAGCATCTCCTGCAGAAATGAAAGAACCACTGACACATCGGAGGTGACCGTGTCTAAGTCGCGGTTTTAACACCAAGCCGAGAAAATTGACCATTTCAGAGCGTAGAGGCGTCTGGTAGACAGGGCTCTAGCTTCTGCCATAGTGTTTAGGACATGTTCTGGGAGGACGAAAGGCTCCCGTTGAGCGGCCACACATGCAGGGCCCATAACTTGGGCCATGGATGCCATATCGTGCCGTTCGCTTGAGAGAGGACGTCCCGTCTCAAGAGGATCGGCCACGGGCTGCTTTCAGCAGCTGGAATAACTCTGACACCCACGGTTGGTTCCTCCAGAGGGGGGCTATTAAAATCAGCTTGTGCAATTGTTCCCTGACTCGCATGAGTACCTGTGGCAACAGAGCAACTGGAGGGAAAGCATAGAGCAGAAGGCTGGGCCATTCGTGGGCCAGGGCATCCGTGCTCTTTGTAAAAAAAACATTGGGCACTGAGAGTTGTCTTCGGAGGCGAAGAGTTCTACTCAAGCTCTGCCAAAGACTTCCCAAATTCTCTGAACCGCGAGCGGATGGAGCGTCCATTACTCCGAAGAGACATTGTTCTTTGACAACATGTCTGCTCCTTGGTTCATTTTGCCCAGCACATGCGTCGCCTTCTGTCAGCACAGATTGTTCTGAGCCTACACAAGAAGGTCGTTCGCCAGCGTGCAGAATCGCTTCGAGACGAAGCTGCCCTGGTGATTTACGAATGACACCACGGACCTGCTGTCTGAGCGTATTAGCACATGGTATCCCCGAATGTCCGGCAGGAAGAATTGACAGGCCTGACACACTGCTAGCATTTCTAGGCAGTTGATGTGCAGGCCCGACTCCTCTTCGGACCACAGGTCGAAGGTCGGTTTGCCCTCGCACAGTGCTCCCCAACCCTCGTTGGAAGCGTCTGTCATGACAACCTTCCTATTGTGCGCCATGTCTAGGATCACACCTCACTTTAGCCAGAAGGAGTCCCTCCAACGGGCCAGGGCTGATACACAGGCCCAAGTCACCGTTACGCAGTGGCGTCCGTGACGCCAAGCTGTGGATGGAACCTTCTGCTTCAGCCAGAACTGGATGGTTCGCATGTGAAGCAGACCCAACTGAAGTACCGGCGAAGCCGCTGCCATAAGGCCCAGAATTCTATGGAAAGCTTTGAGCGGACGGGCGGTACCTTCCTTGAAGGAGAACGCGTGGCGCTGAATTGTCGTGGCTCGCTCCGCTGAGACAGTTGCTGTCATCTGCACTGAGTCGATAACTGTGCCCAGGAACGAAACTCGTTGGCTGGGTGACAGTATGCTCTTGGCAAAGTTGACCCTGAGCCCCATGCAATCTAAGTGGCTAAGGAGGAGGGTCTTGTGCGATTTTAAAACCGCCTGCAACTGGGCCAGAATGAGCCAGTAGTTGAGTATGCGGATTCCCATCTCGCAGAGGGGAGAAAGCCGCATCCATGCATCATGTAAAAGTGCGGGGAGCCAGGGATAGCCCAAATGGCAGGACCTTGTATTGATATGCCACCCCTTCAAATGCGAATCTCAAGAATCATCTGTGATGGGGGGCTACTTGGATGTGAAAGTACGCGTATTTCAGATCCAGCGACATGAACCAGTCCCCTGGGCATATTTGCAGGAGGATCTGTTTCAAAGTGATCATCCTGAATGACCCTTTTCATCAGGGTCAGGAGTCTGAGATCTAAAATAGGTTGCAGGACGCCGTCTTTTTTTGGGGACGAGGAAGTAGCGACTGTAAAAGCCTGACTCGCTCTGGGCTGGAGGAACGATTTCTATGGCTCCTTTTTCCAGCAGATTCATAACCTCTGTGCGGAGGACTTGCCTTCCATCCGATAGCTGTGGATCAACACAGGATGGCTGCAGGGGATGACAGAGTCTGCAAGTTGGTCGCTGCGAGAGGTGCTTGAAATATTTCAACAGCGGATCTCGGCATCAGCGAAGAAGGGAGTTCATCGCTGAAGAGAAGAAATCTGAGATGCGGTGGCAGGCAGCTGATTATATAGCCAGACGCCCCTCCCATTTTGGCGGGCTATGGTGGGCTGCATAGCTATTGGCTCGCTCGCCACCGCCGTGCATTGGTTTGTTTTTTACCCTACACGAACCAATCACGTAAAGTTATAGCTGCGTGATTGAAATAGGCTTCAGTTGCAGAGGAAAAAAATCGTTTTTCCCATACTAAGCATCGATATCTCGATGCAGTACGAGTGAAATATGGAAAGGGAACTAAATGTCTGTGAAAAGGTCAAGTGCAAATTTTCTATCTTTAGTTTTTTAGTCTTTATCAGTGCAGTCAGAAGTGAAACTAGGTTAAGTTAGTTTATATAGTTGGAAATAAACAGTTTAAGAGACTTGAACATGTAAGGTCACGGTCATTTTTAAAGCATTATCTATATTACAGACAATCTGTATCTATTAACGTTCATTTAAAATGGTTTATAATAACTAAAACTAAAATTGCTTGTATGTAATGGATTAATAATAATATAAATAATTAAATTAGATAAATCATATAAAATAAAAAAAAATTAGTAGGCTACTAGTGACCTTTTAAGTTGGAGCAAGAGAAACTGGGGCAGTGACTTTCTTTGTGTCGGTCATGTGTCAATTTGCTCACATCTGATTGATCTAATTTCAGTTTGAGATCTCTTACCCAGAACACAACCTATTCCAGAGCAGGTTAGCTGTGGAGTGTAAGTTACTATGGCAGTGCACGCAGCCAAAAGTCAAACCACTTTCATGGTACCTTAAACCCAGGATTGGTGCAAACTAAACTGAAACTTCCGGCTTCGTGGTACAGGCCGGGGGCTGTTTGATAAAACTAGTTTACCAAATAAGCCAGGCTTATTTCAATAATTCTGACTTATTTTAACTTGATTTGGTTTCCGAATACAAAATTACCATTGCTCAAGCTCAGTCACTTTGGCAACTTTTGCTGAGAAACTAACTTGGGGTGCGTTTCCCAAAAGCAACTATGGTCTCAAGTTGCGTCAGTACAAATAGAGATCAATGGCACTTACCAGCATAGTTAGCTAACGATGCTTTTGGGAAACACACCCCAGCTCAGAAGCAGGCTAACTGTCAGGCTAAGCTGAGCTCCTCTAGCACTGACCAATAGGAACGCATCGATATTACCACCGACTCTCTAATGTACTATTAGTTTACTTTAATATTAGTCCAAAAATAAAAGTATATAGAAACTAAACTTTAAAAATAGGCTACAACCAACTGTATTTAATGTATTGTGCCCAAAATATAGGCTATCAAATTTTAACATAGTTGCTACTTGCGCATTTAGCTGATCAGCAGTTTCTATTCATGCTCTCTGAATTTATGACAGCTGTACCTTTTATGGTTATTAGAACATTAAAATATTGCAATCTAAAATGGCTCTTTAAAGCATTAAAAGAAATCAGTCTGCATTATAACTGATAGGAGAAACACATTTAAATAATTTGAGCTAGTATGGCTGTATTAGCCAGCTTACATTTGATTTACAGTTACTGCTATCATAAAAATACACATATGTAGGATTACAATTATTTGTGTCACATTTAATGTCCATACGACAAATATTTTAGCAGAATGTATATTTTATTTGGAATTCTTCCGCTATTATTCTATTCTGCTCCATATGTGTATCCGTTCCCTCGCGTAAGCCTCGCCCACTCCTAACAAGAAAAAGGATATATTTGCATGACTTTCTAACATTTACAGATGAAAAAAACCTATGATGTGTCAGTTATGATCTAGGGTAAACACAACGTCTCAAATGCATTAAACAGCACAAATATTTGCTATTTTCCATGGTGGATCGATTTGATCCATGATTGACATTAAAGGCATTCACCCAAAAATGAAAATTCTGTCATAATTTACTCACCCTCAAGTATTTCCAAACCTGTATGAATGCCTTTGTTCTGCTGAATACAAATGAAGATATTCTGAAGAATGTGGGAAATAGAGCAGTTCTGGGGCACCATTGATTTCCACATTTTTTTCCTACTATGGAAGTCAACAGTGCCCCAAAACAGCCTGATTACAAACTTTCTTCAAAATATCTTCTTTTGTGTTCGGCAGAACAAAAACATTCATACAGGTTTGGAACTACTTGAGGGTGAGTAAATTATGACAGAAATGTCATTTTTGGGTGAACTATCCCTTTAAGGGCTACTTAAGAATAAGCTGCACATCAAATTATCTCGACTCATTGAACCTGGATCGAATTAGTCAGATTGCGTTAACTTAAGTTGTCGTTTATGAAACCGCTTTAGTCCCGATTGATTTGTTAGGTTATTTCAAGTCAGGTTTTTGACTTTAATCCCCGCTTTTCTTAGCGTCTTTTATAAAACAGTCCCCAGAAGTGCTCCAACAGTCAAATCCAGACTCAAAACACATCTGTTTAGCTGTACATTTGCTGAACGAGCACTCTGCAATAAAGGCTACAACTGATTCAATTATATCCTATGTTTTTGTTATCATTATTATTCTAAACAGTTTTAATACATTTTAATCCTTTTTTCCTTGTATAAAACATTTTGAATTGCCATTATTTATGAAATGTGCTATATCAATATCCTTGCATAATACTTTATTAGCTAGCTCTTATTTAGGACACAACATAAACAGTTGGCAGTAACGGCAGCTGTGTGGTAATTACCCACTAGCCTACTAATTGACCTACTAATTACCTACTAATTTGAAACAAGCCTTGTTTTTGGTTCTTTTCGAACGCCATAAATTGGGGCAGCCCACGTAGAGTAGCTGTGACGCAATCGCACTTTAAACGCGGCTTTCCAGGTGCGAAGAAAACTATATCTGGTCAAGATAGTTTAGTCTTGCGCTGTGAGAGTGTGAACATGTCTGCTGCTGTGACTCTAGCGCTGCTGTTCTTCTGGTCTGTGGCACTGAACGAGCAGGTGACCGAGGGATGCAGATGTTTACCAAAACACCCTCAACAGCAGTTCTGCGACTCTGACATAGGTACGTGTAACATGCATCGCTAATCAAACACGAAGAACAGGTGCTGTAGTCAAATATGTAGCATGCATGATTCAATTCAAGATTAGTTGTATAGCGCTTTTTACGATACCATTGTTGCAAAGCAGCTTTACATGAAATTGTTTCTGCAATAGATTTATATACTGTAGAGATTCATAATACTGAGTGGTTGGCATCATCTCAAATAACTGATGATCCTTTAAGATGTTGCATTTCAGTTCATTTGCAGTAGTTACAGTAATTAAATACTTGAATCATTAAACTAAGCCTGCACTTAAGGTTTATGGAGAGTACAGTGGAACTTTATTTTTTTTAATGATAGTGGAAGACAATATATGACATTAACTTTATTATTTTTGAGGACCAAGAGCTCTTTTCTTGTGTAGTGTCAAATAAAAGTATAGTTAATTTATTCAGGTCGTTCCACACCTGACCTTGACTTTTTTTTTTTTTTTTTGTGAAATAAAGTAAAATATTTTGAGAAATCTCCAGTGTTTTTCAATGGGCTCCAGTGTTTGGTTCTTATCGTTCTTTCAAGTACCTTTTTTGTTCAATCTTGGAAGGATTAAAGTGCAAAAAATGAACTGTTTTTGCTTCGGATAATGTAAGCCAGGAACATTTAAATAAACTGAACACCTTTTATCTCATCTGACTCTTTTACCAATTAGTGATTCGAGCTGAGATCATTGGAGAGGTTCCCAGTATTCACCCTCATTTAACTGCATACAAAATCCGAACGATCAAGGTTAGAAAATATATTTGACTCATTTTCCAATTCAATATATTTTCTTTTAGCAAGAAATGTGTATTTACTTTACTGTTTATTTCCTTCCAGATGTTTAAGCTCTCAAAGAAGAGAATTCGGGTCATCTACACATCTCATGATTCATGTGGCATGAATCTGAACACCGGCGACTATCTGCTGTCAGGTAAAATCATTTTTCTATCTCTAGGCAGAGTTTGAGTTGAAACAGAACTTCCTGATGCTGGTTCTGAACATCAGTTGAGGCTGAATTTTAGCCCAATTTACAGTCTGGACAGATTTTGGGCCATGTGAGTTGATGGATTTAGCGATCACATTGATTTATTCAACTTTAATAAAAAATTTTAGCTTCAGATTCTGATTTCATCCAGTCTGAGAATATAGCACTTTTGATCATATTTTAGAGTAATGAGTTTTTAATTATCATGAATCGCCTAGCAACAAGACATGTTTCTGGATGAGTTTGTGGCGTTTGGAATGAGTTCAGAGTCTTTGTTTGCAAACTGTAGTTTAGTGTGTGTGACATCCAGTTTTTTTCCTCCAACATTTACAAAGTTGTCATTGCGTGTTTGTTCAGATTAGATCTGGGTTCTGGTCCGATCAATTAAGCCCTGTGTTCCTTTCAATAACTTGCCCATATTAAGAACTTGATAACATGCTTCATTATTAAACCGTAACTGCCCTGAGTGATGTTACATTCCTCAAAGAAAATACTATTATTATCCAGGACCTAAAAAAATAATGAATCTCAATAGAACATGAGGGTTCAGTAAGTGAGGACATCTATGGGTACAAAAAGTTGTGTACATACAGTAAAATTAACTTGTACTGTTTAATTGAGCTGTGTAAGCAAAACTTTTGTTTTTATCACGCAAGGACATGTCCGTGATGGCGTGGTGGTTGTTGGTTTATGTGACCGTGTGGAGCTTTGGAACAACCTCTCTTCAGTTCAAAAGCAGTACCTCAACATGTATTGGAGGGGCTGTGTCTGTGAGGTAATAATTCAAATAATACTTTTACAATAAGTTGTCATAGTCTGAATTACGCTGAGTTCAGTGCGGTTGAAATCCAGTGGCTTTCTTGTTCGCTCAGCTAAATTATCTGCCATTTTGAATGTTGTCAAACACATGCTCAGATCATTTTCAAAAACGTTTCCTGTTTAATTAAAAAATATCTGTTTATTGATGTATGCATATTCTTATGACTAAACTTGCTTGGTAGAGAAGGACCACACTGCAAACCTCAAAACGCAAATAAGCTTCAAGCCTCAAAGTGTTGCATTTGTGTACTTGACTTTGTAATTTTTACTTGCTGACCTTATCAACTTTTATTTATTGTAGTTTTTAAAGTAGTAAAACCGTTTGAGTTGTACGTATAAATGAGTTCAGTCATCTCTCAAACTGTGATCTCTGCAGATCTCGCCCTGTACTGGAGCGTCCTGTTTGTTTGACATTCTTACGAAAAAATGTCGGATAAGAGTCAATGATTCATCTGTTATCGATGATGAAGAGGCTCTTCAGTCTATTTGCCTGCCAGGCAGTGCCGGCTTCTGCACATGGCGAAAATATTCTACAACTACAAAAGCTCCTAAAACAATTATGCCCTGAAGAACAAGTGTGTCAGCCATTTAGCAGTGTACAGTGTTGCCCTTTTATTCTCCAGAATGCTTGGAACCTTTTTGAAGTGAATTTGATGATTTTGCAATGCAGTCATCAATTACATACAAAACACTGTTTTCATGGAGATTTGCAATCAACCATTAAACATTTTTGCATCTACCAGTGTCTGTATTTAATGGGAAATGCAAGAAGCGAAGGGAGATTACAAAAAGACTACAGCCCAAAAACCCTGGTATCTATCTGTAGGCTTATAGCAGTAAATGTGTATTTTAAAATGGGAATACAACGAGTTTGTTTTTACATTTTACATTTCTTAACCTAGTGAAACGTTCTGTAATTGAATAAAGTAGGCCTAATTTGCTAAAATAATTTCGAGCCATTTTTAAAACATTTGCTGTCTGGATAAAAAAAAAAATCTGCTATAGCCTAGACTCATATCAGACATAATTACATAGAGAGAGAAAATAGAAGTTGTCAACAAATCATTTAAATGTTAAGGTATTCAGAACATAAAATCAGAAAATGGAGTCTAAGCAGCTATAAAATTATTGTATACATTTATATATATAAAAATTATAGCATAATGGCATTCATTATAAAGAACATATAAAAATACTGAACGTATCACAGGTTTCCAACATTGATAATAAATCAGCAGATAATAAATTAATTGCAAACCATTTATTTTAAAATATATATAAACTTTGAGAAATTAAATGCATGGCTTGATGGCCATAAGTGACTTCTTGCAAAAATATAAAATAGTAATAATGTTTTTAAACTTTTGACCTATAATGTATTAGTATTTTTTACATTGCCCCTATTTTACATTTGAGCCCCTGCCCCAGAGGAACTCTGCACGTGCCTGGTTTGGAGGTATATTAGGAAAAAGGTTTTGCGAACCTAACCAGCAGGTGGCAGTAATGCGTCTTGAAGTTGTATACAAACCACCATTAAAATCTACAAGAAGAAGAAGACATCGTTTTACAAATCTAGTACAGAAGTTGACGAGATGAGTGATCCAGAACCAGCCAGAATAAAACAAGAAGATACTGAGGAACAAACAGGTTGGTGTCCATTCATGAATCTTCATTATTGACAACTAAGAAACATTAAAGCCTCAGGCAAAAAAAAATGCAGTGGCTGTGAAATAATATAAATCATTTTAATTTCACTAACAATGAATGAAAGAACTAAATTTCTGTGCATCAAAGATCTGATTCTTGATATTCACAGATAAATATGTGACCCGTTTGGTTTCTGTTATTAGTTTATTTCAGCTACTTGCACACAATTTCTGAAAGCTGACACTTAAACACCAGAAGCACACACCAAATCTGCAGAACCATATACTAATTATCAGCCTTTGACTCAGTTTTCAATTTCATAAAACACTTTTTGCAAAACACAACACAATTCTCTATGTAACACAAACTATGTTTTCCTTTGAGATGTGTTTGTGATATTTTGAATGCAATGCTTCATTTAGCAAGAGATGTGAGGCACTTTGCATTTTGTGTTTGCAATTCTTGGATTTGTGTAAAGTTTAGAAAGAAAGAGGCACAGTTTTGAAAATGTGTGTAAGCAACTGAAAAAAATGCAAATCAGGTTCACTTAAACTGATTTTAACAACATCATTTCTTTATTTTAGACTGGATAGAAGTAAAACAGCAAAGACATGAGCTGAATGAAGTGGAGGAGGAACATTGTAAAATCAAAACCTCAAGAAAAAAAGCCAAACAGCTGCAGACCTGCTCTCTGTGTGGAAAGAGTTTCAGAAACAAAGGAGTCCTTAAGAGACACATGAGAATCCACACTGGAGAGAAACCGTACACATGCCCTCAGTGTGGAAAGAGTTTTACTGCAGCACAAAATCTCTGTAAACATCTGCTCTTTCACTCTGGAGAAAAGCCATTTAACTGTGATCAGTGTGATAACAGTGATAATCAGTGCGAGCCTAATGTGTGTTCTTACTGCGGAAAGAGTTTTTCATGGCTGTCCAGTTATAAACGGCACCAGAAAACACATGAAGAAGAGAAAGATCATGTGTGTTGTGAGTGTGGGAAGAGCTTTACTAGATCTGACCGTCTGAAACGTCACCAACAAATTCATACTGGAGAAAAATCTTACAAGTGTTCATATTGTGACAAGAGTTTCATTCAGTCTGGAAACCTGAAAAAGCATGAGCGAGTTCATACTGGAGAGAAGCCGTATCACTGTACTCAGTGTGGAAAGAGTTTTGCTGGAGCATCAGGTCTCAGTTATCATCTGCACATTCACTCTGGAGAAAAGCCATTTAGCTGTGATCAGTGTGATAAAATGTTTATTTCATCATCAAATCTAAATACTCACCTGACAGTTCATTCAGATGAGAAGTCTCATGTGTGTTCTTTCTGTGGAAAGAGTTTTTCAAGGCTAGACATTTGTAAACAACATCAGAAAATACATGATGAAGTGAGAGATCATGTGTGTTGTGAGTGTGGGAAGAGCTTTACTACAGCTGGCGATCTGAGACGCCATCAAATAATTCACACTGGAGAAAAACCTTACAAGTGTTCATTTTGAGTGTTTCATTCGGTCTGAAGATCTGAAAGTTCATGAGCGAGTTCATACTGGAGAGAAGCCGTATCACTGTACTCAGTGTTGAGAGAGTTTCACTCAGTCATCAAATCTTGTGACTCATATTATAAAGCATTGTTCTGTGTTAGAGGAAAAAAAACTGCAGATTCAATATTTCAATTAAATACAGTGAGAATCGGATAAAGTGAGATTATAGCTAAAAAAAAAAAAAGTTTTGCTGTGAAATGCCAACTCAATGAGTTTTTACATAAAGCCAACTCATTAAGACATTAACAAAGAAACACCCAAATTAAACTGGAAAAATATGTAACAAAAGATATCAAATTATAAATGCAATATTATTATATATTCAACATAAAAAATGCTCTGTATTATGATGCACTTCAAATTTCCATTTTACAGACATCTCTGATTATTAGGGGTGGGAAACGCAGGAAACCTCACCATACTAAATGAATCACGATACTTGGCTCTCGATAACGATAATATCACGATACAGCGATTCTGCGATAAGTGATTCATTCTATAATGATACATCATGATATCTGTCTAACTATGAAAACGTACTCGGTTACTATCGTAACCTTGGTTCCCTGAGATATGGGAATGAGTACTGCGACAAGATATCGACACCTAGTATGGGAAAAACTATTTTTTCCTCTTCAACTGAAGCCTATTTCAATCACGCTGTTATAGCTGCACGTTGATTGGTTTGTGTAGGATAAAAAACGAACCAATGCACAGCGGTGGCGAGCGAGCCAATGGCTATGCAGCCCGCCATAGCCCGCAAAAATGGGAGGGGCGTCTGGCTATTTAATCAGTTGCCTGCCACCGCATCTCAGATTTCTTCGAAGGAAGCATCCGAGCGTGCAGCTCACAGCACGGCCAGGAACGCAGTACTCGTTCCCATGTCTCAGGGAACCGACGTTACGATAGTAACCAAGTACGTTCCCTTTCAATATTTCACTCGTACTGCATCGAGATATTGACGGTTAGTATGAGAACCAGTCCAATCACGCCGTGCTATGACGTGGAATGACTTGAAACCAAGACTCATGTGGGATTAGGCCCAGGGGGGTCAATAAAATTCACCAAGCACAGGGTGAGCCCTGAGGGTCATCCGTGGCCTGGGTGTCGTCCCGAAGTGACACCTAGCGTCCATATAGTTATTGACAGACCAAGCAAAAGAGAGGCTTGAACGCTGTTGGTCAAGTGAACACGAAGGTTTGCTACTTAAGCAGAAAGAACTCTGGCCTGCAAGGCGGGAACATCCAGGTTGTAAAACCTTGCAAATGTGGACGGCGAGGACCAGCCAGCTCCCTCACAAATGTCTGAAATGGACACCCCACTGGACCATGCCCAAGAAGAGGCGATGCCTCTGGTGGAATGGGCTCTGACTCCGATGGGGCACTTCAACCCCGAGGAGAAGTATGCGAATGTGATAGCATCCATTAACCACCTAGAAATGATCTGCTTCATAACAGGGCCAACTTTAGCGTGGTTACCAAAGCCAAAACAAAATCTGTTCTGTCTTTCTGTATGAGGCAGAATGCTCAATGTATACTCTCAGGGCCCTGACGGGGCAGAGCAGGGACTCCTGGCTGCCCGTCGGGGGAAAACCGTGGAAAGCGTTATGACCTGGGCTCTGAACGGAGTGGAGAGCACCTTAGGTACATAACCCAGCCTTGGTTTCTGGACGACCTTGGAGTCGTTAGGCCCGAATTCCAGGCAAGCAGGGTTGACGGAAAGGGCCTGCAGGTCTCCTACTCGCTTGACCGATGCCAGTGCTAACAGCAGGGTGGTTTTCAACGAGAGTACTCTGAGGCTCGAGGATCGCAATGGTTCAAACGGGGGCCCTTTTAGGGCCCTTAGTATGGTTGGTAAGTCCCAAGGTGGAACTGTACAAGGACACAGGGGATTTATTCTCCTGGCGCCTCGTAAAAATTGAGTTACCGCACTATCTCTGCCCACCAATCGGCCAGCAATAGGGGCATGGAAAGCCGCTATGGCTGCCACGTAAATTTTGATGTTGGATGAGGAACGCTGTTTATCCAGCATCTCCTGCAGAAATGAAAGAACCACTGACACATCGGAGGTGACCGGGTCTAAGTCGCTTGACTTGACACCAAGCTGAGAAAATTGACCATTTCAGAGCGTAGAGGTGTCTAGTCAGGCCCGCCGGTGCAACGGAGGCGAACTAGCAATTGACCCACCACTTTTCAAACTACTGGGGCACTGCCCCAGGACTTCAGATAGGTTCACTTGAAGCGGCACTACACAAACCAAACAGTGTATGACATGAAATTACCACAAGAGCGATTAGAGAGTAGACGGCACCGTATGCTCATGCAATCACTCTCTCGAGATACTTTAATCTCATACACGGATTTGTCCATGCAGCGCCGGTTCAAGTCGTCTAAAGGCCGGGGTATACTTCACTTTCTGCGTTTTGTTCCGTCTCACGCACAGCCGCGTCGGACGCGGATGGCCGAAGTATACTTTGGTATTTACTCGGTTGAAAGACCAATCAAAACTCTTTCAGTTGGTGGGTTAACCGCGCTTTGATGCTCAGTGGCATAACATTAATCGTACGAGTTTGATCTTTCCGAAGTTTTGAAAATTTTAAATGTATGCACATATTCCGAACTATGAATAAATTACGTCAATATTTGCTAAATTTAATTTTTTCAAATGAAGTAAGGAAGCATGCTGGAAAAATGTTTAGCAATATAGACTGTTACTAAAGAAGCAAGAAGGTGTCTTCAATTTTTTAAATATAGCCTACTGCTTTTTATAACTTTGTGAACCTGTTTTTCTGTTATTAGTAGCTTGGGGGCAACTAAAGGTGTGTTGTGTGTAACGGATGTATGCCAGTAAGGGCTGTGTGTAAACCTCACTCCCCTGACCTCAAAAAGAGGCGCTCTAGCGACTGACGCTAGAGCCTTTAGCCTCCCTTGTAGAGTGCCCGCCTCCCGCGCCGGCATCCCGGGTTCGAGACCCGCTCGGTGTGATGGTGCGGACCCGGGGGGGGTTACATGTGCACTGTTCTATAATAATACGTTTCCTGACACTATCCAATTGCACATGCCAGCAGAGACTGGATGTGCCCCTAAACATAGTGACATGTGCCATTGTCTTCTGCAGTGTTGGGCAGTGAACTCAGTTACTGTAATAATATTACTCTGTGCATTAGCTAGTAGTGTAAATAATCACTTATAAGATTTCAGTAATATTACAGTTACCATCCATAAAACAGCTTAGTTACTTTTGATGTCTCACCCCTGCTGATTTAAAATCCATCAATCAAATAATTCTTAGACTTATTTTCATAATTTTATCGCTTCACACATGCATGTGATGTCCCCAGTGCTGCTGGTGTCTCCTTAAATATTTTCATTTCTATACAGTGTTCGTTCGAACAAATTTTTACCAATACATTTCCATAACTTTTGAGACAATACGACCTAATGGTCCAATATTTCACAATAAGAATAAAAATCTGTTCATATTATCAGTAACAAGCTGCGCTTCAGAGCCCTGCATTTCAACCCAAACCCGACGGGCCCTGACTAATTTACGGCTTCGAGACCATTTTCAGGTCATAGGTCAGACACGGGCCAGGTATTGGACTTGTTTTAAGCTTCCTCCTTATTTTTGTATTTTAGACATCCATCAGTTATTATGGTGATGAAAATTATTTGCGGCGCTGGTGGAAACAGCACAAGACTGTGTAACACAAGTCACGGTTCTACCGTGCGTCTGATGACTCACCATCACCTCACTGGACGTGTGTTTAGAGAGAAATGCTTCTTTATGGATTAACCCGTCAGACAGCGGGAAATATCTACTTTACTAGAAACAACATATCAGCTTGTTTACGCAATGCAGAAAGCTGCGTTACGGGGGTGTTATGATACGCAGCATAGAGGGGGTGCTACTGAGACGGATTGAGTCCGCCAAGTGATAACAAGGACTCAAGATATTCTATTCGTCACATTCACCAACACCATTATACAGAATATAACCAGCTGTGAAATGTAAACAGATTCTTTTTGGGGGGACTTGAAGATCAGAAATCGTTTTCTATTAATCTCTGCTTTTTCACTTAAAGGCAAAACAGCAAATGCTTTGCTAATGACCAAAATATCCAAATAGTACAAGGCTATTTTTTTAAGTCCTATTAATTTAGCAGATGTTTCATCCAGAGCATTACAGCAGAACCAAACCCTTATAAAAAGTGCACTTTAGCACACTTTATTATGAATATCGTTTACGGTCTTTAAAGGTAGGTAATATCAATCTTTACTATCACTGTTTCTATCAATTTACAAAATCTTTGCTGAATGAAAACTAATTTCTTAAGTGTAATAAATACTACTTTTCAACATTGTTACAAGTGTTATATTTTAAATAAATGCTGTGCTTCAATATTAGTCCAAAAATCCTTAAAGTATCACAGGTTTCCAACATTGACAATAAATCAGCAGATAATAAATGAATTGCATAGAATGTACATTAATTTGAGAAAATAAATGCATGGCTTGGTGACCATAAGTAACTTCTTGCAAAAATAATAATGTTTTAAAACTTTTTACCTAAACATATTTTTTTTTTACATTGCCCCTATTTTACATTTGAGCCCCTGCCCCTGAGGAACTCTCTGCACGTGCCTGGTTGGGAGGTATATTAGGAAAATATATAGTATATTTTGCGAACCTAACCAGCAGGTGGCGGTAATGCGTCTTGAAGTTGTATACCAACCACATTAAAATCTACAAGAAGAAGAAGACATCGTGTTGCAAATCTAGTACAGAAGTTGACGACATGAGTGATCCAGAACCAGCCAGAATAAAAAAAGAAGATACTGAGGAACAAACAGGTTGGTGTCCATTCATTATTCTTCGTTATTGACAACTAAGAAACATTAAAGCCTCAGGCAAAAAAATGCAGTGTCTGTGAAATAATATAAATCATTTTAATTTCACTAACAATGGATGAAATAACTAACTTTCTGTGCATCAAAGATCTGATTCATGATATTCACAGATAAATATGTGACCCGTTTGGTTTCTGCTGTTACGGTTTATTTCAGCTGCTTACTATGAGGCGCCTATGAGGCGCCGCCTAGGATTTAAATCAAACTTTGTTTATCAACACATACATAAAACACGTGCATATACATATAAACTTCCATGCATATACACCTATAAACACTCGCACATACATATAAACTTCCATGCTTATCAACACATACATAAAACACGTGCATATACATATAAACTTCCATGCATATACACCTATAAACACTCGCACATACATATAAACTTCCATGCATATACACCTATAAACACTCATACATATAAACTTCCATGCATATACACCTATAAACACTCACATACATATAAACTTCCATGCATATACACCTATAAACACTTTCGCACATACATATAAACTTCCATGCATATACACCTATAAACACTGCACATACATATAAACTTCCATGCATATACACCTATAAACACTCGCACATACATATAAACTTCCTTGCATATACACCTATAAACACTCGCACATACATATAAACTTCCATGCATATGCACCTATAAACACTCGCACATACATATAAACTTCCATGCATATGCACCTATAAACACTCGCACATACATATAAACTCCCATGCATATGCACCTATAAACACTCGCACATACATATAAACTTCCATGCATATACACCTATAAACACTCGCACATACATATAAACTCGCTGCACGCATACACACTAGGGGTCGACCGATTATCGGCCTGGCCGATTATCGGCGCCGATATTAAGCATTTTACCGATTATCGATATCGGCCATTTTAAAAACAGAATTGCCAATATTTTTTTTTTTATGCAAACAAACATACCATTTACAGGTGACATTATTTATTGGTGAATAAATAATACAGGTGAAACTATTTAATGTTTAAATGCACTATTTGGCTCGATGCAGCCTGTCTGAGCTCAACACGCTGTGAGAGTGAGGCGATCTCTCAATCTCTGAGAGCAATCTCCCCACCGCTCATCTGATATGTAGAGAGTCACGAGTCCGACCAATCAGCGAAAACTGAAGGCAGTCTCACACGAGAGCACATGCTAACTGGAGCTGCATCAGTGATCACGCATCAGTTGTCTCTCAAAGGTAAAGCAGCAGCAGGCGTTGCTGAAGTTGCAAAACACCTCAATATAACCTATGATGTCCGGCGATGCGAGAATGCGGGCGGAATCGCGGAATGCAGTCATATAATGGAATTCACCGTATAAGCGGAATGTCACGGAATGTGTCAAGTTTGGATGAATTAATCAAAAGTAGGTCAGTACACTTAAATCGACTCGCTATGGACTAGTATCTATAAATATTAAGCCGCAAAAACACTTTAAATATGAATCCTGCATGTTCTGCATCTCTGTTAATGAATGACACAGACGCGGTTTCATTTACTGCACACACATACTGAAGCACGTGATGCTCGCGGTGACTTCAGCGTCTGCCGTCTCACTAAATGAGGACATCAATACATGAACAACATCCCCAGAACTGCTCGCAGAATCACTTCACGAGCATTTGACCGTTTCATTTGAGTAAAACGATCGTCATATCATATATACATAGGCTACAGAAACTTAAAAGGTCCTCATGGCAACCTGTCAAAATATAAGTTCGGTTTAGCCGAATATATTACTATTATCGTAATACAACTACAACAATTATTACAACTTTTGTTGAGAATAATCACACAATACGCTGAATACGTTTACTTTAAGTTTTACAAAATGTTTACAGAATGCTTCTGGGTGATCTCTGTACTTATGTTATTATTAATATTATTAATATTACTGTTTTTTTAATGTTGTTGTTATTAACAGTTTTCAGAATTAAAGACATGTTTAAAAGCATTTAAAGAACGTTTTTTTTTGTCAGAGCTCTTGTTATTATTAATTTTGGCATTCATTTTCATTTTTACACTAGACACGTATATCGGTTCAAAATATCGGTTATCGGTCTACTTGATCTGTAATAATCGGTATCGGTATCGGCCCTGAAAAACACATATCGGTCGACCCCTAATACACACCCATAAATGCTTCAGCTGAGTATATACGTGTATGCAAGTGATTTCATATGTAGATGTGCGTGAATTTTTCAGTGCAAACGGAAGGCATTTCAGTGTAAAAGGAAGGCATTTCAGTGTAAAAGGAAGGCATTTCAGTGTAAAAGGAAGCAGCGGCACTTCCGGCGGCTGAAATGCCTTCCGTTTACACTGAAAAATTCACGCACATCTACATATGAAATCACTTGCATACACGTATATACTCAGCTGAAGCATTTATGGGTGTGTGTGCGTGCAGCGTGTTTATATGTATGTGCGAGTGTTTATAGGTGTATATGCATGGAAGTTTATATGTATGTGCGAGTGTTTATAGGTGTATATGCATGGAAGTTTATATGTATGTGCGAGTGTTTATAGGTGTATATGCATGGAAGTTTATATGTATGTGCGAGTGTTTATAGGTGTATATGCATGGAAGTTTATATGTATGTGCGAGTGTTTATAGGTGTATATGCATGGAATTTTATAGGTGTATATGCACGTGTTTTATGTATGTGTTGATAAGCAAAGTTTGATTTAAATCCTAGGCGGCGCCTCATAGGAATTCGTATTCTGCCAAATGTTTGTCCTTGAGATGTGTTTGTGATATTTTGAATGCAGTGCTTCATTTTGCAAGAGATGTGAGGCACTTTGCATTTTGTGTTTGCAATTCTTGGATATGTGTAAAGTTTAGAAAAAAAGAGGCACAGTTTTGAAAATGTGTGTAAGCAACTGAAAAAACTGCAAATCAGGTTCACTTAAACTGATTTTAACAGCATAATTTCTTTATTTTAGACTGGATAGAAGTAAAACAAGAAAGACATGAGCTGAATGAAGTGGAGGAGGAACATTGTAAAATCAAAACCTCAAGAAAAACAGCCAAACAGCTGCACACCTGCTCTCTCTGTGGAAAGAGTTTTGCTGGAGCATCAGGTCTCCATTATCATCTGCACATTCACTCTGGAGAAAAGCCATTTGGCTGTGATCAGTGTGAAAAAAAGTTTATTTCATCATCAAGTCTAAAACGTCACCTGACAGTTCATTCAGACGAGAAGCCTCATGTGTGTTCTTACTGTGGAAAGAGTTTTTCATGGCTAGATTTTTGTAAACAGCACCAGAAAACACATAATGAAGTGAAAGATCATGTGTGTTGTGAGTGTGGGAAGAGCTTTACTGCAGCTAGATATCTGAAATGTCACCAACGAATTCATACTGGAGAAAAATCGTACAAGTGCTCATATTGTGACAAGAGTTTCATTCAGTCTGAAGATCTGAAAAAGCATGAGCGACGTCATACTGGAGAGAAGCCATATCACTGTACTCAGTGTGGGAAGAGTTTTGCTGATGCATCAGGTCTCAGTTATCATCTGCTCGTTCACTCTGGAGAAAAGCCATTTAGCTGTGATCAATGTGATAAAAAGTTTATTTCATCAGCAAGTCTAAAACGTCACCTGACAGTTCATTCAGACGAGAAGCCTCATGTGTGTTCCTTCTGTGCAAAGAGTTTTTCAAGGTTAGGTTTTTGTAAACAGCATCAGAAAACACATAATGAAGTGAAAGATCGTCTGTTTTGTGAGTGTGGGAAGAGCTTTACTACAGCTGATCATCTGAAACGTCACCAAAGGATTCATACTGGAGAAAGACCTTACAAGTGCTCATATTGTGACAAGAGTTTCATTCGGTCTGAAGATCTGAAAAAGCATGAGCGAGTTCATACTGGAGAGAAGCCGTATCGCTGTACTCAGTGACTCTAGTGACTCATATTAAAAAGCATTGTTCTCTGTCTGAGTGAGAAAATGTTTTCTACAAATTCAATATATAAGTAAATATTGTGAGATTCAGATACAGTAATAATACTTATTATGCTGTGAAATACCACAAGATTTTCAGGAGATTTAAAAACAAAAGTAAGCATGTTTTTCGATGGGGGGGGAATGAATGTACAGCACTCTCTCTCTCTCCACCTCAATACCACGACTGAAGTGCTCTTGAGCAAGACACCGAACCCCCAACTTCTCCCCGGCCGCCGCAGCATAAATGACTTCGGGTGTGTGTTCATGGTGTGTGTTTTCACTGCTGTGTATGTGCACTTGGGATGGGTAAATGCAGAGCATTATTTCAGTGTATGGGTCACCAGACTTGGTCACTTCACTTTCCAGAACCATCCAGAATGAATCATGAAGACTCTGAGGAACAAACAGGCTTTTGTCCGTTCTTGAGGCTTAATTTCTGACTGTTTTAGTAGCTGTGAAATATTGATCAGTATGTGGATGATAAATGATACAGAAATGTGTTTAAATGATCATGACTCGGTACAGCAGTAACAAGTGAATGACAGAACTAAGCTTTGCTCCATCAAATATCTGATACCACAGGCTGATACCTGATCTCTGCTGTTTTCTGCAGTAAAATCAGGGTTCGCATAATTTTTTTCACATTTATCCACCTTAAAATTATTGTAACTATCTAGAGTTGTCAAAATGAGCAAAGTTTTTCAATTCATCCAGTTAAAATTTTATTGGCACGACAAATATTTGTACATTGTCAAAGTAAATGCATTGTTTCTGCATAAATTACAATGAAAACAGTGCATTATTAAGAAAAACAATATTACTGACAATTAGTGAAACAAAAGTCTGACAGAAAGTGAGCCGTAACAGTTAACTGAGCTGGTGCTGATTTCACCTCATTCCTCATTCAGATCAGTACACTTTCTTTTTGTGATTAAATGAAAGATTGTTCTGCCGTCCTCCTCATGTGTGACTGCACATTGACCAGATTTTTTATTTTGCTGTCTCACTTTCTCCACACCATACCTGTCTTTGAATGCTACTGCAATGCCTGCTCCATATGCACAATCTGCACTTACACAGTGAGCCAGAGGTTCTAATTGTGGGCTTGAAAAAATGTCACCTTTCTTGTGTACTATCTGTAATTTTCCCATCTGTAATTTTTCCAGCACTTTCACTCCCAGCACCCAGCACTTTCACTCCCAGCTTCACTCCCAGCACCCTCCCTCTCTTGGACCTGTGACCTCAGGTCCACTGCCGTTTGTGCCAAAGACCTGCTAGGGGGGTCACATGCAACACAAGAAGACAAATGATACCAGGTGTCGCCTTTTCCTGCTAGGCGAATACAATGTGAGGTCCTCGAGGTGACTTTCAGGGGCTCAGACCATCTGGCTTCGTTCCATTTCCTGCAGAATTTTTTCAGTCTGACCCACTCGGTTGGCGGAGGAATCGGTTCTGGTTCAGTGTCAGGAGTGACCTGCTGGGAAAATTGTTTAATCAGAGCAGTTAGTTTGTCAAAATAAACACAGTGTGATAAAGGTGTGATTTGGTCAGGTCTCAGTGGCGTTGAAGGTCCAGGAAACGAACGACCTGTAAGCAATTCAAATGGAGTGAAGCCAGAAATCCTGTTAACAGAGGAACGTACAGACATTAATACCAATGGAAGGGCAGATAACCACGTCAATTTGGTCTGTGCACAGATTTTAGCCAATTTCATTTTCAACGTAAGATTCATACGTTCGACCTTATTAAAAATCCCTGGTGACAAGATAAAGCCTTGTGGCAATCTGTTATAAGAGTACTGGCGGCCTCTGTAGGTGAACGCCAAACATGACTTACATTCTTCAGACAATGGTATGCAGAAAAATGCGTTTGCCAGATCAATGCATGTAAACCATTGGTGAGCTGGGTCAAATTTGAGATAGTGAAATTTGTTTATGTGTTAACATGCCCATATCTTCAGTTTTTTAATTAGCAGTGTCAGAATATAAAACCATGTTGATGTCAGTGGGCTCCCAATCAGCAACAGCCCTTACCCTTTTAGTCATACCTCCTAACTCCCTAGCTTCATGACCTGGGTGTAATGCCATAGAGATGTGTGGGGCGGCTGTATCTGTCATTTCATACCATTTTAGCTGTTCTGGGGTCAAAACAATAGGGGCTACAACTCCTTCTTTCCCTATGAACATGCCATCTCCTGTGAGACGCCATCTATCCCCTTCTATGCTGTTAAACATTTCTTGGTACATGACTGTGTCATTTCTGTCGTAAAATAATGTACAGTGTAGTGGGTCTATGGGTGGTAAGTAAACATCTATGTCCATTATCCATGGTCGGTGGTTGTTATACAGGGTTACTACACTCATTGGGGATGGGGAAATGTCTAATTCTACCCAATAAATGTCAGCTGCCTCCTTTAATGGCCCTCCTAGTAAAACATTCTGCCTGCAGCCTTTTGAAGCAGTCTGTGAGCAATCAACCTCTAAGTCACTATTACCCCTTGTGGTGAACATAAAATACTGGCTCCCAATTTGATAAGCAGATCTCTTCCCAGCAGAGGTACAGGAGCGTTAGAGGAGTACAGAAATGAGTGTGGTAAGCTCTGATTCACAACCTGGACGGTTAATTGTTTTGTCATTGGCCAATGTTCTAACCCACCAGAGAAACCCATGACTCCCACTGTTTTATCACTTAGATCTTTATCTGTGATTGTGCCTCTTGTTACAGTGGAGTATGTAGCTCCAGTATCCACCAGAGCCCTTAGTGGTTTGTTGTCAACCACTATTTCCATGAGGGGTTCAGCCATTCCCCTCATGTAGTCCTCTGTGGGCCCCAACAATCCCCCGCGTCTCCCTCCGGGCCCCATGTTGGGTGCATAGGCGCCTGTAGGTTGGCTGGAGACGGGTGTTGTTGCCCCGGGTATTGTGAGGCATGTGGTCCCCTGCCACGACCACCAGGTCCACCTCTAAGAGGACCCCATCCCCCTGCAGGTGGCCCTGTGAATTGGCCGCCCCCTTGCTGTGAGGGACATTCATTTTTCCAATGATCAGGGCTACCACACAAAAAACATCCTCCCCTTTGTGGTTCCCCACCTCTGCCTCGTCTGCCTTTAAATCCCATGTTGCCACCCCTCTGGACTCTATACCCTCCCCAGTTACCCATCTGTGACCATGGTGGTTGGTATGTTGGTCCCTGATCATACCCTAAATATGGGGAAATAATTGAAGGGGTAGGTGGGTCGTTCACAGACTGCTGAGACATTTGCTTGGTTTTCTTTGAACCACTAGCTCTGGCTAAGTCTAATTGTAGCTTTAATAGTTGATTTTTTGTCTTTTCTAGCTCCTCCTCTTCTTTGTGCAGTTTATCAACTGTCCTATCAATGTGAAATACTAAGTGTCTTTCCCATACTTCATTGGTTGCTACTGGTATATCTGGGTTACCTTCCATGGCCTGTTTTACGCCATTGGGGGCCCCTGACATCACTGCTGATCTGAAAATGTCACGTGTTATGGGGTTATTCAAACTGTTTTCCTCAACCATTTGTTCCCATTCTGCGGCACATCTGAAATAATAACCTGATCCAGTCTCACCGGGTTTGATGCGAAATTTGATGTTTTGATATGTAGTTGGGGGTGTGGGGAACTGTTTTCTCAGAGTTGACCCCACATTTGTACACACTGTTGTGTATGGGTCATCATTTGGTGAATTTGTAATATCTGCATTTACCTCGAAATCCCTCATTTGTGAAGCAGTAAGAATCTGGCCTAAAAGGCACCTCAAATCCCCCACAGCCAACGTGGTTCCATGGCATAAGGCCATTAATTTAGTCAACCACCTACCTCCCCCCGAGGTGATTGGGGGCAGTTTTGCTAAGACTGCAGTCATGTCACTATGACTCCAGGGTTGATATTTATGACCCTGACTACCCATCAATAGTGGATATTTACTCTGTGTATTATTGGGATGACCAAATGCTGATTTTAATTGTTCAAGTGGGCCACCTGAAGCCCCAATACCCTTCTCTAGCTGTGGTGGGGAGGGTATTTGGATGTTCCACTCCTTTAGAGTTCTGGGTGTGAATTGGGGTTTCATTTGGTCCAATCTGCCTCTTGTTCTTTCTGCTGTGGGGGATGTAACTTCCCCGTCTACATTCATGGTGCCTTTAATTACTATTCTGAGACCTTCCCTTCCCCCATCTTCACTTTCCTCCTCTCCCTCATGTTGAGACCCTGTCCTACTTCCTTGAGAGCTCCCTTATTGTTTTATTACAGGCTGGATTTCTAGCTGCCAAGAACTCTACTGGAGTTTGACATCTTTGAAAGCCAGAGTTATTGACCTGTTTAATATAATTAATTATTATTACTATTATTATTATTATTGTTTCCTTCAGTGATTTACCTCTCTAATCCCAGCCCTTTAATTACTTGTTAATCTTCACCAGGCTCATCAGACGAGGATCACTAAAAGCATCCGACCCCTGATTTCCACCTGGATTTTTGCTGGGCGGAGGACTTATCACTTATTATAGAATTTGGTTAGACTTTCTCAAATATTTTAAAATAATACCAATGTGTTTTCTAGTTAATAATTAATCTTTCTCATTGCTCCATTCATTTGGATTACCATAATATTCATCAACTTTGTATATTTTACTCTGCTTTGGATGAGATTTTCATCCTTTTCTCTCCCTCTCCCCTTTTAACTTCACTGCCAGCAGTGTTTACTCCCCCACACATTTGCTCACACACACTGGGCCCCTCCTTTCTCTCTCTATGTCTCTCACACACACACAGATCAAAAGAGAAAAACACCAACAGGTCTCATTCTCTTTCTGGGAATGAAAAATCAATCAGTTTTTATCTTTTTCTCTATCAATAATTCAGTTTCACAATTTGGATCACAATGTCAGCAACTTGGATGATAGCCAAATAGCCAACAAAGCCAATTTCATGGTATATTTTTAGTTTTTTCAACTCTTGGTGCTAATGCCACTGACATTTTATCGGGATTATCCCACCCGTTTTCAATACATATCTGACTCCATTTATTTTCCCAAATTTTCTTCTCTTTTTTATGATTTTTAGGCTCCGATTGAGCCAACAACATATCTACCACATTTCCCCACTGTGTTGTTACAGGGGGACATCCATACTCCTCACACTTTCTCTCAAATTCAGACATTTTCTTTAATAACAGACAACACTTATTACATAGACAACAGTAAAACCTAAAAACTAAACCTTGTCACTTGGGAACCCTCCGCAACTTATTTAACCTTGTGTCACTTGGAAACCCTCCGCAATCTTATGTCACTTGGGAGTCCTCCGCAACTTTTAACCTTATGTCTGTTACGGCCACAACCCTTAGTTGCTACCTGACAAATTTTTACGGCCACAACCCTTAGTTGCTACCTGACAAATTTTTACGGCCACAACCCTTAGTTGCTACCTGACAAATTTTTTCTGATCAACAGATATCAATATTTTACAAATAAATGGAACGGAATACAATTCAAATTCAACACAAGAAATTTAGAATATCCAATTTGCAGAAGTTTGATTTAACAGGTTTCTGCTTACCTTATTTTAATCGGTCGACCGTGTGTTGAACCCGAGTTCGTTCCATCCCGGAACTTCTGGCCTTCAACGGCCCCTTATGGTTTACAGCCTTTTTCTTCAATCACGTTGGGGTCACCAATTGTTGGACTTCAAACGTCCTGCGTGATCAAAAATTGAAGGAAGGCAATCTATAAAAAGTATTGAAATTTATTGATCAGAAATTACAGCGCTGGGTTGTTCTCAGACCATAGCCTTACAAAGAACCAACCCAGAAATACATTGTAACAGAATATTTATAGTAGGTGTCCACGTGTAGGATCCTCTTATTGGTTGGGAAATCCGTCCTTAGACCATCCAATCCGATTCCACTCCTTTGTCTCTGCAAAACACGCTGTAACAGAACCCCCAACCAGTTTCTTGAGGCAACCAGCTCCTCTAAGCAATCTGATCTTGTTATGTGTGTGTGTGCACATTCCACCGCGCCCCACCTAGCCGTTGACCTCCCATCCCGACCCCCACACACCACACTCCACAGAAAACACCCAGCACCAGCTCAAAGCCCTCCCACATTCCTGCAAGCACAAATGGTCCAAAACATTAATAATTAATTCCTTTAATCATTGATTACACATTGATATATTGGTTTTGCACACATGCACTCATATAATTAGCATAACATAATTTTCAAAAGGTTAATATCCCTCAGGATGAACGATATATCGGCCACCATATCGGTATCGGACGATAAATGCCCATTGTTCTATTATCGGTTATTGGCTGCGATAAGTAAATTTAGCCGATATCTCTAAGCCGATAAATAATGCATTATTTCCTTCAGAGACACTTCAGATATGCGCTGTTCGCCATGATGGCTTTGAAATGCTTGAAATATGATTGAAATCACGTTGAAAAGGACAATACACTTATATGCAACATGTGCAAAGCAAGTCTGTCATAAAGGCTACATTAAATTATAATAAGAACATTACTGTAAATGATGTTGTGGAATCTTTGTGCGCTGTGTTTTGTGCGTGCGTTGAGCGCATCCACAACGGAGCTACACCTCCATGACAGTTAAATTCGCTTGTGCATTTGCGTTATGCCTTTTGTGCAATTGTACATAGTAGAATTGTGTTTTTGTTGATATATCTGCTTTATCTCATATAGAATGCGTTTGGTAAAGTTAATTGAGCGCTTTAGTTTGCTGATGTTCATCTTTAGCACAGCGCACGCTGCTCAAACAGTAGCGCACAACTAATAAATATGATTGGGACTGTCGTGTATCTAACATTCTAATGAGAACATTATTATAATAAAACGTTGTGAATTCTTTGGGTTTAGTTGCCGTGTTTCAGCGCGTTTTACGGGAAGCTAAGTACGCGTCCACGAGTTACACATCTGACTAGCGCATAACTTAGTTCAAAATAACATGTGCATTTTCGTATTTTTGTGTGTATATAAGTTGTAAAATTATGTTTATGTTCTATAAATATCTGATTCTCATGTAGCCTATTTAATCCGCTATAACAAGCGCTTCAGTTTACCAGTGTTCATTAAGCTTCATACAGCGCACGCAGCTCAAACAGCGGTAGCCTATTAATTTGTTACTTTTTTAAAATCACTCAAGCATTATTAATAATAACCACCACTTTTAATTTATCTTATTATTTTCATCAACAATATGGTTTAGTAAAGAATATCATTTCATTATTGTCCATGCAGATGGTTCTTCCGTTTTATTCATCCATGGCACATGCATTTTAATTCTTTACACGTATAATGATGTCCAATGACTTGTTTGCATTATTTATGCAATTATTTTATTTTATTTCTGAGACTTTTTTATGGCGACATTTGGTAATGGGAGAGTAAAATATATTTTTTAAACTTACTTTGTTCAAACTAGGCTGCTTATGTACTTTTTTAAATCAGGCTCTTAAAAAGTATATAAAAATGTGGATATAGATTTATCGGTCAACATATCGGTTATCTGTGATAACTCGTGTATTAAACAAATTAAACGCACACAGACTGAAGTAGTTTAAGTCTTTGGTTCTTTTAATAGTTATGATTTTGGCTCACATTTAACAAAAACCCACCAATTCACTATCTTAACTAATTAGAATACTTCATAAGGCCAATCATTTTTTTTTGTTTTAGTGAATTGTTGGCCTTCTGGAAAGTATGTTAGTTTACTGTATATGCACTCAATACTTGGTAGGGGCTCCTTCTGCTTTAATTACTGCCTCAATTCGGCGTGGCATGGAGGTGATCAGTTTGTGGCACTGCTGAGGTGGTATGAAGCCCAGGTTTCTTTGACCTTCAGCTCATCTGCATTTTTTGGTCTCTTGTTTCTCATTTTCCTCTTGACAATACGCCATAGATTCTCTCTGGGGTTCAGGTCTGGCGAGTTTGCTGGCCAGTCAAGCACACCAACACCATGGCCATTCAACCAACTTTTGGTGCTTTTGGCAGTGTGGGCAGATGCCAAATTCTGCTGAAAAATGAAATAAGCATCTTTAAAAAGCTGGTCAGCAGAAGGAAGCATGAACTGCTCCACAATTTCTTAGTAAAAGGATGCAGTGACGTTGGTTTTCAAAAAGCACAATGGACCAACACCAGCAGATGACATTGCACCCCAAATCATCACAGAATGTGAAAACTTAACACTGGACTTCAAGCAACTTGTGCTATGAGCTTCTCCACCCTTCCTCCAGACTCTAGGACCTTGGTTTCCAAATGAAATACAAAACTTGCTCTCATCTGAAAAGAGGACTTTGGACCACTGGGCAACAGTTCAGTTCTTCTTCTCCTTAGCCCAGGTAAGACGCCTCTGATGACAACTGTAGCCAAACTCCTTGACACGTCTGTGTGTGGTGGCTCTTGATGCCTTGACCCCAGCCTCAGTCCATTCCTTGTGAAGTTCACCCAAATTCTTAAATTGATTTTCACCGCTGAAGCCGCCGCCATGTGTCCGAGCAGCCTCTGAAAGTCCTTCAACTGAACAGAGCTGCTTTGTTTGAAATGGCGTAGGGAAGACAAAATGGCCACTGCGTGTTCTCGCGAGAGGCGGGGTCTCATCTCCATGGAGTCTAAACATACTCCCAGATATGTTATGGACTGACTTGGGGCAAGAATGCTCTTCTGCATGTTGACACATAGCCCTAGGGACTCCAAGTGAATAAGCAGCGAGTCTATGTGGCTGATAAGCATGTCCTGGGACTGAGCTAAAATCAGCCAATCGTCCAAATAGTTTAGAATGCACATCCCGCTCGTTCTGAGGGGGCAAAGTGCTGCATCTATGCACTTCGAAAAGGTGCGTGGGGCTAAGGCCAGCCCGAACGAGAGAACAGAGTATTGGTACGCTGTGCCCTCGAAATCAAACCTTAGAAACCATCTGTGATACGGTGCTATCTGAATGTGAAAGAACGCGTCTTTTAAATCCACAGACGCAAACCAGTCCCCGGGGTGAATTTGCACCAGGATCTGTTTTAGCGTTAACATCCTGAACGGATGCTTTCCAAGCGCTCTGTTGATGGGTCTGAGATCTAGAATTGGGCGGAGCCCCCCATCTCTTTTGGGTATCACAAAATAGCGGCTGTAAAACCTGTTCTCCCGCTCGCTCGGAGGGACTTTTTCTATAGCTCCTTTTTCTAGCAGATTGTATACCTCTTGTCTCAGAACCTGCGCGTTTCGAGGCAATGTTAGAGACTGCACCACGCCATTGAAACGGGGTGGTCTGCATCTGAATTGAAGGGTATATCCACGCTTTATCACACCGAGTAGCCAGCGAGATTCCCGGAATAGCTTCCCACGCTTTCAGAGACTGATATAGCGGCTTTAGTAGCTAGTGATGCCGACTATCCTTTGAGTGGGCGGTGGCTCTGCACTGCTCTGAGGGGGGGTGAACTGCATCGCATTGACTGAGTGAGAAGGAAGGAGCTCTTTTTGTGAGGATGTATGCGTTTTTATTGAACCACGTGCAAAAACACAAACATTGTGAATGTCGCTCTCGAGAACTTCGCGCAACATTCTGGATCGTTTGGGAACTGGGCCTCCGGCGCGCTCCTCCCTCCTCATGACACCCTCAAGAAGACGGCTTGGATGTTGTTGGTGGCCCGGTGTCTCGGCGAGGGCTCCTCCGCTGCCCTTGGCGCCTTTTTCCCGGACCTGGCCACACCTTTCTCCTCACGTTCAGTTCCCGCCGCGGATGTTGCGCGGGCCTTTCCTCCCTTCTCTGGGGTGGGCGGGTCGCCGATGACGATCTGGAACGAGAAGGTGGCTGGAATGAGCGCCTCGGCATGACATGGCTCATGGCCTTGGCGCACTTTTGAGCTTCCGCAAACCTTTCTATGATCGACTCCACGGCATCACCAAAGTGGACGGAGGGAGTGATCGGTGCGTTCAACAGCACCTTGCAGTCTGCATCCTTAGGTAAGCCATAGATGCCTCTGCTGGACTACCATGAACCCCATGTTCGGCCAATCGCCTGGGCAGCGCGCTTTGTCGCCATCAGCGCGAAGTCTGTTGCCGCCCGCAGATCGTCCACCGCTTCCGGTGAGGCGGTCCCGCCTTCCATGGACTGTAGGAGTTTGGCCTGGGACACCTGGAGCACCGCCATAGCAAGCAGGGCGGAGGCTCCTTGCCCAGCCGAGGAGTAAGCCTTGTTGGCTAGATGGGCTGTCATCCTGCATGGTTTGGATGGTAGGCTGATATCTGAGCCCATGGTTTTGGCTGACACAGGCACAGATGTGCAGCGATAGTTTCCTCGACGGGGCATACGCACATACACGTAGGTCTCCGCCCGTCCACCTGAGAGAACATGGCCTGTGTCGCTGAGTGAACGTGGTGCCGATTGGGGCGCAGACCACGCCTTAATGAGCTGGTTGTGGATGTCGGGAAAAACAAGAAACAAGGCACTCACCCCTACTGCTTCTCAAAACAGTTAAGAAGTGATAAACATGGTCAACAAGACATCAATGTACTAAAAGTAAGGCTCACACAGTATCCACGATGGCAAACAACACTATTGTAACAGAAACACACTCTGTCACACCACATATTCACCAGCAAGCACAGTATCACAATAAACAAACGAGCAATCGATCGAAGAGGCAGAGGGCTCCCTCCAGTGGAATGTCTGGGAATTTATAGTCCAGGTCTCTTCTCCGGTCCAACCACCAGCAGACTCACATTATGTCCACGACCAATCCTAAAAGGGAAAAAGAGACAACAGCAACCACAACAAAACAAACCTATAATCGATTAAGTCGTAACTGGGGGATTGAGGCAACTGCTGAGAACGGTGGCTTCGCGTCAAATTGTCCTCTCCACCTTCGAGTGGGGAGCGGGCCCACTAGCGGCACGCTGGCGGCAGTGGGCCTAACCTCAAGAGGCCACGGGCCACATTCCGCGAATCCTCAGCACGCCGCAGTGGCAGATCCGCACACTGTGCACAGTCAGACTCCTCCAGCGCCGCATCCGCTGGCAAGGCCCAGGCAGGCAATGCAGTGTTCGTGGTTGTCCGCGGTTTTCGATCGGTCCCGCGCAGATACGGCAGTAGGACTTCATCTTACAGGAATCGCTCATGAAGGAAAAGATTCTGACGTAATTGTCGTGGGCTCCGCATTTATACTGCCTCTCGAGCTCATTATATTTGCATGCTTCATGACAATTGGCCAGTCAGTTAGACTGGCGTGAGCCAATAGGACTTCAGAAGAGGTTGGAGGAAGGAGTTCCCATAACGGATCATTTCTCTGTGATGTCTCGTGAAAGCTTGAGAGGAACCGGAGGGATAAACCATCCTGTCACATGTGATTGACACGACCAATGAAACCTTCAGAATCTGTGGTGTGCGGGTTTGTGCTTTAACATGGGTTAAAAAGGTGAGGATTATTCACATCATCTTACAATGGGAGGAAGAAAGAACAGGAAGATGGCTTTTATAAAGGTAAAATAACAAGGAGAAATAGAAAGGAAGAATCCATTATATCTAGACTTAGATTTGGACATACAGCACTTAACAGTACCTTGAATAAAATAAGGCAACATCAGACAGGAAAATGTGATCATAGTGATCAAGAGGAAACAAGTTTTAATGAAATGTCCGATGTATAATAGTGAAATGAGAATATTGGTTTGTAATTTGAAAATAATTAAGATGAAGTTTGACTTGTTGCATGTTGCAGAGGAACTCATATGACGAATGTCTGAATGTTTAATGCTTTATTTGAATATGACTGATTTAGATAAATGAATATAGGTGTTAGGAGCAGGCATGTGCAGAAGATGGGGCTTTGGGGGTTTGAGCCCTGCCCTTTTCAAATGTATTCAAAAGTGCCCTCTCAGACAAATGGCAATGCTATTGTAGTAAATAAAACAAAATGCATTTGAATTATAATTACATAACAATGTGTACAAAACTAATCGCTCCAAAGTCGGAAAGTTCCTGTTTATTTTTACATATCTGTCAATCTGAGGCGTTGCTATGGTTACGTGCTATTGCTCGACTGACTGATGTTCGGAAACATCCACCTTTTTCTTGCTGTAAAAATGGGCGCGGCAATATGCAAATTCTATGGGTCCAGCTTCCGGTCTCATCCACGTCCAGCTATTTTTAACGGTACGAAACAGTTAGTTTTGCTGCTTGATATTGAACATTTGTTTTGTCTTATCATATTATTTTTATGTATTATGTTAATTATGAACACACTGGTCTGTAGTGCAAACAGTTTTACCGTGTACTGCACGTTGTTATTCTTCTCGTTATTTCTCTATTGTGGCTAATGAACCGGAAGCCTCACCCATAGGCTTACTTCCGCATTGAAGAAAAAGGTGGATAGAAGTTTCATCGTGCGCACGCGCCCGGACCGAAGTTAACTTCTGTGTTTGTATATCGGGATGGTTAGTGGCACCGGCTACAAACACGGTTAAAGTGATTAGTAATTAAGTTGGGCTCAGGTTGTTGTGCTGTGGGATGTGTTCACATACATACATTTATTTGTGGCGACCCACCACAATATCAAAACTTTTCCAAAAGGCTTTGTTGAATAAACATGAGCACGTAATGCATGTTTAAAAATCAAAACGAGGCGCAGGTGTTTTTATATCACTGCATTTCTGAAGGAAAACTATCTATAGAAAATGTTTGATGTCATTTTCATTTCATCTTGCATGTTATATGTCTGATGAAGCAGCATTTGTAAACTCAGTTTACAACCGTTACCGGGAGCAAACCTCTAACGTTAACGTTATTTATCTCGCTTTTAAGCGTCTCCTGCTAGCAGAGAGTGAATTTTCATTGTTAACAAGTCCGTCCAAGTAGATATCGCTGCATCTCAGTCCGTCTGATTTATGAAACAAACATATTTTGCTTGTTATAAAAAAAGAATCTACTCCAGAGGGACTTAGCTGTTGTTATTGATTCTATTTGTATTTCTACCGGAAGTTAAGTTAGGGCCACAAACAAAGCACAGTATCGTTTGTTTATGTTGTTGTCGTTGAAACGGTCTATAGGGATAGGCTCTCAAATAATATGGTTCTTTCAGTGAGTGGGTACACAGAAGGAAAAAAATAAACCAAACAATATTTAAAAAATAATAATAATCAGTAATAAAAGCTAGTGAGTCAATTTAATTACTAATCCATTTATTGTATAATTTAGAATATAACATAATTCATCAATGCCTATTTATCATACACCAACCAATCATGATCTGGCACAAGTTCAAATTTCATTGGGCAATAATGTTATGTGGGGCGGTCATTTTCCATACTTATTCATAAATCGGTTGAAAATGACATGGGATAGACAAGTTTATTTGTGGAGCGATCTGGATCTGCGGTTTGTCTCATTTTATAAATCAACTTACATCGCTGGGAATATATAAACTAAATGACTACAAAAGCACTGCACAAAACCGTGCAGCACCAAAAGTCTCAATAATGGTAATCAGTAGGCTTTTCAGTTCACTTATATTTATGTATGATGAACCGCTTACTCTTTCATGAAACTATCACAGTTAATGAAGCCCAAGTGCCACCTACAGGCATATTATGTGAAGTGTAAGCTGGCGAAATGGTGACACGAAAGGACTTTCTGTTGCCAATTATGCAGCATTATGAAAGTGTCTTATGCTCATCAAGTCGGCATTTATTGGATCAAAAATACAGAAAAAAATGTAATATTGTGAAATATTGTTAAAATGTAAAAGAATGTTTCTCTATTTTAATATACTTAAATAATTATTTATGTGATGCCAAACTGAATTTGCAGCATCATTACTCCAGTCTTCAGTGCACGATCTTTCAGAAATCATTCTAAAATTCTGATTTATTGTCAATATTGGAAACCGTTCTGCTACTTATTTTTTATTATTATTATTTTTGTATCTTTTCAATCTTTACTATCACTGTTTCTATCAATTTAGCAAATATTTGCTGAATGAAAACTACATTCTGACTTCAAGCTTTTCAACATATATTGTTACAAAAGTTATCTTTTAAATAAATGCTGTGCTTTTTAAAAACTCTTTATTAATCAAAGAATCCTGAAAATAGTGTCACAGGTTTCCAACATTGATAATAAATCAGCAGATAATAAATGAATTGTGTAACATTTATTTTAAAATATATATTACAATTTTGAGAAAATAAATGCATGGCTTGATGACCATAAGTGACTTCTTGCAAAAAATATAAAATAGTAATAATGTTTTTAAACTTTTGACCTAAACATTTTTTTTTTTTACATTGCCCCTATTTTACATTTGAGCCCCTGCCCCTGAGGAACTCTCTGCACGTGCCTGGTTTGGAGGTATATTAGGAAAATATATAAATATATAGTATATTTTGCGAACCTAACCAGCAGGTGGCGGTAATGCGCCTTGAAGTTGTATACCAACCACTATTAAAATCTACAAGAAGAAGAAGACATCGTGTTACAAATCTAGTACAGAAGTTGAAGACATGAGTGATCCAGAATCACCCAGAATAAAACAAGAAGATACTGAGGAACAAACAGGTTGGTGTCCATTCATGAATCTTCACAACTAAGAAACAATAGTTTGCCTTTCATCAGGCAAAAAAAATGCAGTGGCTGTGAAATAATATAAATCATTTTAATTTCACTAACAATGAATGAAAGAACTAACTTTCTGTGCATCAAAGATCTGATTCTTGATATTCACAGATAAATATGTGACCCGTTTGGTTTCTGTTATTAATTTATTTCAGCTGCTTACACACAAAATATTTACTTGTCACACAGTTTCTGAAACATGACACTTAAACACCAGAAGCACACACCAAATCTGCAGAACCATACACTAATTATCAGCCTTTGACTCCGTTTTCAATTTCATAAAACACTTTTTGCAAAACACAAATCTAACAGCAATTAATATTCTGGCAAATGTTTGTCTTTGAGATGTATTTGTGATATTTTGAATGCAATGCTTCATTTGGCAAGAGATGTGAGGCATTTTGCATCTTGTGTTTGCAATTCTTGGATTTGTGTAAAGTTTAGAAAAAAAGAGGCAAAGTTTTAAAAATGAGTGTAAGCAACTGAAAAAAACAGCAAATCAGGTTCACTTAAACTGATTTTAACAACATAATTTCTTTATTTTAGACTGGATAGAAGTAAAACCGCAAAGACATGAGCTGAATGAAGTGGAGGAGGAACATTGTAAAATCAAAACCTCAAGAAAAAAAGCCAAACAGCTGCACACCTGCTCTCTGTGTGGAAAGAGTTTCAAAGAAAAAGGAGTCCTTAAGAGACACACGAGAATCCACACTGGAGAGAAACCGTACACATGCCCTCAGTGTGGAAAGAGTTTTGCTGGAGCATCAGGTCTCCATTATCATCTGCTCTTTCACTCTGGAGAAAAGCCGTTTAGCTGTGATCAGTGTGAAAAAAAGTTTGTTTCATCAGCAAGTCTAAAAATTCACCTGACAGTTCATTCAGATGAGAAGCCTCATGTGTGTTCTTACTGTGGAAAGAGTTTTTCATGGCTGGCCAGTTATAAACAGCACCAGAAAATACATGATGAAGTGAAAGATCATGTGTGTTGTGAGTGTGGGAAGAGCTTTACTGCAGCTCTCTATCTGAAACGTCACCAACAAATTCATACTGGAGAAAAATCTTACAAGTGCTCATATTGTGAAAAGAGTTTCATTCAGTCTGGAAACCTGAAAAAGCATGAGCGAGTTCATACTGGAGAGAAGCCGTATCGCTGTACTCAGTGTGGAAAGAGTTATGCTGATGCATCAAGTCTCAGTTATCATCTGCACATTCACTCTGGAGAAAAGCCATTTAGCTGTGATCAGTGTGATAAAAAGTTTATTTCATCGTCACATCTAAATAGTCACCTGAGAGTTCATTCAGATGAGAAGCCGCATGTGTGTTCTATCTGTGGAAAGAGTTTTTCAAGGCTAGACATTTGTAAACAGCATCAGAAAACACATGAAGAAGAGAGAGATCATGTGTGTTGTGAGTGTGGGAAGAGCTTTACTACAGCTGTCTATCTTAAACGTCACCAAAGGATTCATACTGGAGAAAAACCTCACAAGTGCTCATATTGTGAAAAGAGTTTCATTCAGTCTGGACACCTGAAAGAGCATGAACGAGTTCATACTGGAGAGAAGCCGTATCGCTGTACTCAGTGTGGAAAAAGTTTCACTCGGTCATCAAATCTAGTGACTCATATTAAAAGTCATTGTTCTCTGTCTGAGTGAGAAAATGTTTTCTACAAATTCAATATTTCAAGTAAATAATGTGAGATTCAGATACAGTAAATATGAGATTAGCAAAAAAAAATACTTATTATGCTGTGAAATACCACAAGATTTTCAGGAGATTAAAAAAAAAAGTAAGCATGTTTTTCGATGGGGGGGGGAATGAATGTACAGCGCTCTCTCTCTCTCCACCTCAATACCACGACTGAGGTGCCCTTGAGCAAGACACCGAACCCCCAACTGCTCCCCGGCCGCCGCATCATAAATGACTTCGGGTGTGTGTTCATGGTGTGTGTTTTCACTGCTGTGTATGTGCACTTGGGATGGGTAAATGCAGAGCACTAATTCAGTGTATGGGTCACCAGACTTGTTCACGTCACTTTCCAGAACCATCCAGAATGATTCATGAAGACACTGAGGAACAAACAGGCTTTTGTCTGTTCTTGAGGCTTAATTTCTGACTGTTTTAGTAGCTGTGAAATATTGATCAGTATATGGATGATAAATGATACAGAAATGTGTTTAAATGATCATGACTCAGTACAGCAGTAACAAGTGAATGACAGAACTAAGCTTTGCTCCATTAAATATCTGATACCACAGACTGATACCTGATCTCTGCTGTTTTCTGCAGTATTATTACGGTTCACATAATTTTTTTCAAATGTATCCACCTTAAAATTATTGTAACTATCTAGAGTTGTCAAAATGAGCAAAGTTTATCAATTCATCCAGTTAAAATTTTATTGGCACGACAAATATTTGTACATTGTCAAAGTAATTGCATTGTTTCTGCATAAATGACAATGAAAACAGTGCATTATTAAGAAAAACAATATTACTGACAATTAGTGAAACAAAAGTCTGACAGAAAGAGAGCCGTAACAGTTAACTGTGCTGGTGCTGATTTCACCTCATTCATTATGAAAATGTCTGAGATTTTCTGTAAATTGGCACATTAACTAATTTCATTGTGTGTCAACTAGGGATGAACGATATATCGGCCACCATATCGGTATCGGCCGATAAATGCCCATTGTTCTGATATTGGTTATCGGCCGCGATAAGAATATTTAGCCGATATCTCTAAGCCGATAAATAATGCATTATTTCCTTCAGAGACACTTCAGATATGCGCTGTTCGCCATGATGGCTTTGAAATGCTTGAAATATGATTTAAATCACTTTGAAAAGGACAATACATTTATGTGCAACATGTGCAAAGCAAGTCTGTCATAAAGGCTACATTAAATTATAATAAGAACATTACTGTAAATGATGTTGTGTAATCTTTGTGCGCTGTGTTTTGTGCGTGCGTTGAGCGCATCCACAACGGAGCTACACCTCCATGACAGTTAAATTCGCTTGTGCATTTGCGTTATGCCTTTTGTGCAATTGTACATAGTAATATTGTGTTTTTGTTGATATATCTGCTTTATCTCATATAGAATGCGTTTGGTAAAGTTAATTGAGCGCTTTAGTTTGCTAATGTTCATCTTTAGCACAGCGCACGCAGCTCAAACAGTAGCGCACAACTAATAAATATGATTGGGACTGTCGTGTATCTAACATTCTAATGAGAACATTATTATAATAAAACGTTGTGAATTCTTTGGGTTTAGTTGCCGTGTTTCAGCGCGTTTTACGGGAAGCCAAGTGCGCGTCCACGAGTTACACATCTGACTAGCGCATAACTTAGTTCAAAATAACATGTGCATTTCCGTATTTTTGTGCATATATAAGTTGTAAAATTATGTTTATGTTCTATAAATATCTGATTCTCATGTAGCCTAATTAATCCGCTATAACAAGCGCTTCAGTTTACCAGTGTTCATTAAGCTTCATACAGCGCACGCAGCTCAAACAGCGGTAGCCTATTAATTTGTTACTTTTTTAAAATCACTGAAGCATTATTAATAATAACCACCACTTTTAATTTATCTTATTATTTTCATCAACAATATGGTTTAGTAAAGAATATCATTTCATTATTGTCCATGCAGATGGTTCTTCCGTTTTATTCATCCATGGCACATGCATTTTGATTCTTTACACGTATAATGATGTCCAATGACTTGTTTGCATTATTTATGCAATTATTTTATTTTATTTCTGAGACTTTTTTATGGCGACATTTGGTAATGGGAGAGTAAAATATATTTTTAAACTTACTTTGTTCAAACTAGGCTGCTTATGTACTTTTTAAATCAGGCTCTCAAAAGTATATAAAAATGTGGATATAGATTTATCGGTCAACATATCGGTTATCTGTGATAACTCGTGTATTAAACAAATTAAACGCACACAGACTGAAGTAGTTTAAGTCTTTGGTTCTTTTAATAGTTATGATTTTGGCTCACATTTAACAAAAACCCACCAATTCACTATCTTAACTAATTAGAATACTTCATAAGGCCAATCATTTTTTTTTGTTTTAGTGAATTGTTGGCCTTCTGGAAAGTATGTTAGTTTACTGTATATGCACTCAATACTTGGTAGGGGCTCCTTCTGCTTTAATTACTGCCTCAATTCGGCGTGGCATGGAGGTGATCAGTTTGTGGCACTGCTGAGGTGGTATGGAAGCCCAGGTTTCTTTGACAGTGGCCTGCAGCTCATCTGCATTTTTTGGTCTCTTGTTTCTCATTTTCCTCTTGACAATACGCCATAGATTCTCTCTGGGGTTCAGGTCTGGTGAGTTTGCTGGCCAGTCAAGCACACCAACACCATGGCCATTCAACCAACTTTTGGTGCTTTTGGCAGTGTGGGCAGGTGCCAAATCCTGCTGAAAAATGAAATAAGCATCTTTAAAAAGCTGGTCAGCAGAAGGAAGCATGAACTGCTCCACAATTTCTTAGTAAAAGGATGCAGTGACGTTGGTTTTCAAAAAGCACAATGGACCAACACCAGCAGATGACATTGCACCCCAAATCATCACAGAATGTGAAAACTTAACACTGGACTTCAAGCAACTTGTGCTATGAGCTTCTCCACCCTTCCTCCAGACTCTAGGACCTTGGTTTCCAAATGAAATACAAGACTTACTCTCATCTGAAAAGAGGACTTTGGACCACTGGGCAACAGTTCAGTTCTTCTTCTCTTAGCCCAGGTAAGACGCCTCTGACAACTACTGTAGCCAAATTCCTTGACACGTCTGTGTGTGGTGCTCTTGATGCCTTGACCCCAGCCTCAGTCCATTCCTTGTGAAGTTCACCCAAATTCTTAAATTGATTTTCACCGCTGAAGCCGCTGCCGCCATGAGTCCGAGCAGCCTCTGAAAGTCCTTCAACTGAACAGAGCTGCTTTGTTTGAAAACAAAATGGCAGCGCGTCTCATCTTCATGGAGTCTAAACATACTCCCAGATATGTTATGGACTGACTTGGGGCAAGAATGCTCTTCTGCATGTTGACACATAGCCCTAGGGACTCCAAGTGAATAAGCAGCGAGTCTATGTGGCTGATAAGCGTGTCCTGGGACTGAGCTAAAATCAGCCAATCGTCCAAATAGTTTAGAATGCGCATCCCGCTCGTTCTGAGGGGGGAAAGTGCTGCATCTATGCACTTCGAAAAGGTGCGTGGGGCTAAAGCCAGCCCGAACGGGAGAACAGAGTATTGGTACGCTGTGCCCTCGAAATCAAACCTTAGAAACCATCTGTGATACGGTGCTATCTGAATGTGAAAGAACGCGTCTTTTAAATCCACAGACGCAAACCAGTCCCCGGGGCGAATTTATCTGTTTTAGCGTTAACATCCTGAACGGATGCTTGCCAAGCGCTCTGTTGATGGGTCTGAGATCTAGAATTGGGCGGAGCCCCCCATCTCTTTTGGGTATCACAAAATAGCGGCTGTAAAACCTGTTCTCCCGCTCGCTCGGAGGGACTTTTCCTATAGCTCCTTTTTCTAGCAGATTGTATACCTCTTGTCTCAGAACCTGCGCGTTTCGAGGCAATGTTAGAGACTGCACCACGCCATTGAAACGGGGTGGTCTGCATCTGAATTGAAGGGTATATCCACGCTTTATCACACCGAGTAGCCAGCGCGAGATTCCCGGAATAGCTTCCCACGCTTTCAGAGACTGATATAGCGGCTTTAGTAGCTAGTGATGCGCGACTATCCTTTGAGTGGGCGGTGGCTCTGCACTGCTCTGAGGGGGGGTGAACTGCATCGCATTGACTGAGTGAGAAGGAAGGAGCTCTTTTTGTGAGGATGTATGCGTTTTTATTGAACCACATGTAAGAACACAAACATTGTGAATGTCGCTCTCGAGAACTTCGCGCAACATTCTGGATCGCTTGGGAGCTGGGCCTCCGGAGAGCTCCTCCCTCCTCACGACACCCTCAAGAAGACGGCTTGGATGTTGTTGGTGGCCCGGTGTCTCGGCGAGGGCTCCTCCGCTGCCCTTGGCGCCTTTTTCCCGGACCTGGCCACACCTTTCTCCTCACGTCCAGCTCCCATCGCGGATGTTGCGTGGGCCTTTCCTCCCTTCTCTGGGGTGGGCGGGTCGCCGATGACGATCTGGAACGAGAAGGTGGCTGGAACGAGCGCCTCGGCATGACATGGCTCATGGCCTTGGCGCACTTTTGAGCTTCCGCAAACCTTTCGATGATCGACTCCACGGCATCGCCAAAGAGGCCGGAGGGAGTGATCGGTGCGTTCAACAGCACCTTGCGGTCTGCGTCCTTAGGTAAGCCATAGATGCCTCTGCTGGACTACCATGAATCCCATGGTTCGGCCAATCGCCTGGGCAGCGCGCTTTGTCGCCATCAGCGCGAAGTCTGTGGCCGCCCGCAGATCGTCCACCGCTTCCGGTGAGGCGGTCCCGCCTTCCATGGACTGTAGGAGCTTGGCCTGGAACACCTGGAGCACCGCCATAGCATGCAGGGCAGAGGCTCCTTGCCCAGCCGAGGAGTAAGCCTTGTTGGCTAGATGGGCTGTCATCCTGCATGGTTTGGATGGTAGGCTGATATCCGAGCCCATGGTTTTGGCTGACACAGGGCACAGATGTGCAGCGATAGTTTCCTCGACGGGGGGCATACGCACATACACGTGGGTCTCCGCCCCGTCCACCTGAGAGAACATGGCCTGTGTCGCTGAGTGAACGTGTGCCGATTGGGGCGCAGACCACGTCTTAATGAGCTGGTTGTGGATGTCGGGAAAAAAACAAGAAACAAGGCACTCACCCCCTACTGCTTCTCAAAACAGTTAAGAAGTGATAAACATGGTCAACAAGACATCAATGTACTAAAAGTAAGGCTCACACAGTATCCACGATGGCAAACAACACTATTGTAACAGAAACACACTCTGTCACACCACATATTCACCAG
Source organism: Gymnocypris eckloni scoliostomus (assembly GCA_027564155.1). Taxonomy (NCBI): domain Eukaryota; kingdom Metazoa; phylum Chordata; class Actinopteri; order Cypriniformes; family Cyprinidae; genus Gymnocypris; species Gymnocypris eckloni. Next base: position 2,045,544 of record CM050417.1, read on the forward strand.
CAAGCACAGTATCACAATAAACAAACGAGCAATCGATCGAAGAGGCAGAGGGCTCCCTCCAGTGGAATGTCTGGGAATTTATAGTCCAGGTCTCTTCTCCGGTCCAACCACCAGCAGACTCACATTATGTCCACGACCAATCCTAAAAGGGAAAAAGAGACAACAGCAACCACAACAAAACAAACCTATAATCGATTAAGTCGTAACTGGGGATTGAGGCAACCGTTGAGAACGGTGGCTTCGTGCCAAATTGTCCTCTCCACCTTCGAGTGGGGAGGCGGGCCCACTAGCGGCACGTTGGCGGCAGTGGGCCTAACCCCGAAGAGGCCACGGGCCACATTCCGGCGAATCCTCAGCACGCGCAGTGGCAGATCCGCACACTGTGCACAGTCAGACTCCTCCAGCGCCGCATCCGCGTGGGCAAGGCCCAGGCAGGCAATGCAGTGTTCGTGGTTGTCCGGCGGGTTTTCGATCGGTCCTGCGCAGATACGGCAGTAGGACTTCATCTTACAGGAATCGTTCATGAAGGAAAAGATTCTGACGTAATTGTCGTGGGCTCCGCATTTATACTGCCTCTCGAGCTCGTCATATTTGCATGCTTCGCGACAATTGGCCAGTCAGTTAGACTGGCGTGAGCCAATAGGACTTCAGAAGAGGTTGGAGGGAAGGAGTTCCCATAACGGATCATTTCTCTGTGATGTCTCGTGAAAGCTTGAGAGGGAACCGGAGGGATAAACCATCCTGTCACATGTGATTGACACGACCAATGAAACCTTCAGAATCTGTGGTGTGCGGGGTTTGTGCTTTAACATGGGTTAAAAAAGGTGAGGATTATTCACATCATCTTACAATGGGAGGAAGAAAGAACAGGAAGATGGCTTTATAAAGGTAAAATAACAAGGAGAAATAGAAAGGAAGAATCCATTATATCTAGACTTAGATTTGGACATACAGCACTTAACAGTACCTTGAATAAAATAAGGCAACATCAGACAGGAAAATGTGATCATAGTGATCAAGAGGAAACAAGTTTTAATGAAATGTCCGATGTATAATAGTGAAATGACAATATTGGTTTGTAATTTGAAAATAATTAAGATGAAGTTTGACTTGTTGCATGTTGCAGAGGAACTCATATGACGAATGTCTGAATGTTTAATGCTTTATTTGAATATGACTGATTTAGATAAATGAATATAGGTGTTAGGAGCAGGCATGTGCAGAAGATGGGGCTTTGGGGGCTCGAGCCCCTGCCCTTTTTCAAATGTATTCAAAAGTGCCCCTCTCAGACAAATGGCAATGCTATTGTAGTAAATAAAACAAAATGCATTTGAATTATAATTACATAACAATGTGTACAAAACTAATCGCTCCAAAGTCGGAAAGTTCCTGTTTATTTGTACATATCTGTCAATCTGAGGCGTTGCTATGGTTACGTGCTATTGCTTGACTGACTGATGTTCGGAAACATCCACCTTTTTCTTGCTGTAAAAATGGGCGCGGCAATATGCAAATTCTATGGGTCCAGCTTCCGGTCTCATCACGTCCAGCTATTTTTAACGGTACGAAACAGTTAGTTTTGCTGCTTGATATTGAACATTTGTTTGTCTTATCATATTATTCTTATGTATTATGTTAATTATGAACACACTGGTCTGTAGTGCAAACAGTTTTACTGTGTACTGCACGTTGTTATTCTTCTTGTTATTTCTCTATTGTGGCTAATGAACCGGAAGCCTCACCCATAGGCTTACTTCCGCATTGAAGAAAAAGGTGGATAGACAGTTTCGTCGTGCACACGCGCCCGGACCGAAGTTAACTTCTGTGTTTGTATATCGGGCTGTTAGTGGCACCGGCTACAAACACGGTTAAAGTGATTAGTAATGAAGTTGGGCTCAGGTTGTTGTGCTGTGGGATGTGCTTCACATACATACATTTATTTGTGGCGACCCACCACAATATCAAAACTTTTCCAAAAGGCTTTGTTGAATAAACATGAGAACGTAATGCATGTTTAAAAATCAAAACGAGGCGCAGGTGTTTTTATATCACTGCATTTCTGAAGGAAAACTATCTATAGAAAATGTTTGATGTCATTTTCATTTCATCTTGCATGTTATATGTCTGATAAAGCAGCCTTTGTAAACTCAGTTTACAACCGTTACCGGGAGCAAACCTCTAACGTTAACGTTATTTATCTCGCTTTTAAGCGTCTCCTGCTGGCAGAGAGTGAATTTTCATTGTTAACAAGTCCGTCCAAGTAGTTATCGTTGCATCTCAGTCCATCTGATTTACAAAACAAACACATTTTGCTTGTTATAAAAAAATAATCTACTCCAGAGGGACTTAGCTGTTGTTATTGATTCTATTTGGATGTCTACCGGAAGTTAAGTTAGGGCCACAAACAAAGCACAGTATCGTTTGTTTATGTTGTTGTCGTTGAAACGGTCTATAGGGATAGGCTCTCAAATAATATGGTTCTTTCAGTGAGTGGGTACACAGAAGGAAAAAAATAAACCAAACAATATAAAAAATAATAATAATCAGTAATAAAAGCTAGTGAGTCAATTTAATTACTAATCCATTTATTGTATAATTTAGAATATAACATAATTCATCAATGCCTATTTATCATACACCAACCAATCATGATCTGGCACAAGTTCAAATTTCATTGGGCGGTCATTTTCCATACTTATTCATAAATCGGTTGAAAATGACATGGGATAGACAAGTTTATTTGTGGAGCGATCTGGATCTGCGGTTTGTCTCATTTTATAAATCAACTTACATCGCTGGGAATATATAAACTAAATGACTACAAAAGCACTGCACAAAACCGTGCAGCGCCAAAAGTCTCAATAATGGTAATCAGTAGGCTTTTCAGTTCACTTATATTTATGTATGATGAACCGTTTACTCTTTCATGAAACTATCACAGTTAATGAAGCCCAAGTGCCACCTACAGGCATATTATGTGAAGTGTAAGCTGGCGAAATGGTGACACGAAAGGACTTTCTATTATGCAGCATTATGAAAGTGTCTTATGCTCATCAAGTTGGCATTTATTGGATCAAAAATACAGAAAAAAATGTAATATTGTGAAATATTATTAAAATGTAAAAGAATGTTTCTCTATTTTAATATACTTAAATAATTATTTATGTGATGCCAAACTGAATTTGCAGCATCATTACTCCAGTCTTCAGTGCACGATCTTTCAGAAATCATTCTAAAATTCTGATTTATTGTCAATATTGGAAACCGTTCTGCTACTTATTTTTTATTATTATTATTTTTGTATCTTTTCAATCTTTACTATCACTGTTTCTATCAATTTAGCAAATATTTGCTGAATGAAAACTACATTCTGACTTCAAGCTTTTCAACATATATTGTTACAAAAGTTATCTTTTAAATAAATGCTGTGCTTTTTAAAAACTTTTTATTTATCAAAGAATCCTGAAAAAAGTATCACAGGTTTCCAACATTGATAATAAATCAGCAGATAATAAATGAATTGCATAACATTTATTTTTAAATATATACAAATTTGAGAAAATAAATGCATGGCTTGATGACCATAAGTGACTTCTTGCAAAAATATAAAATAGTAATAATGGTTTTAAACTTTTGACCTAAAAATTTTTTTACATTGCCCCTATTTTACATTTGAGCCCCTGAGGAACTCTCTGCACGTGCCTGGTTTGGAGGTATATTAGGAAAAAGGTTTTGCGAACCTAAGCAGCAGGTGGCGGTAATGCGTCTTGAAGTTGTAAACCAACCACTATTAAAATCGACAAGAAGAAGAAGACATCGTTTTACAAATCTAGTACAGAAGTTGAAGACATGAGTGATCCAGAACCAGCCAGAATAAAACAAGAAGATACTGAGGAACAAACAGGTTGGTGTCCATTCTTTATTCTTCATTATTGCTAACTAAGAAACATTAAAGCCTCAGGCTTTAAAAACATATGCAGTGACTGTGAAATAATATAAATCATTTTAATTTCACTAACAAGGAATGAAATAACTAACTTTCTGTGCATCAAAGATCTGATTCTTGATATTCACAGATAAATATGTGACCCGTTTGGTTTCTGTTATTACAGTTTATTTCAGCTGCTTACACAAAATATTTACTTGTCACAATTTCTGAAACATGACACTTAAACACCAGAAGCACACACCAAATCTGCAGAACCATACACTAATTATCAGCCTTTGACTCCGTTTTCAATTTCATAAAACACTTTTTGTAAAACACAACACAATTCTCTATGTAACACACAAAAATCTAACAGGAATTCATATTCTGCCAAATGTTTTCCTTTGAGATGTGTTTGTGATATTTTGAATGCAATGCTTCATTTTGCAAGAGATGTGAGGCACTTTGCATTTTTTGTTTGCAATTCTTTGATTTGTGTAAAGTTTAGAAAAAAAGAGGCACAGTTTTGAAAATGTGTGTAAGCATTGCAACTGAAAAAACTGCAAATCAGGTTCACTTAAACTGATTTTAACTACATATTTTCTTTATTTTAGACTGGATAGAAGTAAAACAGCAAAGACATGAGCTGAATGAAGTGAAGGAGGAACATTGTAAAATCAAAACCTCAAGAAAAAAAGCCAAACAGCTGCACACCTGCTCTCTGTGTGGAAAGAGTTTCAGAGAAAAAGGAGTCCTTAAGAGACACATGAGAATCCACACTGGAGAGAAACCGTACACATGCCCTCAGTGTGGAAAGAGTTATGCTGATGCATCAGGTCTCCGTTATCATCTGCACATTCACTCTGGAGAAAAGCCATTTAGCTGTGATCAGTGTGAAAAAAAGTTTATTTCATCATCAAATCTAAAACGTCACCTGACAGTTCATTCAGATGAGAAGCCTCATGTGTGTTCCTTCTGTGGAAAGAATTTTTCAAGGCTAGAAGTTTGTAAACAGCATCAGAAAACACACGAAGAAGTGAAAGATCATGTGTGTTGTGAGTGTGGGAAGAGCTTTACTGCAGCTGACCGTCTGAAACAGCACCAAAGGATTCATACTGGAGAAAGACCTTACAAGTGCTCATATTGTGACAAGAGTTTCATTCATTCTGGAAACCTGAAAGTTCATGAGCGAGTTCATACTGGAGAGAAGCCGTATCGCTGTACTCAGTGTGGAAAGAGTTACACTCAGTCATCAAGTCTAGTGTCTCATATTAAAAAGCATTGTTCTCTGTCTGAGTGAGAACATGTTTTCTACAAATTCCATATTTCAAGTAAATACTGTGAGATTCAGATACCGTAAATATGAGATTAGCTAAAAAAAAAAACTTTTTATGCTATGAAATACCACACTATTTTCCCAAAAAGATGTAAGCATGTTTTTCGGTGGGGGGAGTGAATGTAAAGTGCTCTCTCTCCACCTCAAAACCACAGTGCTCAGGGTGTGTGTTCACAGTGTGTGTGTGTGTGCACTTCAGATTAGTGATGGCGAAGAGAAGCGTTCTGGACCATTGAAGCTTTCAACCCAATTGTATTAGAAAAAGGTTCATTACTCGAAGCTTGTTAAAACGGTTCATGCTGTGGCCATCTAGTGGTCTCAAAAGCTGTGATTCACTACAGCTGCTGGTTCTACAACTGGTTCCTTGTTTTAATTTGTTGTATAAAAATAATGGTCATTGTCAAAGTCTTTAATTTGTATAATTCCAATAAATCAAACATAAACTCATGAATTCAATGTGTGATCTGTCAATGTTAACTCTGCCTCAGTCCTTAGACTGTTATTTCATGGGTAAAGTCCACTTGACCCTAATATATAAATTAGTATAAAAATAAAACCATGCAAATGCATTATAATGTAAAGGAAACTGCGCTGTGGTTCGCTTCGTTTGAAGCATATACTGAAGCAGTCACGTGGTTTTCAGGTGAATAAAGCTTCAGACGTCATAGATCACGTGCTTTTAGCAAAATGAATCAAGCTCCGATACAGCGCTTCAATGTGAGATATTTTGTTATTTTATACAAGCTACGAAGCCTCTGTGTCGAACATCACATCACTACTTGGGATGGGTAAATGCAGAGCACTAATTCAGTGTCTGGGTCACCAGACTTGGTCACTTTCACTTTCCAGAACCATCCAGAATTAATCATGAAGGCACTGAGGGACAAACAGGCTTTTGTCCATTCTTGAGGCTTCTTTTTAGTAGCTGTGAAATATTGATTAATATATGGATGATAAATGATACAGAAATGTCACCAATCACATGCTCACCTAAGAGCTATTACGCACACTACCTACTAATATAAGAAATAGGACCTACAGGTGCATCTCAATAAATTAGAATGTCAAGGAAAAGTTCATTTATTTCAGTAATTCTACTTTAATTGCGAAATTTGTGTATTAAATAAATTAAATGCACACAGACTGAAGTAGTTTAAGTCTTTGGTTCTTTTAATTGTGATGATTTTGTCTCACATTTAACAAAAAAACACCAATTCACTATCTCGACTAATTAGAATACTTCATAAGAGCAATACAAAAAAAACATTTTTAGTGAATTTTTGGCCTTCTGGAAAGTATGTTAATTTACTGTATATGTACTCAATACTTGGCAGGGGCTCCCTTTGCTTTAATTACTGCCTAAATTTAGCGTGGCATGGAGGTGATCAGTTTGTGGCACTGCTGAGGTGGTATGGAAGCCCAGGTTTCTTTGACCGTGGCCTTCAGCTCTTCTGCACTTTTTGGTCTCTTGTTACTCATTTTCCTCTTGACAATACCTCATAGATTCTCTCTGGGGTTCAGGTCTGGTGAGTTTTCTGGCCAGTCAAGCACAACAACACAATGGTCATTTAACCAACTTTTGGTGCTTTTGGCAGTGTGGGCAGGTGCCAAATCCTGCTGGAAAATGAAATAAGCATCTTTAAAAAGCTGGTCAGCAGAAGGAAGCATGAAGTGCTCCAAAATCTCTTGTTAAACGGTGCAGTGACGTTGGTTTTTAAAAAACACAATGGACCAACACCAGCAGATGACATTGCATCCCAAATCATCACAGACTGTGCAAACTTAACACTGGACTTCAAGCAACTTGTGCTATGAGCTTCTCCACCCTTCCTCCAGACTCTAGGACCTTGGATTCCAATGAAATACAAAACTTGCTCTCATCTGAAAAGAGGACTTTGGACCACTGGGCAACAGTCCAGTTCTTCTTCTCCTTAGCCCAGGAAAGACACTTCTGACGTCAACTGTAGCCAAACTCTTTGACACGTCTGTGTGTGGTGGCTCTTGATGCCTTGACCCCAGCCTCAGTCCATTCCTTGTGAAGTTCACCCAAATTCTTGAATCGAGTTTGCTTGACAATCCTCATAAGGCTGCGGTTACCTCGGTCAGTTGTGCATTTTTTCTTTCACACTTTTTCCTTCCACTCAACTTTCTGTTAATATGCTTGGATACAGCACTCTGTGAACAGACAGCTTCTTTGGCAATGAATGTTTGTGGCTTACCCTCCTTGTGAAGGGTGTCAATGATTGTCTTCTGGACAACTGTCAGATCAGCAGTCTTCCCCCTGATTGTGTAGCCTAGTGAACCAAACAGAGACCATTTTGAAGGAGTCTAGGACACAGATGAGCCCCAGAGACAGATCTCCAGTGAGGACCTCGTCACCTAGACATCCATCAGGGAAAGACCACTGGAACCAGTGGGCCACTTAAAATTTGACTTTGATGCAGTTGGAACAAACTACTGGTTCGTCTGGCCGAAGGGAACTGGCCCCCCGACTAAACCTGGTTTCTCCCAAGGTTTTTTCTCCGTTCTGTCACCGATGGAGTTTTGGTTCCTTGCCGCTGTCGCCTCTGGCTTGCTAAGTTGGGGACACTTCATTTCCAGCAAAATCATCGACTTCATTGCACAGATATTATTTAAACTGAACTGAGCTAGACGATGGCAATCACTAAATTCAATAATGAAATGCCTTCAGCTGTAAATTGAGTGTTAAATCTTGTCATTTTACATTGGCACAAATTTTTCTATTTTCATATTGTTCAGTGCTTTGTTACAATTTGTATTGTTAAAAGCGCTATATATATAAAGGTGACTTGACCATTTTGAAGGCTCAGGAAACCTTTGCAGGTGTTTTGAGTTGATTAGCTGATTGGCATGTCACCATATTCTAGTTTGTTGAGATATTGAATCGGTGGGTTTTTGTTAAATATGAGCCAAAATCATCACATTTAAAAGAACCAAAGATTTAAACCACTTCAAATCAAATCACTTTTATTGTCACATCACCACAGCACATGTGCCTTGGTGAGTGAAATTCTTGAGAGCATGCTCCAGACAGTGCAAAAACAATTTACATATAGACAGTACATACTTACAGACTTATACAGAATACAATGTGCAGAATACACATACATATACTCGGTACACACAAGTGTACTATTTAAGACATACTTAGTTATTAATACACGTTATGCACCATATGTACACATATATACACACAATATGCGAAAGAGCAGCAGATTTTACATAGGCCGGATACGCAATGTCATGGGTGTGCGTTGGATGGTATCCAGTGGTAGCAGATAGGTTGTTGTGTTTGTGCAGTGTGTGCGTGTAGTCCAGTTAAAGTGTGTAAAAGATAAAGTGCATTGCATATCATAAAGTGGGAGTGTGCTGTAGGGTGTATTAGTTTTTACTGTTCATTAGCCTGAGGGAAAAAGCTGTCCCTCAGTCGGCTAGTGCGGGATCGGATGCTGCGGAGATGTCTTCCTGAGGGCAGCAGAGAGAGCAGACTGTGGGACGGGTGGCTGGAGTCTTTGATAATCCTCGGGGCTTTCCTTGTACACCGCCTGGTGTATATATCCTGGAGGGAGGGAAGCTCACCTCCAACAATATGGCGGGCAGTTCACACGACCCTTTGCAGAGCTTTGGGGTTGCCAGCAGTGCTGTTTACAAACCAGGTGGTGATGCAGCCGGTCAGGATGCTCTCCACAGTGCAGGTGTAGAAGGATCTGAGGATGCTGGGGCTCGTTCCAAACTTCCTCAGCCGTCTCAGGAAGAAGAGGCGCTCATGTGCCTTCTTCAGCACTGCATCTGTGTTAGCAGACCATGTGAGATCCTCGGTGATGTGAACGCCGAGGAACATAAAGTTGTTTACACGCTCCACAGGTGTCTTGTCGATGGTGATGGGTGTGTGTTCTCTGCTCTTGTCTCCTGAAATCCACCACCAGCTCCTTGGTCTTGTCGATGTTGAGGGAGAGGTGGTTCTCCTGACACCATTTAGTCATGGTACTCACCTCCTCTCTGTAGGCCGTCTCATCGTTGTCAGTGATCAGGCCTATCACCGTGGTCATCAGCAAATTTGACGATGACGTTGGAGCTGTGTGTGGCTGTACAGACATGTGTGGACAGTAGTGGGCTGAGGACGCAGCCCTGAGGAGCACCAGTGATGAGGACCAAGGGAGATGAGGTTTTGTTGCCCATTCCGACCACCTTCGGTCTGTGTGCATTGAATTTATTTAATACAAAAAATAAACTAAATAATAAAATAAATCATAAACTCAAGCTTTTAAACATATATTGCTAAAAAAATTATATTTTAAATAAATCCTGTGCTTTAAAAAAATATATATGAATCAAAGAATCCTGAAAAAAGTATCACAGGTTTCCAACATTGATGATAATAAATCAGCAGATAATAAATCGGTTGCATAGAATGTAAATAAAACATTTGAGAAAATAAATGCATGGCTTGATGACTATAAGTGACTTCTTGCAAAAATATGAATAATGTTTTTAAACTTTTGACCTATAATTTATTAGCATTTTTTACATTTTACATTCCCCCTGTTTTACATTTGAGCCCCTGTCCCTGAGGAACTGCCTTGGAGGTATATTAGGAAAATATATAAATATATAGTATATTTTGCGAACCTAACCAGCAGGTGGCGGTAATGCGTCTTGAAGTTGTATACCAACCACCATTAAAATCTACAAGAAGAAGAAGACATCGTGTTACAAATCTAGTACAGAAGTTGAAGACATGAGTGATCCAGAACCAGCCAGAATAAAACAAGAAGATACTGAGGAACAAACAGGTTGGTGTCCATTCATTATTCTTCATTATTGACAACTAAGAAACATTAAAGCCTCAGGCTTTAAAAAAAAATATGTAGTGACTGTGAAATAATATAAATAATTGTAATTTCACTAACAAGGGATGAAATAACTTTCTGTTACAGTTTATCTTACAGATAAATATGTGACCCGTTTGGTTTCTATTATTAGTTTATTTCAGCTGCTTACACACAAAATATTTACAATTTCTGAAACATGACACTTAAACACCAGAAGCACACACCAAATCTGCAGAACCATACACTAATTATCAGCCTTTGACTCAGTTTTAAATTTTATAAAACACTTTGCAAAACACAACACACAATTCTCTATGTAACACAAAAATCTAACAGGAATTAATATTCTGGCAAATGTTTGTCTTTGAGATGTGTTTGTGATATTTTGAATGCAATGCTTCATTTTGCAAGAGATGTGAGGCACTTTGCATTTTATGTTTGCAATTCTTTGATTTGTGTAAATTTATAAAAAATAAGAGGCAACGTTTTGAAAATGTGTGTAAGCAACTGATAAAAACTGCCAATCAGGTTCACTTAAACTGATTTTAACAACATAATTTCTTTATTTTAGACTGGATAGAAGTAAAACCGCAAAGACATGAGCTGAATGAAGTGGAGGAGGAACATTGTAAAATCAAAACCTCAAGAAAAAAAGCTGAACAGCTGCACACCTGCTCTCTCTGTGGAAAGAGTTTCAGTGACAAAGGAGTCCTTAAGAGGCACATGAGAATCCACACTGGAGAGAAACCGTACACATGCCCTCAGTGTGGAAAGAGTTTTTCATGGCTGGCCAGTTATAAACAGCATCAGAAAACACATGAAGAAGTGAGAGATCATGTGTGTTGTGAGTGTGGGAAGAGCTTTACTACAGCTGACTATCTGAAACGTCACCAAAGAATTCATACTGGAGAAAAACCTCACAAGTGCTCATACTGTGACAAGAGGGATAGGCTCTCAAATAATATGGTTCTTTCAGTGAGTGGGTACACAGAAGGAAAAAAATAAACCAAACAATATAAAAAATAATAATAATCAGTAATAAAAGCTAGTGAGTCAATTTAATTACTAATCCATTTATTGTATAATTTAGAATATAACATAATTCATCAATGCCTATTTATCATACACCAACCAATCATGATCTGGCACAAGTTCAAATTTCATTGGGCAATAATGTTATGTGGGGCGGTCATTTTCCATACTTATTCATAAATCGGTTGAAAATGACATGGGATAGACAAGTTTATTTGTGGAGCGATCTGGATCTGCGGTTTGTCTCATTTTATAAATCAACTTACATCGCTGGGAATATATAAACTAAATGACTACAAAAGCACTGCACAAAACCGTGCAGCACCAAAAGTCTCAATAATGGTAATCAGTAGGCTTTTCAGTTCACTTATATTTATGTATGATGAACCGTTTACTCTTTCATGAAACTATCACAGTTAATGAAGCCCAAGTGCCACCTACAGGCATATTCTGTGAAGTGTAGGCTGGCGAAATGGTGTCTTATGCTCATCAAGTCGGCATTTATTGGATCAAAAATACAGAAACAAATTTAAAATATTATTTTAAAATATATATTACAATTTTGAGAAAATAAATGCATGGCTTGATGACCATAAGTGACTTCTTGCAAAAAATATAAAATAGTAATAATGTTTGTAAACTTTTGACCTAAACATTTTTTTTTTACATTGCCCCTATTTTACATTTGAGCCCCTGCCCCTGAGGAACTCTCTGCACGTGCCTGGTTTGGAGGTATATTAGGAAAAAGGTTTTGCGAACCTAAGCAGCAGGTGGCGGTAATGCGTCTTGAAGTTGTAAACCAACCACTATTAAAATCGACAAGAAGAAGAAGACATCGTTTTACAAATCTAGTACAGAAGTTGAAGACATGAGTGATCCAGAACCAGCCAGAATAAAACAAGAAAATACTGAGGAACAAACAGGTTGGTGTCCATTCGTGATTCTTCGTTATTGACAACTAAGAAACATTAAAGCCTCAGGCTTTAAAAACATATGCAGTGACTGTGAAATAATATAAATCATTTTAATTTCACTAACAATGAATGAAATAACTAACTTTCTGTGGATCAAAGATCTGATTCTTGATATTCACAGATAAATATGTGACCCGTTTGGTTTCTGTTATTACAGTTTATTTCAGCTGCTTATACACAAAATATTTACTTGTCACACAATTTCTGAAACATGACACTTAAACCTCAGAAGCACACACCAAATCATATACTAATTATCAGCCTTTAATTTAGTTTTCAATTTCATAAAACACTTTTTGTAAAACACAACACAATTCTCTATGTAACACACAAAAATCTAACAGCAATTAATATTCTGGCAAATGTTTGTCTTTGAGATGTGTTTGTGATATTTTGAATGGAGTGCTTCATTTTGCAAGAGATGTGAGTCACTTTAAATTTTTGTTTGCAATTCTTTGATTTGTGTAAAGTTTATAAAAAATAAGAGGCAACGTTTTGAAATGTGTGTAAGCAACTGAAAAAAACTGCAAATCAGGTTAACTTAAACTGATTTTAACAACATATTTTCTTTATTTTAGACTGGATAGAAGTAAAACAGCTAAGACATGAGCTGAATGAAGTGAAGGAGGAACATTGTAAAATCAAAACCTCAAGAAAAAAAGCCAAACAGCTGCACACCTGCTCTCTGTGTGGAAAGAGTTTCAGAGAAAAAGGAGTCCTTAAGAGACACATGAGAATCCACACTGGAGAGAAACCGTACACATGCCCTCAGTGTGGAAAGAGTTATGCTGATGCATCAGGTCTCCATTATCATCTGCACATTCACTCTGGAGAAAAGCCATTTAGCTGTGATCAGTGTGAAAAAAAGTTTATTTCATCATCACATCTAAAACGTCACCTGAGAGTTCATTCAGATGAGAAGCCTCATGTGTGTTCCTTCTGTGGAAAGAGTTTTTCAAGGCTAGAAGTTTGTAAACAGCATCAGAAAACACACGAAGAAGTGAAAGATCATGTGTGTTGTGAGTGTGGGAAGAGCTTTACTACAGCTGGCGATCTGAAACAGCACCAAAGGATTCATACTGGAGAAAGACCTTACAAGTGCTCATATTGTGACAAGAGTTTCATTCATTCTGGAAACCTGAAAGTTCATGAGCGAGTTCATACTGGAGAGAAGCCGTATCGCTGTACTCAGTGTGGAAAGAGTTACACTCAGTCATCAAATCTAGTGTCTCATATTAAAAAGCATTGTTCTCTGTCTGAGTGAGAACATGTTTTCTACAAATTCCATATTTCAAGTAAATACTGTGAGATTCAGATACCGTAAATATGAGATTAGCTAAAAAAAAATACTTTTTATGCTATGAAATACCACACTATTTTCCCCAAAAGATGTAAGCATGTTTTTCGGTGGGGGGAGTGAATGTAAAGTGCTCTCTCTCCACCTCAAAACCACAGTGCTCAGGGTGTGTGTTCACAGTGTGTGTGTGTGTGTGTGTGTGTGCACTTCAGATTAGTGATGGCGAAGAGAAGCGTTCTGGACCATTGAAGCTTTCAACCCAATTGTATTAGAAAAAGGTTCATTACTCGAAGCTTGTTAAAACGGTTCATGCTGTGGCCATCTAGTGGTCTCAAAAGCTGTGATTCACTACAGCTGCTGGTTTCACATCTGGTTCTACAACTGATTCCTTGTTTTAATTTGTTGTATAAAAATAATGGTCATTGTCAAAGTCTTTAATTTGTATAATTCCAATAAATCAAACATAAACTCATGAATTCAATCTGTGATCTGTCAATGTTAACTCTGCCTCAGTCCTTAGACTGTTATTTCATGGGTAAAGTCCACTTGACCCTAATATATAAATTAGTATAAAAATAAAACCATGTAAACGCATTATAATGTAAAGGAAACTGCGCTGTGGTTCGCTTCGTTTGAAGCATATACTGAAGCAGTCACGTGGTTTTCAGGTGAATAAAGCTTCAGACGTCATAGATCACGTGCTTTTAGCAAAATGAATCAAGCTCCGATACAGCGCTTCAATGTGAGATGTTTTGTTATTTTATACAAGCTACGAAGCCTCTGTGTCGAACATCACATCACTACTTGGGATGGGTAAATGCAGAGCACTAATTCAGTGTCTGGGTCACCAGAAATCGTCACTTTCACTTTCCAGAACCATCCAGAATTAATCATGAAGGCACTGAGGAACAAACAGGCTTTTGTCCATTCTTGAGGCTTCTTTTTAGTAGCTGTGAAATATTGATTAATATATGGATGATAAATGATACAGAAATGTCACCAATCACATGCTCACCTAAGAGCTATTACACACACTACCTACTAATATAAGAAATAGGACCTACAGGTGCATCTCAATAAATTAGAATGTCGTGGAAAAGTTCATTTATTTCTACTTAAATTCAAATTGAAATTTGTGTATTAAATAAATTAAATGCACACAGACTGAAGTAGTTTAAGTCTTTGGTTCTTTTAATTGTGATGATTTTGTCTCACATTTAACAAAAAAACACCAATTCACTATCTCGACTAATTAGAATACTTCATAAGAGCAATACAAAAAAAACATTTTTAGTGAATTTTTGGCCTTCTGGAAAGTATGTTAATTTACTGTATATGTACTCAATACTTGGTAGGGGCCTCTTTGCTTTAATTACTGCCTCAATTTGGCGTGGCATGGAGGTGATCAGTTTGTGGCACTGCTGAGGTGGTATGGAAGCCCAGGTTTCTTTGACCGTGGCCTTCAGCTCATCTGCATTTTTTGGTCTCTTGTTACTCATTTTCCTCTTGACAATACCTCATAGATTCTCTCTGGGGTTCAGGTCTGGTGAGTTTTCTGGCCAGTCAAGCACAACAACACCATGGTCATTTAACCAACTTTTGGTGCTTTTGGCATTGTGGGCAGGTGCCAAATCCTACTGAAAAATGAAATAAGCATCTTTAAAAAGCTGGTCAGCAGAAGGAAGCATGAAGTGCTCCAAAATCTCTTGTTAAACGGTGCAGTGACGTTGGTTTTTAAAAAACACAATGGACCAACACCAGCAGATGACATTGCATCCCAAATCATCACAGACTGTGCAAACTTAACACTGGACTTCAAGCAACTTGTGCTACAAACTTCTCCACCCTTCCTCCAGACTCTAGGATCTTGGATTCCAATGAAATACAAAACTTGCTCTCATCTGAAAAGAGGACTTAGGACCACTGGGCAACAGTCCAGTTCTTCTTCTCCTTAGCCCAGGTAAGACACTTCTGACGTCAACTGTAGCCAAACTCTTTGACACGTCTGTGTGTGGTGCTCTTGATGCCTTGACCCCAGCCTCAGTCCATTCCTTGTGAAGTTCACCCAAATTCTTGAATCGAGTTTGCTTGACAATCCTCATAAGGCTGCGGTTACCTCGGTCGGTTGTGCATCTTTTTCTTTCACACTTTTTCCTTCCACTCAACTTTCTGTTAACATGCTTGGATACAGCACTCTGTGAACAGACAGCTTCTTTGGCAATGAATGTTTGTGGCTTACCCTCCTTGTGAAGGGTGTCAATGATTGTCTTCTGGACAACTGTCAGATCAACAGTCTTCCCCATGATTGTGTAGCCTAGTGAACCAAACAGAGACCATTTTGAAGGAGTCTAGGACACAGATGAGCCCCAGAGACAGATCTCCAGTGAGGACCTCGTCACCTAGACATCCATCAGGGAAAGACCACTGGAACCAGTGGCCAACTTCAAATTTGACTTTGATGCAGTTGGAACAAACTACTGGTTCGTCTGGCCAGAGGGGAACTGGCCCCCCGACTAAACCTGGTTTCTCCCAAGGTTTTTTCTCCGTTCTGTCACCGATGGAGTTTTGGTTCCTTGCCGCTGTCGCCTCTGGCTTGCTAAGTTGGGGACACTTCATTTCCAGCAAAATCATCGACTTCATTGCACAGATATTATTTAAACTGAACTGAGCTAGACAATGCCATCACTAAATTCAATAATGAAATGCCTTCAGCTGTAAATTGAGTGTTAAATCTTGTCATTTTACATTGGCACAATTTTTCTCTTTTCATATTGTTCAGTGCTTTGTTACAATTTGTATTGTTAAAAGCGCTATATAAATAAAGGTGACTTGACCATTTTGAAGGCTCAGGAAACCTTTGCAGGTGTTTTGAGTTGATTAGCTGATTGGCATGTCACCATATTCTAATTTATTGAGATATTGAATCGGTGGGTTTTTGTTAAATATGAGCTAAAATTATCACATTTATAAGAACCAAAGATTTAAACCACTTCAAATCAATTCACTTTTATTGTCACATCACCACAGCACATGTGCCTTGGTGAGTGAAATTCTTAAGAGCGTGCTCCAGACAGTGCAAAAACAATTTACATATAGACAGTACATACTTACAGACTTATACAGAAGACAATGTGCAGAATACACATACATATACTCGGTACACACAAGTGTACTATTTAAGACATACTTAGTTATTAATACACGTTATGCACCATATGTACACATATATACACACAATATGCGAAAGAGCAGCAGATTTTACATAGGCCGGATACGCAATGTCATGGGTGTGCGTTGGATGGTATCCAGTGGTAGCAGATAGGTTGTTGTGTTTGTGCAGTGTGTGCGTGTAGTCCAGTTAAAGTGTGTAAAAGATAAAGTGCATGGCATATCATAAAGTGGGAGTGTGCTGTAGGGTGTATTAGTTTTTACTGTTCATTAGCCTGAGGGAAAAAGCTATCCCTCAGTCGGCTAGTGCGGGATCGGATGCTGCGGAGACGTCTCCCTGAGGGCAGCAGAGAGAGCAGACTGTGGGACGGGTGGCTGGAGTCCTTGATGATCCTCGGGGCTTTCCTTGTCACTCATTTCCGGCTTTGCTACCATTCGGACGCTCTTGCTATTGCTCTGCGCTTTGCTCCCTATTTTTGTTCTTTTCTCAGATCTTTCTAAGATTTTTACTTCAGCAGATCAGCACAGTGCTCAAACAACACATTTTTTGGAAAAAGAGGACTTTTTGCCTCCCACTGCCAGCAGTTTACATTCCGGAGACCGATAAATACAGCTGTCTACATTCAAACAGATGAGAGAAAATGCCTATTTGCTGCACGAACTGCCACAAACTTCTACAAAGGATTGTGGTTCTTGAAACAAAGTTATTTGCTGGACTTCCAAAACAGACGGAACATACAGCAGACGGACCCCCTCAGCATACAGCCGGTGAGTCCTGTGAATCTAGTGAATCTCAACAGTTTATATCAAGTGTAGAGGAACAAGCCGAAACTGATCGACGGACTAATCGATGGCACAAACAGGGAGCGAGACCCAAAGGCTCTCGAGACACCAGATTGTCACGAGTATCTCGTATTTCTGCTGTAGCATCCTCTACCCCAGATACGGCTATGACAAGACTTGTAAGCACTGGTATTCTACAACCCCCTATACATCTTGAGAACAGATTTGAAGCATGAATGTGGATGAGGAATCCCAAAATATGACAAAACTCGGATCGAATCAGCCAGCAGCTAACATTGCTACTAACAGGCGCTCAAGGTCGAGCAGACAGCGGCATTCAGCTCAGAGCGCAGCCGAGCCCAGGACTCTGATAGTGGGCGACTCTATTATTAGAAACGTCTGAACCAGGACTGCTACTACCTGCTGCTTTCCTCAAGCAACCGTTTCTGATGTGAACAAGGAACTTCGGAGCATTGTGATGAAGCACAAGACTGCAAATCGAGTCATCATCCATGAGGGGAAGAATGATATTCGGATAGGACAGTCAGAACTGCTTAAGCAAGATTTCAGTGAACTCTTTGAAACACTTCAAAGACTTGAAGTTCAGTCGTTCATCAGTGGACCACTCCCAGCAAGGGGAACTAACATGTTTTCACGGTTGCTTGGGCTGAATACATGGCTACAAAGAACCTGCAGTACAAAAGGAGTCAACTTCATCGACAACTTCAATATTTTCTGGGGGCACAGACAACTGTTTAAACTGGATGGCCTCCATCCAAACAAACTTGGTGCAAGAGTGCTAAAAGACAATTTCTATTTCTCCATCCGTCATCCTTCAGTGGTGTGTGCCAATCCACTCATACACTCACCTGGACAGAATATGAGTGACCACAGGACTTCATATCAGCTTCCGAGTCATTATGTGGTTGAAGAATCCCACAAAGATACTGATAATGCCACACAGCCAAAACAAGCACTGCTCATGGACATCCCGGCTGAGCCCTGCCCACAGAGCTCATCACATGCAGACTGTGACGTATCACAACAGCTCCAAGACTCAGCACCCAAGGACGACTTTCTGGAAAACTGCCTGGGAAGCCAGGACAACACATCACAGTCACCGGAAACACCAGAGCTAGAGCCTCGCTCACCAGACACACTATCCCTCTCTCCAGCACCTGGACAGAATATGCCCCGCTCACCAGACACACTATCCCTCTCTCCAGCATCTCCACTTCTAAGCTTTTCACAGAAAATGGAGGAATTGGTGTATGCTGGGACCAAACTCTCTGCAAGTCCCCAGATATCAACTAAAAAGGCGGGCCCCAACCACCAAAGACTGCAGGCTCAGCTCTCCGCCTCCTCCTGTGAGAGCTCTCCGACCGCCACAACGCAAGGGCCCAAACCCTCCTCCATCTGCTGTAGGTGAACCAAAAACAACTGATAACAGCTCTCAGTGATATGTGTCGGGTCCCGCTATAGCAGCAACATTCACAAACGTTTACAAAACAAGCGGGAACCCAGTGTGCCTGTAGCCTATCTCTGTTTTATCACGTGATAGAAGGTCTAAGGCCTTCAAAAGCACGGCTGACCCATCTAATCTGCGGCCTGTTATGCATCAGTCTAAGATTGCTGTAGAGACAAAATGTAATTCCATCAAGTTAGCATTTTTAAACACTCGCTCACTAAAAAATAAATCATTTGTGATCAATGATTTAATAACCACAAACAACCTGGATTGTATGTTTCTAATTGAAACATGGCTAGAAGACAACTGCAGTGCAACAGTCCTCACTGAAACAGCCCCTCCTAACTTTAATTTTATAAGTGTCTGCAGGACTGTTAGGAGAGGTGGAGGTGTAGCTGCTCTGTTTAAAGATGTTTATCAATGCAAGCAAGTGTCATTTGGTCAGTACTTGTCTTTTGAATATCTAGGTATTGTGCTGAAAGGTGCCCCACGCATTCTGTTTATTATCATTTACAGGCCCCCAAAATACTCCCCAGCCTTTGTTGAAGAGTTCACAGAACTGTTATCAATGATTTCCTCAGAGTTTGACTGTTTTGCTATTGCAGGGGATTTTAATATTCACATAGACAATGCTGAAATCAAAACTACAAAAGAAATTATAACTGTTTTAAACACTTTTTACCTGATTCAGCATGTGCACGGACCCACACACAATCGTGGACACACTCTAGATTTACTCATAAGTAGAGGTCTAAACATTTCATCCATTGTCATTAAGGATGTAGCTCTGTCTGATCACTTCTGTATTTTGATATATTGATATATATATAAAATGAGTAACTTTGATATATTGATCTCTGTCACCACTGAATCTAGATCTGTCTCTGTCAGAAAGAGATGCATTAATGAGAACACTAGTGTGCTATTTATGAAGGCAATATCTTTAACACCAAGCATTTCTGCAGACTCTGTTGATCTTCTCCTGGATTCATTTGACTCAAAAGTTAAGAATGTTATTGATGATATTGCACCGATAAAGGTCAGCAAGAAGAATGGCAGACAAAAATCATTTTGGAGAAAATCAACAGCAGTTCAGAATACGAAAAGACAATGCAGAAAAGCTGAGCGGATGTGGCGGAAGACGAAACTAGAAATACACTATAGCATCTATAAAGACAGCCTTCATGCTTTCAATTTGGAACTAGCCACAGCTAGACAGACCTTCTTCTCAAACCTTATAAACAGTAATTTAAACAACACTCGCACTCTTTTTGCTACTGTTGAGAGACTGACAAACCCCCCAAGTCAGATTCCCAGTGAAATGCTCTCTGACAGCAAATGCAATGAGTTTGCTTCCTTCTTTTCAGAGAAGATCAGTAATATCAGGAAGGAGATTGGCACATCTTCCTGTAATACAGAGGTCACACAGATTCGACTGCAATCTCAAAAAGAAGTGACTATGTCTGTTTTTAAAACAATTGATAGCAAAATTTTGGAAGAAATAGTACAGCATCTTAAATCGTCAACCTGCTATCTTGACACACTTCCCACATCTTTTTTCAAAAGTGTGCTTAACTGTTTAGAAGCAGATCTCTTAGAAGTGGTAAACACCTCACTTCTTTCTGGGACTTTTCCAAACTCCCTGAAAACTGCAGTTGCTAAGCCCCTTCTGAAAAAGCGCAATCTTGATAACACTGTGTTGAGCAACTATAGACCAATATCAAATCTTCCTTTCATAGGTAAGATTATTGAAAAGGTCGTTTTTAATCAGCTGAACAACTACTTAAACTCAAATGGATACCTGGATAATTTTCAATCTGGTTTCCGCGTGCATCACAGCACAGAGACAGCACTCATTAAGATAATAAATGATATTCGCTTTAATTCTGATTCTGGCAAAATATCAGTGCTGGTACTACTAGATCTTAGTGCTGCGTTTGACACTGTCGATCATAACATACTTCTAGAGAGACTGGAAAACTGTGTCGGGCTTTCTGGGATGGCACTCAAATGGTTCAGGTCATACTTAGAAGGGAGAGGTTATTATGTGAGTATAGGAGAGCATAAGTCTAAGTGGACGTCCATGACATGCGGAGTCCCACAAGGCTCTATTCTTGCACCGCTCTTGTTTAGCCTGTATATGCTCCCACTAAGTCAGATAATGAGGAAGAACCAAATTGCCTATCACAGCTATGCTGATGATACCCAGATTTACCTAGCGTTATCTCCAAATGACTATAGCCCCATTGACTCCCTCTGCCAATGCATTGATGAAATTAACAGTTGGATGTGCCAAAACTTTCTTCAGTTAAACAAGGAGAAAACTGAAGTCATTGCATTTGGAAACAAAGATGAAGTTCTCAAGGTGAATGCATACCTTGACTCTAGGGGTCAAACAACTAAAAAATCAAGTCAGAAATCTTGGGGTGATTCTGGAGACAGACCTTAGCTTTAGTAGTCATGTCAAAGCAGTAACTAAATCAGCATACTATCATCTCAAAAACATTGCAAGAATTAGATGTTTTGTTTCCAGTCAAGATTTGGAGAAACTTGTTCATGCCTTTATCACCAGCAGGGTGGATTATTGTAATGGTCTCCTCACTGGCCTTCCAAAGAAGACCATTAGACAGCTGCAGCTCATCCAGAACGCTGCTGCCAGGATTCTGACTAGAACCAGAAAATCTGAGCACATCACACCAGTCCTCAGGTCCTTACACTGGCTTCCAGTTACATTTAGGATAGATTTTAAAGTACTTTTACTCGTTTATAAGTCACTCAATGGTATAGGACCTAAATATATGGCAGATATGCTCACTGAATATAAACCTAACAGACCACTCAGATCATTAGGATCGAGTCAGTTAGAAATACCAAGGGTTCACACAAAACAAGGGGAGTCCGCTTTTAGCTATTATGCCGCCCGCAGCTGGAACCAGCTTCCAGAAGAGATCAGATGTGTTAAAACATTAGCCACATTTAAATCCAGACTCAAAACTCATCTATTTAGCTGTGCATTTGTTGAATGAGCACTGTGCTACGTCCGAACTGACTGCATTATTTTATGTATAATCCTTTTCTATTTAACTGTTTTAAATTTCATTTTAAATCAATTTCTATATCATTTTAAATTTCCTTATTTTATTATTTTTAACTCCTTGTTTTTATTGCTGTGAATGATTATTTCACTTTCTTTTATGTAAAGCACTTTGAATTACCACTGTGTATGAAATGTGCTATACAAATAAACTTGACTTGACTTGACTTGACTTGTACACCGCCTGGTGTAGATGTCCTGGAGGGAGGGAAGCTCACCTCCAACAATATGGCGGGCAGTTCGCACGACCCTTTGCAGAGCTTTGCGGTTGCCAGCGGTGCTGTTTACAAACCAGGTGGTGATGCAGCCGGTCAAGATGCTCTCCACAGTGCAGGTGTAGAAGGATCTGAGGATTCTGGGGCTCGTTCCAAACTTCCTCAGCCGTCTCAGGAAGAAGAGGCGCTCATGTGCCTTCTTCAGCACTGCATCTGTGTGAGCGGACCATGTGAGATCCTCGGTGATGTGAATGCCGAGGAACATAAAGCTGTTTACACGCTCCACAGGTGTCTTGTCGATGTTGATGGGTGTGTGTTCTCTGCTCTGTCTCCTGAAATCCACCACCAGCTCCTTGGTCTTGTCGATGTTGAGGGAGAGGTGGTTCTCCTGACACCATTTAGTCATGGTACTCACCTCCTCTCTGTAGGCCGTCTCACCGTTGTGCCATCGGCAAATTTGACGATGACGTTGGAGCTGTGTGTGGCTGTACAGACATGTGTGGACAGTAGTGGGCTGAGGACGCAGCCCTGAGGAGCACCAGTGATGAGGACCAAGGGAGATGAGGTTTGTTGCCCATTCCGACCACCTTCAGTCTGTGTGCATTGAATTTATTTAATACAAAAAATAAAATAAATAATAAAATAAATCATAAACTCAAGCTTTTAAACATATATTGCTAAAAAGAATTATATTTTAAATAAATCCTGTGCTTTAAAAAAATATATATTAATCAAAGAATCCTGAAAAAAGTATCACAGGTTTCCAACATTGATAATAAATCAGCGGATAATAAATCGGTTGCATAGAATGTAAATAAAACATTTGAGAAAATAAATGCATGGCTTGATGACCATAAGTGACTTCTTGCAAAAATATTAATAATGTTTTTAAACTTTTGACCTATAATTTATTAGCATTTTTTACATTGCCCCTGTTTTACATTTGAGCCCCTGTCCCTGAGGAACTCTCTGCACGTGCCTGCTTTGGAGGTATATCAGGAAAATATATAAATATATAGTATATTTTGCGAACCTAACCAGCAGGTGGCGGTAATGCGTCTTGAAGTTGTATACCAACCACCATTAAAATCTACAAGAAGAAGAAGACATCGTGTTACAAATCTAGTACAGAAGTTGAAGACATGAGTGATCCAGAACCAGCCAGAATAAAACAAGAAGATACTGA
The DNA here is from genome assembly GCA_027564155.1 of Gymnocypris eckloni scoliostomus. NCBI lineage: Eukaryota > Metazoa > Chordata > Actinopteri > Cypriniformes > Cyprinidae > Gymnocypris > Gymnocypris eckloni. Next base: position 2,068,878 of record CM050417.1, read on the forward strand.
GGAACAAACAGGTTGGTGTCCATTCATGATTCAGGCTTTAAAAAAATATATGTAGTGACTGTGAAATAATATAAATAATTTTAATGTCACTAACAAGGAATGAAAGAACTAACTTTCTGTGCATCAAATATCTGATTATTGATATTCACAGATAAATATGTGACCCGTTTGGTTTCTGCTGTTACAGTTTATTTCAGCTGCTTACACACAAAATATTAACAATTTCTGAAACATGACACTTAAAGACCAGAAGCACACACCAAATCTGCAGAACCATACACTAATGATCAGCCTTTGACTCAGTTTCAATTTCATAAAACACTTTGCAAAACACAACACACAATTATCTATGTAACACAAAAATCTAACAGCAATTAATATTCTGACAAATGTTTGTCTTTCAAGTCAAGTCAAGTCAAGTCTGCTTTATTGTCAATTCTTCCACATGTACAGTACATACATACAGAGAATTGAAATTGCATTACTATCAGACCCTTGGTGCATACAGTTAACATTAAACACTGACAGTAGACATTCAAATACAGATAAATACAGTTTAACCATATGTACATACAAACTATACAGATATACAAATGAGGACATTGTAGAAAAAAAAAAGATAGAAAAAGTAAAGTGGCATAAGGCACATGGCAGATATGAGTAGTGCAAGAAAAAGAACAGTCTTTTATCAGACTGTCAGAAGAGGTAGATTACAGACAATGCTGGATGAGGTAGAGATCATTCCAGTGCTGCACAAAGTGACTGGTGCGGGTCACAGTTTGTAAGGGGGGGGGTCAGAGTTCAGTCTTGTGTGGGGTAAAAAAGGGGAGGGGGGGCAAGGACAGGAGGGAATTCAGCTTCCTGACAGCCTGATGGATGAAGCTGTCCTTCAGTCTGCTGGAGGACTGTATGGGAGATGTGGAGGACCACATCTCTTTGAGATGTGTTTGTGATATTTTTAATGCAGTGCTTAATTTTGCAAGAGATGTGAGGCACTTTGCATTTTGTGTTTGCAATTCTTGGATTTGTGTAAAGTTTAGAAAAAAAGAGGCAAAGTTTTAAAAATGAGTGTAAACAACTGATAAAAACTGCAAATCAGGTTCACTTAAACTGATTTTTACAACATCATTTCTTTATTTTAGACTGGATAGAAGTAAAACAGCAAAGACATGAGCTGAATGAAGTGGAGGAGGAACATTGTAAAATCAAAACCTCAAGAAAAAAAGCCAAACAGCTGCACACCTGCTCTCTGTGTGGAAAGAGTTTCAGTGAAAAAGGAGTCCTTAAGAGACACATGAAAATCCACACTGGAGAGAAACCTTACACATGCCCTCAGTGTGGAAAAAGTTATGCTGATGCATCAGGTCTCCAGTTATCATCTGCACATTCACTCTGGAGAAAAGCCATTTAGCTGTAATCAGTGTGATAAAAAGTTTGTTTTATCATCAAGTCTAAAAAAACACATGAATATGCATTCAGATGAGAAGCCTCATGTGTGTTCTTACTGTGGAAAGAGTTTTTCAAGGCTAGAAGTTTGTAAACAGCACCAGAAAATACATGATGAAGTGAGAGATCATGTGTGTTGTGAGTGTGGGAAGAGCTTTACTGCAGCTGACCGTCTGAAACGTCACCAAAGGATTCATACTGGAGAAAAACCTTACAAGTGCTCATATTGTGACAAGAGTTTCATTCAGTCTGGAAACCTGAAATCACATGAGCGAGGTCATACTGGAGAGAAGCCGTATCACTGTACTCAGTGTGGAAAGAATTTTGCTGATGCATCAGGTCTCAGTTATCATCTGCACATTCACTCTGGAGAAAAGCCATTTAGCTGTGATCAGTGTGATAAAAAGTTTATTTCATCATCACATCTAAATAGTCACCTGAGAGTTCATTCAGATGAAAAGCCTCATGTGTGTTCCTTCTGTGGAAAGAGTTTTTCAAGGCTAGAAGTTTGTAAACTACATCAGAAAACACACGAAGAAGTGAAAGATCATGTGTGTTGTGAGTGTGGGAAGAGCTTTACTACAGCTGGCGAACTGAAACAGCACCAAAGAATTCATACTGGAGAAAGACCTTACAAGTGCTCATATTGTGACAAGAGTTTCATTCAGTCTGGAAACCTGAAATCCCATGAGCGAGGTCATACTGGAGAGAAGCCGTATCACTGTACTCAGTGTGGAAAGAGTTTCACTCATTCAGTAAGTCTAGTGACTCATATTAAAAATCATTGTTCTCTGTCTGAGTGAGAACATGTTTTCTACAAATTCAATATTTCAAGTAAATAATGTGAGATTCAGATACGGTAAATATGAGATTAGCTAAAAAAAAAAACTTTTTATGCTATGAAATACCACACTTTCTTCCCAACAAAATGTAAGCATGTTTTTCGGTGGGGGGAGTGAATGTACAGCGCTCTCTCTCCACCTCAATACCACGACTGAAGTGCCCTTGAGCAAGGCACCGAACCCCCAACTGCTCCCCGGTCGCCGCAGCATAAATGTGTGTTTTCACTGCTGTGTGTGTGCACTTCGGATTAGTGATGGCGAAGTTAAGCGTTCTGCACCAGTGAAGTTTTCAAACCAATTGTATCAGAAAAAGTTCATTACTCGAAGCTTGTTAAAACGGTTCATACTGTGGCCATCTAGTGGTCTCAAAAGCTGTGATTCACTACAGCTGCTGGTTCTACAACTGATTCCTTGTTTTAATTTATTGTATAAAAATAATGGCCATTGTCAAAGTCTTTAATTTGTATAATTCCAATAAATCAAACATAAACTCATGAATTCAATCTGTGATCTGTCAATGTTAACTCTGCCTCAGTCCTTAGACTGTTATTTCATGGGTAAAGTCCATTTGACCCTATTATATCAATTAGTATAAAAATAAAACCATGCAAACGCATTATAATGTAAAGGAAACTGCGCTGTGGTTCGCTTCGTTTGAAGCATATACTGAAGCGGTCACGTGGTTTTCAGGCGAATGTATCTTCAGACGTCATAGATCACATGCATAGATACAGCGCTTCAATCTGAGATGTTTCGTTTTTTTTTTATACAAGCTTCGAAGCCTCGGGTCGAACGTCACATCACTACTTGGGATGGGTAAATGCAGAGCACTAATTCCATGTATGGGTCACCAGACTTGGCCATATGTCACGTCACTTACACTTTCCATATTTTTTTCCACATTTAACCACCTTAAAATTATTGTAACTATTCAGAGTTGTCAAAATGAGCAAAGTTTATAAATTCATCCAGTTAGAATTGTATCGGCACGACAAATATTGGTACATTGTCAAAATAATTGCAGCGTTTCTGCATAAATTACAATGAGAACAGTGCAATATTAAGAAGAACAATAGTTTTTTTAGTGAAACAATAGTTTGACAGAAACAGAGCTGTAACAGTTAACTGAGCTGGTGCTGATTTCACCTCATTCATTATGAAAATGTCTGAGATTTTCTGTAAATTGGCACATTAACTAATTTCATTGTGTCAACAAAAAATTTTTTTTAGTTGTTTTTGTCCCACTTTAATTGTGTATGCCTGTAATTTAGCTCCAAATCACAGGTGAAATTGTCATTTATTGCGTCCTCTACGAAATAATGAATTACTCCAGTAAATATCCATCCATGAAATGTAATATTTTGTCTTTCATCACTATTTATGTTTGTCCTCATTAAAAATATAAACAAAATAAAAAATTCAAGTTTGGGAAGGTCACCCGCTCACCACAATGACTCTTGCAACATAAAGACTGTTACATCACTCCGAACTACAGTTCCCATCATCCATTGCACTGATTGCACATACACAGCTGAATGCACTGATCACACAGCTGTCACCAATCACATGCTCACCTAAGAGCTATTACACACACTGTGTACTAATATAAGTCTTTGGTTCTTTTAATTGTGTTGATTTTGTCTCGCATTTAACAAAAACCCACCAATTCACTATCTCAACAAATTCGAATACTTCATAAGGCCAATAAAAAAAAAAACATTTTTAGTGAATTGTTGGCCTTCTGGAAAGTATGTTATTTACTTTATATCTACTCAATACTTTGTAGGGGCTCCATTTGCTTTAATTACTGCCTCAATTCGGCGTGGCATGGAGGTGATCAGTTTGTGGCACTGCTGAGGTGGTATGGAAGCCCAGGTTTCTTTGACAGTGGCCTTCAGCTCATCTGCATTTTTTGGTCTCTTGTTTCTCATTTTCCTCTTGACAATACCTCATAGATTCTCTATGGGGTTCAGGTCTGGTGAGTTTGCTGGCCAGTCAAGCACAACAACACCATGGTCATTTAACCAACTTTTGGTGCTTTTGGCAGTGTGGGCAGGTGCCAAATCCTGCTGGAAAATGAAATCAGCATCTTTAAAAAGCTGGTCAGCAGAAGGAAGCATGAAGTGCTCCACAATTTCTTGTTAAACGGGTGCAGTGACGTTAGTTTTCAAAAAATACAATGGACCAACACCAGCAGATGACATTGCACCCAAATCATCACAGACTGTGGAAACGTAACACTGGACTTCAAGCAACTTGTGCTATGAGCTTCTCCACCTTTCCTCCAGACTCTAGGACCTTGGTTTCCAAATGAAATACAAAACTTGCTCTCATCTGAAAAGAGGACTTTGGACCACTGGGCAACAGTCCAGTTCTTCTTCTCCTTAGCCCAGGTAAGACGCCTCTGACGACAACTGTAGCCAAATTCCTTGACACGTCTGTGTGTGGTGGCTCTTCATGCCTTGAGCCCAGCCTCAGTCCATTCCTTGTGAAGTTCACCCAAATTCTTGAATCGATTTTGACAATCCTCATAAGGCTGCGGTTCTCTCGGTCAGTTGTGCATCTTTTTCTTCCACACTTTTTCCTTCCACTCAACTTTCTGTTAACATGCTTAGATACAGCACTCTGTGAACAGACAGCTTCTTTGGCAATGAATGTTTGTGGCTTACCCTCCTTGTGAAGGGTGTCAATGATTGTCTTCTGGACAACTGTCAGATCAGCAGTCTTCCCCATGATTGTGTAGCCTAGTGAACCAAACTGAGAGACCATTTTGAAGGCCCAGGAAACCTTTGCAGGTGTTTTGAGTTAATTAGCTGATTGGCATGTCACCATATTCTAATTTGTTAAATATAAAATAATGACACAGATTTTTATCTTCCCCCACTTTGGTCTAAATATCCACCATACTTTATATTTTGTAACCTTGAAAGGATTTGTCTGTGTAATAGGGAAATTATTTTGGCTGCACTGCTCAGACAAAATAGTAAAATCAACATAACAAACAATCGTCAAATTGTGATATGATATTTTTGCCATATCGCCCACCCCTACTTTGACGGTTAGAATAACACTTTAATAAAACATTTGTTGTAATTCATTAACAGCATTGACATTATTATAGCACTTATAAATGTAGGTCAGTAATTATTCATAAATTATAAATGTTTACTAATATATGTTTAGTATGTTAACATTATGCATTAAACACATACCTAACATTAACCAAGATTAATAAATACTATATATATGATGATCAATCATTTTAAAATTGTTTCAGTTCACTTATTTTTTTAGTCTGGTTATTTGTCACCTATGGTATTGATTTAGTATAGATACCGAGGTATTATATTCTGGTATCGTACCGAAGCCAAAATTATGGTATCGAACCATCCCTACCTGACATTTTAGTTTTTTTTTCAGTTGCTTATGAATATATAAATGGCTTAAGTCTAATTACACTGTGAACAACACAAACTGGGCTACAATAATATGTTAGCAGCCTTTATGTACATGATTGTTTTTTTTGAGAAAGCAACGTTGATGCATGGTTAGTGAAAAACAAAATGTTTGAAGTCACTGCAATAAGGTCATAAAACACATACAGAACATTTGTTTACAAGACTTTTGAGAACTGGATCTTGTAGTCTATAGTTTTTGCTTCAAAATGATATGAAAATTATCTTGTGTACTCGCTCACAGAAAACAATAAATTGATTTAAAATGTCTAAGACACTTTTTGAGTAGAATGGGTCTATGCGAGAAGGCATGAACTGTCATTATTAATGCAGTGATTTACACCTGAGAAGACAAAGGCCTGCATAATGAGCAGTTCACACAAAATAAGTTATGATAAGTTATCACACAAAATAACTTGAAATTCACTTGCGAGTGCAGTTAAACAGTTTATTAGGATCAATCAAAGTTTACTTTTTAGAATCATTACTCCAATCACATGATCCTTCAGAAATCATTCTAATATTCTGATTTGCTGCTCAATTTTTTTTTTATTATTATGTTGAAAGAGCTAAGATATTTTTCAGGGTTTTTTTATGAATAGAAAGTTCAGAAGAACAGCATCGTACTGATACTGATCTGAATACTGAGAATTAAACGGTAACACCTTTGTGCCAAACATTCATTCATAGTGTTAACATTCAAACTAAAGTTACTTTTATATCTTGTGGTTTTATGTTATAAAATATTAAACAAATATCCTGGTGTTCTGAGACATTTAGACAATTAAATGACAAATATTTAAAAATGTTTCACTTGATTTTATTCATGTAGTCAGGAATTGTAATTTGGGAAAAGTCTAACAAGTGAAATCGTCTTGGGTTACTCGCGTAACCCTTGTTCTCTGAATAGGGAACGAGACACTGCGTAGCTTACGCATCGGGAACGCCTTCTGTGTGACCGAATCTGAACCCATATAGAATCACGCCAATTTATTGGCTGATGGCGCGACGCCATCTCTGACGCAATGACGTCGTCAGGTCATACTGACGAACGCGCCATCCACTCCTCAGATTTCTCTGCCGAAAAGAACCCTGTCGGCAGCGTGAGGAGCTTGGCAGCGAACGCAGTGTCTCGTTCCCTATTCAGAGAACAAGGGTTACGCGAGTAACCCGAGACGTTCTCTTTCATAGGTAACTCAACACTGCGTAGCTTACGCATCGGGAACAATATACCAAACACGCCAAGCTGAAAAACGCTGCCTATCTGGCCCAATAATGAACCAACAACATACGGTCAGTTCAAACAGACAAAATCTGGGAACCTGGAGCCGTATCAACGTCAAGGTTGTAAAACCTGACAAAGGTGTGCGGAGAGGACCATCCTGCCGCAACACAAATATCCTCCAGGGGTACCCCTCTAAAAAGAGCTTGAGAGGAGGCTACGCCCCTAGTAGAATGCGCCCGAAGACTAAGAGGTGAAGGGAGTTTCCGCGCCTCGTAAGCCAGCGAAATGGCGTCTCTCACCCAGTGAGAAATCCTCTGCTTTGACGTGGCAAGCCCGCAGCGACCAGCACCAAAACAGATCAATAACTGGGGAGATTTTCTCCAAACCTTGGAGCGATCCACATACAGCTTAAATGCCCTGACCGGGCAGAGCATGTGGAGTTTCTCATCCTCACTTGAAGCAAAGGGAGGGGGATGGAAAGAGTGAAGCGTGACCACCTGAGATCGAAACGATGCGGACAAGACCTTGGGAATGTAACCCGGCCTAGGCCGCAGGGTAACTTTGACTAGACCCGGGGCAAAGTCCATACATGTCTCACTAACAGAGAAAGCCTGCAGATCTCCAACTCTTTTCAGTGACGTAAGTGCCAGCAAAAGAACAACCTTAAGAGTCAGTATCCGGTCCGAAGCTGACTCTAAGGGCTCGAAAGGTGCCGTCACTAGTCCTTCGAGGACGACTGACAAGTCCCAAGAAGGAACTGCCGTGGGGCGAACCGGCCTAAGGCGTCTGACCCCACGCATAAAGGCGGAGACCATCCAAAGTCTCCCCAAGGGGATCTCATCCAGCTCTCTTCGAGCCGCAATGGCCGCTACATAAACCCTAAGGGTGGTAGCAGCCGCCCCCGCTGTCAGCCTTTCTTGCAAAATCTCCAGCACTGGACCAACAGGGCAGTTAACTGGGTCAATTGCACGAGTCAAACACCAAGACTCAAAAACGCCCCACTTGGAAGAGTACAGCTTCCTAGTAGCGGGGGCTCTGGCACTGGCTATGGTTTCCTGAACTTCGGCAGGCAAATCATCAATCACAGCCCTTTGCCCTGTATGGGCCATACCCACAACTTCCAGAGCTCCGGCTGAGGATGCCAGATCTTGCCCTGAAGCTGGGACAGTAAGTCCCGCCTGATCGGAATCTCCCAAGGAGGCCAATACAAGAGGGGAGTTAGCTCCGAGAACCAGGTCTGGGAGGGCCAGAATGGGGCTATGAGAAGGAGACGGGCACTGCTCACCTTCACTCTGCATAGTACTGCAGGAATCAGCTTTATCGGCGGAAACGCGTACAGACTGACATTCGGCCATGGGTGGGCGAACGCATCTATGCCCAGAGTCGCCGGGAAACTCAGGGAGAACCAGAGCGGGCACTGGGATGACTCTTGAGAAGCAAAGAGGTCCACCTCCGCTTTGCCAAACATATCCCAGATCTGGGATACCGTCTGACGGTTCAACATCCATTCCCCCGGCCTGAGCTTCTGTCTCGACAGAAAATCGGCCGCCAGGTTCAGTACTCCCGGAACGTGAACCGCCCTCAAAGAGAGGAACTTGTCTTGGGACCAAAGGAGAAGATGGCGCGCAAGCCTGTCCAGGGTGTGCGAACTTGAACCTCCTTGGCGGTTTATGTGGGACACAACCGCCATATTGTCCGTCCTGACTATGATATGATACCCCCCGAGAACGGGGAGAAAATACTTCAAAGCCAGGAAGACAGCCCTGAGTTCCAGGCAGTTTATATGCCAAAAGAGGAACTCTTCCTTCCACTCCCCGCTCGCTGGTCTGCTTTCGTAGACCGCGCCCCAGCCTGTCATTGATGCGTCCATCGTGATCATATGGCGACGGTGGATCGCACCCATTCTCACCCCGCTCTGGAGAAAGACGGGGTCTCGCCACATTAAAAGGTGTCGACAGCAACTGCGCGACACCCTGATAAGGCGAGTAGCTGGTACAGTGGGGTGTAATCTCAGCTCCTTCATCCACCAAAGAAATGGCCTCATGTGAAGCAGCCCTAGGGGCAACACAGGGGAGGCTGCTGCCATGAGGCCCAACAGCCTGCGGCAGGTACCTACAGAGACATGATGGCCTAGCTTGAAGTGGGCCAGACATGCTGTAAGAACTGGTATCCAGGCAGGAGCCAAACGGGCCTGCATCTGAACGGAATCCAAACAAACTCCTAGAAACACAGTTCGCTGAGATGGGAGGAGCACACTCTTCTTGGCGTTCATCCTGAGGCCAAGAGAGAATGGATGTGGCCGAGAACGATATCCCTGTGACGACTCACTAGCTCCCTGGAGTGAGCCAGAATGAGCCAGTCGTCCAGATAGTTCAGTACACGAATGCCCTGGAGCCTCAAAGGGGCCAGTGCAGCATCCATGCATTTGGTAAATGTCCTCGGAGCCAAAGCCAGGCCGAAGGGCAGGACCTTGTATTGGTAAGCCTTCCCTCCAAAGGCGAACCGAAGGAATCTCCTGTCTTTGAACGACCTGGATGTGAAAATACGCATCCTTCAGGTCGATGGTGACAAACCAGTCTCCCTCCTGGACCTGAGAAATGATGGTTCTCATCGTCAGCATCTTGAACTTCCCTTTGTAGAGAGAAAAATTCAAACGCCGTAGATCCAGAATAGGCCTCAAGCCGCCGTCCCTCTTTGGAACGAGGAAGTAGCGGCTGAAGAACCCTCGTTCGACTTCCGACTGCGGTACTTCCTCTATTGCTCCTTTCTGTAGGAGGGAGGAAAGTTCCTGTTGTAGAACAGAAGCCTTGGAGGCGCTGTTTACTACTGTCAGGTGAACCCCGTCGAAATGGGGGGGATTTTTTCCAAACTGAAGAGTGTAACCGGTTCGAATTGTGCGGAGAACCCACAGCGATACCCCGGGTAGACGCTCCCATTCGTGAAAGAAGTGCGACAGAGGAATCAGAGTGTCTTGTAAGGGAAGACATACCTGAGATGGGGTGTCGAGAAGGCCTGGAAGCAGCGGCACCCTCCACCGTGAAGGAGAGCCCTCGGCGTCCTTGCTCGGGATGATGGAGAGAGAAGTGCTGGGCTGACAGGTGGCCGGCACGGGTTCCGTACACTGCAGGAGAGAAACAGCTGTGTCTCCTAACATGCGGCTCGCCGGCGGCGAATGGACAAGCTGCAGAGGGGGAAAGACGAATGCATCCCCCAACTGCCAGCCCGAGTAAAAATGAGGGTGAACTAGATCTGCACACCAAGCCTCGAAGGGTGGCTGTGACAGATTTAAGTGAGGAGAGCGCGTTCGGGGCGGGCAGAAACACTTCTGCGGTCTGGCCTCACCCCGTAACGGTGAAACGTCTCTCCTCATTCCGACCCGGAGGTCAGGAACGACTCGGATTAGCCGAAGCGGCAGGCTTGTTGGGCCGCTTCAAGTTAACCCGCTTGCGTGGTTGTTGGCGGGAAGAAGACCGGCCACGGGCTCCCCAAACCGTAGTGGGGGAAGGGCGCGTGGCCTGGGCTCCGGCGCTAGGGGGCTCCCTTCTGGGGAGCGGCTGCTCCCTAGACACAGAGGAGGGGGGAGTTGAATTGCTTGAGAGCAGCCGACTGAGTTTTGGCTGAGCAGAATTTATCCACTACAGCGCTAACAGCCTCCCCGAATAACCCAGATTGTGAGATGGGTGCGTCCATCAAAAACACTTTTTCCTTCTCACGAATCTCAGTCAGGTTGAGCCACAGATGGTGTTCTGCGGCCACCGAAGCCGCCATAGAGCGCCCCACGGCACGTGCGGTGTGCTTGGTGGCTCTCAGAGCCAAGTCAGTGGCTCTTCGTAGCTCCTTCACGGCTTCAGGAGTCAAGCCGGTCCCTTCGTCCATCTCCTTCAGGACGTCCGCCTGGTAGGCCTGAAGGATGGCCATTGTGTGAAGGGCCATACCTGCCTGACCGGCCGCGATGTAGGACTTCCCGATAAGGGCGGGAGTGGTCCTACACGGCTTGGAAGGAAGGAGGGGGCGGGACTTCCAAGAAGGAGCCAAAGAGGGTGAAAGATGTGAGGCTAAAGTATCCTCAATCACCGGCATGGCGGTGTAACCCTGCTTCACAGAACCCACAAGGTTAGTAAGGCGGGAGGAAAATGGCTGCTTCCAGGAACTGGAGATCTCTTGATGCAGATTGCTGAAAAATGGCAGCTTCCTCCTTTCAAGCTTGGAATGTGTGCCGATGAGGAAGCGCTCGTCGAGCTTCGAAGCTCGAGACTCGCGGGGGCTCATCGGGCCAATCCAGCGCGAGCTTTTCGGTGGCGCGCGAAAGCACGTCCACGAGCTCAGAGTAGGCTGCTGAAGGCCGCGCCTCCTGGCCGCTAGGCGGGAGCGCATCTGCTAAAGCAGGCCCGAAATCCTCGGAGTCGGAGGCTGCCGTGTGCAGAACATCATCTAGCCCGAAGGAAACGAAATCATGTGCCTTCGGGCTAGGAAACAGAAAATCATGCGAATTTGCACGTGCGCGCTCGGGAGAGGGAGGGAGAGAAAAGGCGAGGCCTGTCTGCTCACTCTCCTTCTCCTCGAGCTCGATATCCGATCCCCAGCTCGCGGCTCTACGAGAGGTCGCGATCTCACGATGAGCCGCGGAGGTGCTCGATGCGCACCGGGGAAAAATGAAGGATTCCCGTTCATAATCCTCAAGCCGAGAGCGGAGGGTTATGAGACGGAAATCGTCACAAATTTTGCATTTTGCGGTCCCATAAACCACTTCACGTGCATGCGAAAACCCCAAGCACTTAATGCACTTACTGTGTGGGTCTTCGCGAGCGATGAAACGCGAGCACGGCGGTTGACAGCGGCGAAATTCCGTGGCACTTCACCGCGAGGAGAACAAAGTTCCACTGAGGCAGTCGCCGAAGTGAAAATGGATAATCGCAAAGGTAGTTGGGTCAGAAATCGCAACAACGAAGGGCAATGTGACCGCTTCGTGAAGGCAGAGAAATCTGAGGAGTGGATGGCGCGTTCGCCAGTATGACCTGACGACGTCATTGCGTCAGAGATGGCGTCGCGCCATCAGCCAATAAATTGGCGTGATTCTATATGGGTTCAGACTCGGTCACGCAGAAGGTGTTCCCGATGCGTAAGCTACGCAGTGTTGAGTTACCTATGAAAGAGAACTGTGCAAGTTATGTCACAATAACAACAGATGCATGTAATCTTAGGCTACTCATCAGAGTGATATTCTTCACTGGATCCAGCTGCGCCATGCATCGCCCTGTGAGGTAAATTCTGGGTTATTTCTCTCAGCACGTATTTCTTCCAGAAACAAAAAATAATGTTAACCGGGATTAACTTATTTGTTTACGAGGAGGCGATGTGGGCGTTTACATTCGCGCGCACTTCACGTGGATAATTGACCATATGCACAGAGCGCTATTTAGAACTTCTGGCTAAAGATAAGCCAGCTCGTAATCTTCCGGTGAAGCTCATTTTATATGTGCTATATATAGGTAGAGACTCTCACAGAAACATCTTCTGCCTCATTCTTATCAGAAACTGAGAAACAAAATTACTGCAACACCATAAATAATGATAGCGGAATTAACATAGCCTACTGTTTTATGTTATTAAAGAACATATAAATGTATATGTAGAGTCTGGTAGTCTAATCCCAGAAAAGTAGACCAGACATGTAACTGTACATTCAAATGCTGACAAATAAAACTATATGAACTGTTTATGCAGTTAGGCTAATCTCTTAAATGACATTGTAATGGTATTCTCGATAATCAATATCTTACCTTCATGAACACATTTTTAAAATCTTATAAAATTGTAACGCCTTTATTATTTCTCAACTTTGTGCAGTAAAATGCACTTTATTAAAGTGATGAATGGTCAATTAGTGATACTTTTTTTTTTTGCCGTACTGGTGGAAACAACGCGAGACCGTGCTGCGACTGAGAGCGGCAATATGGCAGTTGCCATCTTGAGAAAATGACGTCATTTGGAGCCCGAGTCTGCGCAGTAATATCGTGAGAAGGAGCCGCAGAATCAAACCACCCACAGACCCAATCAGCCATAACGACACGCCCGTTTTTATAGCATCAAATTACTAGCTAAAATCAAGCTTATCACAAAAATGAGCAATTGAAAATATATCAGAGTGATAACAACTACCTTAAATGACCAAAACCATATTTCTGAAAATTTAATTGGAAGTGTAATTTTTGTTTTGTTTTACTCAAGTGCCATTCGTTTACATGGAGAGGGCGGGGTGTATGACCTGTACTGCAGCCAGCCAGCAGGGGGCGATCAAAGAGCCCGTAGCTTCACTTTTCCGGACATGTGAGGCACACCCGGTTCAAACGCATGCAATAGACTAAAGCTTGCAGCAAAGCCCCAGCAGGTAATTTACCATGAATGTGTCCGGGGAAAATAATAAGGAGATATTAGAATTATTTACAAATAAACTAGTGTTTTCAGAGTCCGTGTCGCAAGGATGAAGATGATGATCCTGACTCGCCGTCTCCTCATTAGACGTGCCTTTAGAGAGAAATGCATGGATTATGATTATGAAAGAGTAGCTTATTTTTTTTCTGATTTGTCTTATTTTGTTAAGTAGTAATTTAAAGCTTTCTATATATACTGTTTGAGTTTTTATAACCATTTCTTACTATGTAAGTAAGTTTTTTTTTTTTGCATGTTTGTGTTTGGCTCAGTGGTATTTCTTTTAGGATTACTGATAATTACTGATTACTTGTTTTGTTTACTGTGTTGAGACTTTCTGAAATCGCGTTTGGTCTCGTACTGTATTGTGTCTTTTGTCAGTGTCTGCGCTTGCTTGGCCATTTGTTGTGATAAACAGGAACGTGTATTCAGCTGAATTCAAATAGTGATTTGTTAGACGGGTTTAAAAAAAGCTTAATATACGGTCACGCAGCTGTCGCGTGAAGCCCTCCTTGAGAGTAGACCGAAGAGTGTAAAGACCATCGACTCTACCGTGCGACTCCACCGGACAGGGACACCGGCAAAGGATATAAGTATAACTTTTTATTTATCCTCTTTCCTACTACTTGTTTCACTTCTGTTTTAGTTTTTATAACCAATTCTTATTATAAAGGGCTACTACTACTACTACTTATGACATTTCATATAGTTCAGCTAGGTGTGACTAAACAGTAAGTGGGAGCAGTTAAGAAAAAAACCCATTGCAGCCTGCTGAGACAATGACCCACCAGGCCGGAGGAGATGGTTAGCTACACACTAAAGTTGCATTTTTTATGAGTCTCACGAGTCACAATTTCAAGTCAAGTCCAGGTCTTTATTTGTGCGACTCAAGTCCAAGTCGCAGACTCAAGTTTCCATTTCTGATTGGGCCCCATTCCTATATTTTCCTGGGGCCCCCAATTCACTAAATCCGCCCCTGGCAGGGGCCATAGACATTTAATAAATACCTAGATGCCTCAGGCTGGTAGGCAGCACGTCAACGTTGCCGCCATATTGGTCCGGGCAAGGAGGGTTACTACCCTCCGTAGTCTTCTGTGGTCAGATTTGGTAACTGAGCTACCAAATGATCATTTTCATATCGTCTTACAATGGGAGGAAGAACAGAGAGAATGCTTTATAACAATCAAAGAAATGTGGAAAAAGGTAGAATAACAAGGAGAAATATAAAGGAAGAATAAATTATATCTATTAGCTTACTTAGATTTGGACATACAGCCCTTAACAGTACCTTGAATTAAATAAGGCAACATCAGACAGGAAAATGTGATCAAGAGGAAACTGTGGAACACGTTATAATGAAATGTCCGATGTATAATAGTGAAAGGAGAATATTGGTTTGTAATTTGAAAAGAATTAAGATAAAGTTTGACTTGTCATGCACAAATCAACTCATATGATGAATGTATACATTTTAATGCTTTATTTTAATATGACTGATTTAGATAAAAGAATATAGCTGTTAGGATGTATATTAGGATACTAGGATTATATCCCGGCTCAGGCAGGAAGTGTCCACGACTGAGGTGAAACCCTTGAGCAAGGCACCGAACCCCCAACTGCTCCCCGGGCGCTGCAATGTCGGCTGCCCACTGCTCCAGTGTGTGTGCACTTGGATGGGTTAAAAGCAGAGAACACATTTCACTCCTCATGATACTCTGTATAATTGTGTATGTGACAAATAAAGCTCATCTGAGCTTAAAAAATAATAATAAAATAAATAAATAGGAAAAAGGGTTTGCCAACTTGGCCCATACTCCTAACCAGCAGGTGGCGGTAATGCACCTTGAAGTTGTATACCAAGCACCATTAAAATCTACAAGAAGAAGAATACATCGTGTTACAAATCTAGTACAGAAGTTGAAGACATGAGTGATCCAGAACCAGCCAGAATAAAACAAGAAGATACTGAGGAACAAACGGGTTGGTGTCCATTCATGATTCTTCAATATTGCCAACTAAGAAATATTAAAGCCTCAGGCTTAAAAAAATATAAAGTGGCTCTGAAATAATGCAAACCATTTTAATTTCACTAACAAGGGATGAAATAACTAACTTTCTGTGCATCAAAGATCTGATTCTTGATATTCACAGATAAATATGTGACCCGTTTGGTTTCTGTTATTACAGTTTATTTCAGCTGCTTACACACAAAATATTTACTTGTCACACAATTTCTGAAACATGACACTTAAACACCAGAAGCACACACCAAATCTGCAGAACCATACACTAATTATCAGCCTTTGACTCAGTTTTCAATTTCATAAAACACTTTTTGCAAAACAACACACAAATCTCTATGTAACACAAAAAATCTAACAGCAATTAATATTCTGGCAAATGTTTTCCTTTGAAATGTATTTGTGATATGTATATTGTGATGAATGCAATGCTTCATTTTGCAAGAGAAGTGAGGCACTTTGCATTTTGTGTGTCCAATTCTTGGATTTGTGTAAAGTTTAGAAAAAAAAGAGGCAAAGTTTAAAAAATGTGTGTAAGCAACTGAAAACAAATGCAAGTCAGGTTCACTTAAACTTATTTTACATTTAGTTTTACATTTAGTCATTTAGCAGACGCTTTTATCCAAAGCGACTTACAATTGGGGAGTACATAAAGCGATTAATCTTGAAGAGGCAAACATACAGAGGAAGTGCCAATAACACTAAGTCTCAGGCATTGTTCAAATAAGATGTTTTAACAACATAACTTCTTTATTTTAGACTGGATAGAAGTAAAACAGCAAAGACATGAGCTGAATGAAGTGGAGGAGGAACATTGTAAAATCAAAACCTCAAGAAAAAAAGCCAAACCGCTGCACACCTGCTCTCTGTGTGGAAAGAGTTTCAGAAACAAAGGCAACTTTAACAAGCACATGAGAATCCACACTGGAGAGAAACCGTACACATGCCCTCAGTGTGGAAAGAGTTTTACTGCAGCAGAAAATCTCCGTAAACATCTGCGTATTCATTCTGGAGAAAAGCCATTTAGCTGTGATCAGTGTGAAAAAAAGTTTGTTTCATCAGCAGGTTTAAAAAGTCACCTGACAGTTCATTCAGATTTGAAGCCTCATGTGTGTTCTTACTGTGGAAAGAGTTTTTCATGGCTGGCCAGTTATAAACAGCATCAGAAAATACATGCTGAAGTGAGAGATCATGAGTGTTGTGAGTGTGGGAAGAGCTTTACTACAGCTGACCGTCTGAAACATCACCAACAAATTCATACTGGAGAAAAACCTTACAAGTGCTCATATTGTGACAAGAGTTACTTTCAGTCTGGAAACCTGAAATCACATGAGCGAGGTCATACTGGAGAGAAGCCGTATCGCTGTACTCAGTGTGGAAAGAGTTTTGCTGGAGCATCAGGTCTCAGTTATCATCTTCACGTTCACTCTGGAGAAAAGCCATTTAGCTGTGATCAGTGTGGTATAAAGTTTATTTCATCATCAAATCTAAAAAGTCACCTGACAGTTCATTCAGATGAGAAGCCTCATGTGTGTTCTTACTGTGGAAAGAGTTTTTCAAGGCTAGACCTTTGTAAACAGCATCAGAAAGCACATGAAGAAGAGAAAGATCATGAGTGTTGTGAGTGTGGGAAGAGCTTTACTAGAGCTGGCGATCTGAAACGTCACCATCAAATTCATACTGGAGAAAAACCTTACAAGTGCTCATATTGTGACAAGAGTTTCACTCATTCTTCAAACCTGAAAGTTCATGAGCGAGTTCATACTGGAGAGAAGCCGTATCGCTGTACTCAGTGTGGAAAGAGTTTCACTCATTCAGTAAGTCTAGTGAATCATATTAAAAAGCATTGTTCTCTGTCTGAGTGAGAAAATGTTTTCTACAAATTCAATATTTCAAATAAATAATGTGAGATTCAGATACAGTAAATATGAGATTAGCTAAAAAAAAAATACTTTTTATTCTGTGAAATAAAGTGTACCACAAGATTTTCTGGAGATTAAAAAGAAAATTGTAAGCATGTTTTTCGGTGGGGGGAAGGAATGTACAGCGCTCTCTCTCCACCTCAATACCACGACTGAAGTGCTCTTGAGCAACCCCAAACTTCTCCCCGGTTGCCGCTGCATAAATGGCTGCCCACTGCTTCGGGTGTGTGTTCACGGTGTGTGTTTTCACTGCTGTGTGTGTGCACTTGGGATGGGTAAATGCAGAGCACTAATTCAGTGTATGGGTCACCAGACTTGGTCACGTCACTTTCACTTTCCAGAACCATCCAGAATGAATCATGAAGACACTTAGGAACAAACAGGCTTTTGTCCATTCTTGAGGCTTCATTTCTGACTGTTTTAGTAGCTGTGAAATATTGATCAATATATGTGTAGCGGATTTCACCCTGCACCACAAATAGACCACCGACACCAGGCTCTTTGGGGAAGCGAGTCTGTAGTTTATTGAAAGAGGACAGACAATTAACACACACCCCTTCAGACTCGCTGTGATTCAGCTGTCTCTCTCCAGTCACAGGCTGTTCTGAATTTTACACAAAGTTTTGTATCACAATGAACATTGTCTTTCTTAAAGAAATGTACATTTACATAAAACAAATTAAACAATAAAATAAAATGAATCAACAGTACACTCAATTACTTCAATATCATAGCTAATATATCTCAATTTATTAGATCGTATAGTGGTTTATTTTCTTGTTACACATACCCATGGGCGTAAATTTCATTTAACAGTAGGGGGGGACAATACATATAAAATTTATCATGAGCAATTTTTGAAGGGGACACAAATAATACAGTCAAATTGTACTTATAAAGATATGTCCCCACAGTGAAAAACTTTGCTTCTATCATTATTGTAGCACGGAGACTGCGTCATTATGGTTATTTTGAAAGTTTTTCTCAGGTTCAATGACAAAGCAGATCAGCACATTTCAAGCAGCCACAAACCAAGGATAAGAAATAAAATCCCTTTTATTTCATCCATGCTGACGATTGTAATGATGCCAGGTTGTTTACCTCAGCTTAGAGCGCTCTGCTCGTGCTGCTTCTCAGAATGTTTGGTCGCTATAGCAACCAGTTGTAGTGGAAAACTGTAGGTCCGAAACAGAGCAGAACCGAACTGAACCGAACCGAGCTGGTACCAGTCAGTGGAAAAACCCCATAAGTTGCAGTGCACTATGCAGCAAGCTATTGTAAACAAGTTAACGTTAACTAGATAAGTAATATTTTAATCGCTAATATAGCAGATTCTTGGAAAATTAAATCGGTAACGTTAATCAGCATTTTTGACGCAACTAATTTATGAATGAGTCTGCTGCATCAACTACATTAAAGAGAATCGCTTTATTTAACATGAATAAAGTACCCTACTTACTGGAGTTCAACATTAACTGAGCCGCAGCCACACACCTGACTCGTGTGTGGAGTAGGTGAGATGAACTGGGAAAGCAGGCAGTGGGCCAAACCACTGTGAGGAAGGGGAGGGGGAACTCAACTGTTTCTAAAAGCACTTTGCGTTTTTTTTTTTCTACTTACAAAATTATTTTAGGTATACATACATATATTTTTTACAATAGAGAGTGATTTTTTTAAATAATTTTTTTGGGGGGGACAACCCTCGGATGGGGGGGGATATGTCCCCTCCGTCCCCCCCGGGATTTACGCCCATGCCTGGGGATGATTGCAGAAGGTGGCAGCAGGGGCCATAGACATATAATAAATAAAGCAGGGACAACAACCCAACCCCTAGGACAATCGGAAGTGACACGCCACAATCGAAACTCGAATTACATCTAACAGCCCCAACTTTTATCTAAACAAAACCATAGGGATTCACCATCCGGTCACATGTGACACGACCAATGAAATCTTCAGAATCTGTGGTGGGCGGGGTTTGTGCTTTAACATGGCTTAAAAAGGTGAGGAATGCTCACATCATCTTACAATGGCAGAAACAACGGGAGGAAGAAAGAACTGGGAGATGGCTTTATAAAGTTAAAATAACTAGGAGAAATAGAAAGGAAGAATCCATTATTTCTAGTCTTAGATTTGGATATACAGCACTTAACAGTACCTTGAATAAAATAAGACAACATCAGACAGGAAAATGTGATCAAGAGGAAACTGTGGAACACGTTATAATGAAATGTCCGATGTTTAGTGAAAGGAGAATATTGGTTTGTAATTTGAAAATAATTAAGATGAAGTTTGATTTGACAAACATGATGCAAAGGAACTCATATGATGAATGTATTTATTTTTAATGCTTTATTTGAATATGACTGATTTAGATAAAAGAATATAGGTGTTAGGAGGTATATTAAGGTTTTGCGAACTTGCCCCATACTCCTAAGCAGCAGGTGGCGGTAATGCATCTTGAAGTTGTATACCAAGCACCATTAAAATCTACAAGAAGAAGACATCGTTTTACAAATCTAGTACAGAAGTTGAAGACATGAGTGATCCAGAACCAGCCAGGATAAAACAAGAATATACTGAGGAACAAACAGGTTGGTGTCCATTCATTATTCTTCGTTATTGACAACTAAGAAACATTAAAGCCTCAGGCTTTAAAAAAATATGCAGTGGCTGTGAAATAATATAAACCATTTTAATTTCACTAACAATGAATGAAATAACTAACTTTCTGTGCATCAAAGATCCGATTCTTGATATTCACAGATAAATATGTGACCCGTTTGGTTTCTGTTATTAGTTTATTTCACCTGCTTACACACAAAATATTTACTTGTCACACAATTTCTGAAACATGACACTTAAACACCAGAAGCACACACCAAATCTGCAGAACCATACACTAATTATCAGCCTTTGAGTTTCAATTTCATAAAACACTTTGCAAAACACAACACACAATTCTCTATGTAACACAAAAAAAGCAATTAATATTATGGAAAAGGTGTTTGCCAATGTTTGCGTTTGAGATGTGTTTGTGATATTTTGAATGCAGTGCTTAATTTTGCAAGAGATGTGAGGCACTTTGCATTTTGTGTTTACAATTCTTGGATTTGTGTAAAGTTTAGAAAAAAAAAGGCAAAGTTTAAAAAATGTGTGTAAGCAACTGAAAATAACTGCAAGTCAGGTTCACTTAAACTTATTTTAACAACATAATTTCTTTATTTTAGACTGGATAGAAGTAAAACAGCAAAGACATGAGCTGAATGAAGTGGAGGAGGAACATTGTAAAATCAAAACCTCAAGAAAAAAAGCCAAACAGCTGCACACCTGCTCTCTGTGTGGAAAGAGTTTGAGTGAAAAAGGAGTCCTTAAGAGACACATGAGAATCCACACTGGAGAGAAACCGTACACATGCCCTCAGTGTGGAAAGAGTTTTACTGCAGCACAAAATCTCCGAAAACATCTGTTCTTTCATTCTGGAGAAAAGCCATTTGGCTGTGATCAGTGTGATAAAAAGTTTATTTCATCATCACATCTAAAAAGTCACCTGACAGTTCATTCAGATGAGAAGCCGCATGTGTGTTCTTGCTGCGGAAAGAGTTTTTCATGGCTGGCCAGTTATAAACAGCACCAGAAAATACATAATGAAGTGAAAGATCATGTGTGTTGTGAGTGTGGGATGAGCTTTAGTACAGCTGACCGTCTGAAATGTCACCAACAAATTCATTCTGGAGAAAAACCTTACAAGTGCTCATATTGTGACAAGAGTTTCATTCAGTCTGGAAACCTGAAATCACATGAGCGAGGTCATACTGGAGAGAAGCCGTATCGCTGTACTCAGTGTGGAAAGAGTTATGCTGGAGCATCAGGTCTCAGTTATCATCTGCACATTCACTCTGGAGAAAAGCCATTTAGCTGTGATCAGTGTGATAAAAAGTTTATTTCATCGTCAATTCTAAATAATCACCTGACAGTTCATTCAGATGAGAAGCCTCATGTGTGTTCTTTCTGTGGAAAGAGTTTTTCAAGGCTAGAAATTTGTAAACAGCATCAGAAAACACATGAAGAAGTGAAAGATCATGTGTGTTGTGAGTGTGGGAAGAGCTTTACTAGAGCTGTCGATCTGAAACGTCACCAAAGTATTCATACTGGAGAAAAACCTCACAAGTGCTCATAGTGTGACAAGAGTTTCACTCATTCTGGAAACCTGAAAGTTCATGAGCGAGTTCATACTGGAGAGAAGCCGTATCACTGTACTCAGTGTGGAGAGAGTTTCACTCATTCAGTAAGTCTAGTGACTCATATTAAAAAGCATTGTTCTCCGTCTGAGTGAGAAAATGTTTTCTACAAATTCAATATTTCAAGCAGTGGCGGCTGGTCAATAGGGGCGCTGCCCCCCCTTCAAGTTAGCCCACTTTACATGTTAACAATAAGTAAAAAATATAACGCAAATATTAACTAAATAAAATAATTTAGTCATAGTATTCTACTGTTAGTTATATTATAACTTATTGAAAATCAAAAAATCCAAACTATATTTCTTTCATATTTGTGTGCGGGGCGCCGGACTAATGAGTGTGTATGTAGGTACACAAACTTTTCAAAATCATGTGATTCGAGGCTAAGCTCTAATTGGCTTGTTTAAAATTGTCCTTGGGGCGCAGGCTCCTTCCACTTTTATTGTTAGAGCGAATCAATATTGATTGATCGCTCACCACATGGACTCTTACACCATACAGACTGTTGCATATCACTCCGAACTACAGTTCCCATCATCCATTGCACTGATTGCACATACACAGCTGAATGCACTGATCACACAGCTGTCATCAATCACATGCTCACCTAAGAGCTATTACACACACTACCTACTAATATAAGAAATAAGACCTACAGGTGCATCTCAATAAATTAGAATGTCAAGGAAAAGTTCATTTATTTCAGTAATTCAACTCAAGTTGTGAAACTCATGTATTAAATAAGTTCAATGCACACCGACTGAAGTAGTTTAAGTCTTTGGTTCTTTTAATTGTGATGATTTTGGCTCACATTTAACAAAAACCCACCAATTCACTATCTCAACTAATTAGAATACTCTATAAGACCAATTAAAAAAAATTTTTAGTGAATTGTTGGCCTTCTGGAAAGTATGTTAATTTACTGTATTTGTACTCAATACTTGGTAGGGGCTCCTTTTGCTTTAATTACTGCCTCAATTCGGCGTGGCATGGAGGTGATCAGTTTGTGGCACTGCTGAGGTGGTATGGAAGCCCAGGTTTCTTTGACAGTGGCCTTCAGCTCATTTTCAACTTTTGCTCATGTTATTGGATTACCCCTCTTCTCAAGCCCTCTGGATATTGTTCGCCGATCAAAGACCCACGCTTGGACTAGGATTACTCTTTGTCTTGCCTGTTTTATACCTGTTTGCTGATGTTTTGACCCTGCCTGTGCTTTTGAACATGTCTTGGAATAAAGTTTGCAAATGGATCTGCACGTCTTGCGCCTCGTTCTCCCTGTGACAACGACAGCTAGTAAACTAAAGCTAGAATAGACAACTAGTCAGCTAGTGCTCAAAGACTCTTGTCACTCATATGGAAAAGCACTGTTCTGTGTTCGAGTGAAAATGTTTTCTTCAGATTACAAGTCAATAATGTGAGATTCAGATCAAGTAGATTAGCTCAAAATAAACTAGTTTGCTGTGGACTACCACAACATTTGTGGCGATTTGTTTTTATATTGCCAGAGAACAGTAAAGTTTAGCCACTTCAATCTCAATTTTATTGTGTTTAATAAAGTCCAGTCTAGAGGTCATGATTGCATGAACAAGCTTTTCTGCATCAGAAACAGTTAACATGTTCCATAGATATATAGTTGAGTATTATCAACATTACAATGGAAACTAATCCAGTGTTTTCTAATGATATTAGGGGCAATATGTATATTGAAAATAGCAAAGGACCTATGGACAGATCCTTGTGGTACTCCATACTTTACTGGTGATAATTGAGATGCCTCCCCATTTAAATAAACAAAGTGGTAGCGATCGGACGGATAGGATCTAAACCATCTTAAAGCCTGCCCTTGAATACCCGTATAGTTTTGTAATCGATCTATGATTATGTCATGATCTATAGCAGCGCTTCTCAAAGTCTGGGCTCCGGTCCGGATACGTACCGGGAGGGAATTCAATCCGGACCACTTTGTATTTCAAGCGCACTAAAAACCTTGGATTGTTTTGATTATTATCTATGAGTTTGCGGAAATGCTCGGTCCTGGCAGCTTTTAGAGCCCATCTATAGCTGGACATACTGTTTTTCTACGCAATTCTAAAGACTTCCAAGTTAGTTTTTCTCCATTTGCGCTCAAGATTATGAGTTTTTTTTTCTTGAGAGAATGGGTATAACGTACTCGGTTCCCTGAGAAATGGGAATGAGGACTGCGTCGAGAGACGCTGTATGGGAAAAACTTTTTTCCTTTTCAACTGAAGCCTATTTCAATCACGCAGTTATAACTGCATCGTTGTTTGTTCATCTAGGATTAAAAAATTAACCAATCCACGACGGTGGCGAGTGAGCCAATGGCTATTCAGCCCGCCAAAATGGAGGAGCGACTGGCTATATAATCAGCTGCTCTAGCCACCGCATCTCAGATTTCTTCGAAGGAAGCAACCGAGGCGTGCAGTTCATAGCACTGCCAGGAACGCAGTACTTGTTCCCATATCTCAGGGAACCGAGGTTACGTTAGTAACCGAGTTCGTTCCCTTTCGAGATTACACTCGTACTGCGTCAAGAGACGCTGTATGGGAACCAGTCCAATCACGCCATGCTATGAGGTGGAACTACTCAAAACCAAGACTCACGTGATTAGACTTGAGCCTAGGGGTTATCCGTGGCCCGGTGTCGTCTAGTGATACTTGGTGTCCATATATTTATGGACAGACCAAGCAAAGAGGGGGCTTGACCAATGTTGGTCAAGCGAACCCAGAAGATTGCTATCTAATGGCGATTTTCCACTGCATGGTACGGCACGGTACGGTTCAGTTCACTTTTGGGGTTTTCCACTGGGTACTGTACCTAGTACCTGGTACTTTTTTAGTACCACCTCAGCCGTGGTTTCAAGCGATCCGTACCGTTAGCAAAACATGACGTGTAAACTCTACTGATCACTGATTGGCCGGAGAAAATCGCCATTACTGCGTCCTGAACAGCGACATGAGACCCATAGACCCGCTAGATTTAAATTAGCACAGCCAGCGAAGGAGCGGACGCAACTTTTGTTTCAACAAACTCACCTTTATGTATCAACCAAAAAATGTCTGTTGAGGAAGTACAGACGATCCACTCATTGATAGCCGAGGAGCGGATCCAGCGAGAGCTTGATGGCGCGATGCCGAAGAAAAAAGCCTTATGTATATACTTTTGAACTTGCTATATATTCAGAGTATGTCTTCTGTTTATATTTTTAACTTTGTATCTGTGTTTTGCTTCAATTAAAAACAATCTGATCGAATAAGTGTACCTCCAGACTATATTAAATATGTATTATTGTATGAGCATGTAATGAACCTCTTGAAAAAAACAAATGATTAATGCCACGATTATAAAAACCATCACATAAATAAAAAAACAAGGGATACATTGAACACTTTGAAATATTCAAATGTTTATTGATAATTCACTTTCAGAGGTGGAAAGAGTACAAAAATATTCTACTCAAGTAAAAGTACCATTACATAACTGAAATTTTACTTAAGTACAAGTAAAAATACCAGTCTAAAAATATACTCAAGTAAAAAGTAGCTCATTTAAAATCTACTCTGAGTAAAAATTACTTGTTTACATTTTAACAATGAGAGGGAGGAAAAAATGGGATAGACCAAAGGTGTCAAACTCCTGGAGGGCCACAGCCCTACACAGTGTAGATATAACCCTAATTAAACACATCTGATACAGCTAAACTAATCATTTAGGCTTATTTGAAAACTACATGGTGTGTGTGTTGGAGCAGGGTTGGAACTAAACTCTTTAGGGCTGTGGCCCTCCAGTAACACCCTCCAGAGTTTGACACACCTGGGATATGGGCCTATAAATCTCAAACTAGGTGTTTTTAATTAAATGAATCGGTTAATTAGAATAATAAGACATTTGGGCTGTTACCAGGGAAATTAAATCAGTATCAACAAAATGAATCTTTGCAATGCAGAGGAAACGCAGAAGCTTCATCTGAAGTGGCATAGATGTATTACACACTGACATGAATGCATTTAGCCTGCAGTTACAAATGCAGAAATAATGTTTAGATAAATAAGACATAAAATGTGACCCTGAACCACAAAACCATAAGGGTCCATTTTCCTAAGTTGCGATTTATACATCATCTGAAAGCTAAATAAATAATATGTCCATTGATGTATGGTTTGTTATGATCGGACTATATTTGAAAATCTGGAATCTGAGGGTGCAAAAAAAATCCAAATATTGAGAAAATCTCCTTTAAAGTTGTTCAAATTAAGCTCTTAGTTTTGATATATTTATAGTAGGAAATTTACAAAATATATTAATGGAACATGATCTTTACTTAATATGCTAATGATTTTTGGCATTAAAAAAAATGTATAATTTTAACCCATACAATGTATTGTTGGCTATTGCTACAAATATACCCCAGCGACTTAATACTGGTTTTGTGCTCCATGCCAGGGTCACAAATGTTAAATAGTCATTTGAAATAAAAAAATAAATAAATCAAAAGATACTTTAAAAGTTAAATTAGAACCACCAGTAGGTGTCAGCAAGTCACTCATAAGTGAGTCATTGCGATTGAACAGAATCATTTAAACGGTTAATTCAAGGAATGAAACACGTCATTGCTCAGAGTCAGAGACGCAAAACCGTGTATGGAAATATTTTTGTTGTCGAAATAGAGCAAAAACAGGCAATATGGTGTCTAAAACGTAAGTCTCTTAATTAACTTCTTGTTTTTTGAACTGTTGTAAAAATTAAAAACTACAGGCCTATGTAATTATGGTGATTTTTTAAGAAAAACGGCATTCTTCATGTGATGTTGACTTACTATATTAAATGATATAAATATATACATTTTCTGCTTCTATATCTTAAATTTTGTGATCATTCTAAACGCATTTTAACACTGAATCACGCAGTGAAAGAAAGCACTCCACATGCACGCGGACTAGTCTAATCTAGATTTCACGGCACACTGTTTAGAGTGATTTGTTTGCTTTTTGGCAAAATACTGATAATCTCAAATCGCATATTGTTAAAACAACAATTACTATATTATCACAGACGATATCGCACAACCTGTACCACTGTCTTTTTGGCTCGTTTGTGCAAAACCTTTTGTTAAACTGTTAAAGCTTCATTTTAACCACCACTGCAACGATGCAAGTATTTACGTTACCTCTTGCGAAGGGTTGATGTCGAGATGTTATAAGCTGCTAGTTTGGTCTCCCGAGGCAAACACAGCTAACACTGCAATGCATAATAGAGCATGAATATGGCCAGGGGTTCACTTCATTTCCTTCGAGTTCAACTTCAGCAGAATATGACGGGGTCTGGTTTTCAGCTGGGTCTGCATCATTAACGCCTGTCTAGTCCGTCTGCATCTTTCTTGTGATTTTAGCGCCAGTTTCTTCTTCTGCCCATTATTTGCTGCAGTTGTTTCCACGGAGCGATTTTTTTTTTACTCAGTAATTCATGTGTTTTAAAATGTAGCGAAGTACAATACCTCACACAAAATATACTTAAGTAAAAGTAAAATTACAGATTAAAAAAATTACTTAAAGTACAAGTACACAAAAAAGCTACTCAATTACAGTAACGTGAGTAAATGTAATTCGTTACTTTCCACCTCCTTCACTTTACAGAACATGCTGCATGAATAGTTAACTAATCAAGTAACGCAGCACACCTGCCCTCCGATAATCCCGCCCACTCTATAGCGGCACTAAACTGCGGTGGAAATGCAAACCGACCCGAACTGAGCCGTACCGTAACGTGCCGTGCTGAACTGTACCGTACCATGCAGTGGAAAAGCGCCATAAGCAGAAAGGACTGTGGCCTGCAAGGCAGGGACATCCAGGTTGTAAAACCTTACAAATGTTGATGGCGAGGACCATCCGGCCTCCTCACAAATGTCTGACATCGACACCCCACTGGACCATACCCAAGAAGAGGCGATGCCTCTGGTGGAATGGGCTCTGACTCCGATGGGGCACTGCAACCCCGAGGAGGATTATGCTAATGTGATAGCATCCACTAACCATCTAGAAATTCTCTGCTTCATAACAGGGCCACCTTTAGCGTGGTTACCGAAGCCAACAAAAAGCTGTTCTGACTTTCTGTGCAAGGCAGAACGTTCAATGTAAATTTTCAGGGCCCTAACGGGGTAGAGCAGCGAGAAAATACGGAAAGCACTATGACCTGGGCTCTGAACGGAGTGGAGAGCACCTTAGGTACATAACCCAGCCTTGGTTTCAAACCTTTGAAAATGAAAGAAATAGACGGGCAAAGCGCCATTTCGATGAATTCTGTCAGGATGAGCGTTTGGCTGATGCTGAAAGTTACTTCAAGGTAAATGTATTTAACGCTTGCCTAGACATCATCATATCTCAGCTGAGTCTGCGATTTTCAGCTTTGAGAACAGTTGCCAATTTGTTCAGAGTGGTCCAGCCACACATACTTGTAACTGAGGAGAAGAACGCTATATATGAGGGGGCACAGAGGTTAGTGGAGAGATACAACGAAGACTTGTCTCCAGCCCTTCCACAACAACTGATAGCATTCAGTGCAGCCTTTAAAAGATACATCTCTGGGATGACAACAGATCAAGATCTGGACAGTTTGTTTTATTGTTGAGAACAACTCTATTACATCTAGCTTCAGCGACATATGCACCATTTTAGTCCTCTTTCTTTCCCTGCTACTGTTGCTTCAGCGGAGCGCTCTTTTTCAAAACTGAAGCTCATCAAGAATGATTTGCGCAGCACCATGTTGCAGAACAGACTATCAGGACTGGCTATTCTTTCCATTGAGAATGCACGAAGCCGAGAATTAAACACCAAGGACATCGTGAATGAATTTGCTGAAAGAAAGGCCCAGATAAGGTAATTAAAATGAGTTCTATTTTTGTTTTTGTTGTTTACATTTTGGGCCACCGTGCCCAACATAATTGTTTGTGTTTGCATTCAGAAGTTTATTATTGACATTGGCTGAGCTTTAGTCATTTTTTTTTTTTTTTTTTTTTTTTTAATTCTGGTTGTGAAAACGTTTTTTGGATAGAGTGTTTATTTATGCTATTGTTTTCTTTTGATACGCTACAGTGAATGTCTATAACGCCTGGGGATGCTTGCAGAAGGTGGCAGCAGGGGCCATAGACATATAATAAATACCGCAGGGACAACAACCCAACCCCTAGGACAATCGGAAGTGACACGCCACAATCGAAACTCGTATTACATCTAACAGCCCCAACTTTTATCTAATCAAAACCATGGGGATTCACCATCCGGTCACATGTGACACGACCAATGAAATCTTCAGAATCTGTGGTGGGCGTGGGTTTGTGCTTTAATATGGCTTAAAAAGGTGAGAATATTCACATCATCTCACAATGGCAGAAACAGCGGAGGAAGAAAGAACTGGGAGATGGCTTTATAAAGTTAAAATAACTAGGAGAAATAGAAAGGAAGAATCCATTATTTCTAGACTTAGATTTGGATATACAGCACTTAACAATACCTTGAATAAAATAAGACAACATCAGACAGGAAAATGTGATCAAGAGGAAACTGTGGAACACGTTATAATGAAATGTCCGATGTTTAGTGAAAGAAGAATATTGGTTTGTAATTTGAAAATAATTAAGATGAAGTTTGACTTGACAAACATGATGCAAAGGAACTCATATGATGAATGTATTTATTTTTAATGCTTTATTTGAATATGACTAATTTAGATAAAAGAATATAGGTGTTAGGAGGTATATTAAGGTTTTGCGAACTTGCCCCATACTCCTAAGCAGCAGGTGGCGGTAATGCGTGTTGAAGTTGTATAACAACCACCATTAAAATCTACAAGAAGAAGACATCGTGTTACAAATCTAGTACAGAAGTTGACGACATGAGTGATCCAGAACCAGCCAGAATAAAACAAGAAGATACTGAGGAACAAACAGGTTGGTGTCCATTCTTGATTCTTCGTTATTGACAACTAAGAAACATTAAAGCCTCAGGCAAAAAATAATATGCAGTGGCTGTGAAATAATATAAATAATTTTAATTTCACTATGGATGAAATAACTAACTTTCTGTGCATCAAATATCTGATTCTTGATATTCACAGATAAATATATGACCCGTTTGGTTTCTGTTATTAGTTTATTTCACCTGCTTACACACAAAATATTTACTTGTCACAATTTCTGAAACATGACACTTAAACACCAGAAGCACACACCAAATCTGCAGAACCATTCACTAATTATCAGCCTTTGACTCAGTTTTCAATTTCATAAAACACTTTGCAAAACACAACACACAATTCTCTATGTAACACAAAAAAATCTAACAGCAATTAATATTATGGAAAAGGTTTTCCTTTGAGATGTGTTTGTGATATTTTGAATGCAGTGCTTCATTTGGCAAGAGATGTGAGGCACTTTGCATTTTGTGTTTACAATTCTTGGATTTGTGTAAAGTTTAGAAAAAAAAGGCAAAGTTTAAAAAATGTGTGTAAGCAACTGAAAATAACTGCAAGTCAGGTTCACTTAAACTTATTTTAACAACATAATTTCTTTATTTTAGACTGGATAGAAGTAAAACAGCAAAGACATGAGCTGAATGAAGTGGAGGAGGAACATTGTAAAATCAAAACCTCAAGAAAAAAAGCCAAACAGCTGCACACCTGCTCTCTGTGTGGAAAGAGTTTCAGAAACAAAGGAAACTTTAACAAGCACATGAGAATCCACACTGGAGAGAAACCGTACACATGCACTCAGTGTGGAAAGAGTTTTACTGCAGCAGAAAATCTCCGAAAACATCTGTTCTTTCATTCTGGAGAAAAGCCATTTGGCTGTGATCAGTGTGATAAAATTTTTGTTTCATCAGCAAGTCTAAAAAGTCACCTGACAGTTCATTCAGATGAGAAGCCTCATGTGTGTTCTTACTGCAGAAAGAGTTTTTCATGGCTGGCCAGTTATAAACAGCACCAGAAAATACATGCTGAAGTGAGAGATCATGTGTGTTGTGAGTGTGGGAAGAGCTTTATTACAGCTGACCGTCTGAAACGTCACCAAAGAATTCATACTGGAGAAAAATCTTACAAGTGCTCATATTGTGACAAGAGTTTAACTCATTCTAGAAACCGTAAAAAGCATGAGCGAGGTCATACTGGAGAGAAGCCGTATCGCTGTACTCAGTGTGGAAAGAGTTTTGCTGGAGCATCAGGTCTCAGTTATCATCTGCACATTCATTCTGGAGAAAAGCCATTTAGCTGTGATCAGTGTGGAATAAAGTTTATTTCATCATCAAATCTAAAAAGTCACCTGACAGTTCATTCAGATGAGAAGCCGCATGTGTGTTCTTACTGTGGAAAGAGTTTTTCAAGGCTAGACATTTGTAAACAGCATCAGAAAACACATGAAGAAGAGAAAGATCATGTGTGTTGTGAGTGTGGGAAGAGCTTTACTAGAGCTGGCGATCTGAAACGTCACCAAAGAATTCATACTGGAGAAAAACCTTACAAGTGCTCATATTGTGACAAGAGTTTCTTTCAGTCTGGAAACCTGAAAGTTCATGAGCGAGGTCATACTGGAGAGAAGCCATATCGCTGTACTCAGTGTGGAAAGAGTTTCACTCGGTCATCAAATCTAGTGACTCATATTAAAAGTCATTGTTCTCTGTCTGAGTGAGAAAATATTTTCTACAAATTCAATATTTCAAGTAAATAATGTGAGATTCAGATACAGTAAATATGAGATTAGCTAAAAAAAAATATACTTTTTATGCTGTGAAATAAAGTGTACCACAAGATTTTCTGGAGATTAAAAATAAAATTTTAAGCATGTTTTTCGGTGGGGGGAATGAATCTACAGCACTCTCTCCACCTCAATACCACGACTGAAGTGCTCTTGAGCAAGACACCGAACCCCCAACTGTTACCCGGTCGCCGCAGCATAAATGGCTACCCACTGCTCCGGGTGTGTGTGTTCACGGTGTGTGTTTTCACT
This sequence comes from Gymnocypris eckloni scoliostomus, assembly GCA_027564155.1. NCBI lineage: Eukaryota > Metazoa > Chordata > Actinopteri > Cypriniformes > Cyprinidae > Gymnocypris > Gymnocypris eckloni. Next base: position 2,100,471 of record CM050417.1, read on the forward strand.
GCTGTGTGTGTGCACTTGGGATGGATAAATGCAGAGCACTAGTTCAGTGTATGGGTCACCAGACTTGGTCACTTTCACTTTCCAGAACCATCCAGAATAAATCATGAAGGCACTCAGGAACAAACAGGCTTTTGTCCATTCTTGAGGCTTCATTTCTGACTGTTTTAGTAGCTGTGAAATATTGATCAATATATGGATGATAAATTATACAGAAATGCGTTTAAATAATCATGACCCAGTAACAAGTGAATGGCAGAACTAAGCTTTGCTCCGTCAAATATCTGATACCACAGACTGATACCTGATCTCTGCTGTTTTTTGCTGTTAAATCAGGGTTTACATAATTTTTCACATTTATCCACCTTAAAATTAAGTTCAAGTTCAATTTTATTTATATAGCACATTTAAAAACAACCATGGTTGACCAAAGTGCTTCACAATATCCGGAAAAGCTCCCACACAAACAAAATGAATACAGTAAAATGTCACAATGTCTCAACTCAACTCAAAATAAAAGCCAAGGAATACAGGTGTCTTAAGAAATGACTTAAAAATTCAAACACTCTGAGCAGTTCTTATGTGTACAGGTAAACTATTCCACAAATTAGGTGCTACCACTGAAAAAGCTCGGTCACCTTTATTTTTTAATCTGGCTCTCGGAACATCCAGGAGTACCTGATTGGACGACCTCAGTGCTCTAACAGGAGTGTGGACATGTAAATGCTCTGATAAATAGGCAGGTGCCAACCCATGTAAAATCTTAAAAACAATCAATAAAATCTTGAACTCAATCCTGAAGCGGACAGGAAGCCAGTGTAGTGAAGCTAAGACTGGGGTAATGTGCTCATACTTTTTTGTCCCAGTTAAGAGCCGAGCTGCTGCATTCTGGACTAACTGTAAGCGTTGAAGAGATGACTGATCCAAACCAACATACAACGAGTTACAATAGTCCAGTCTAGATGTTATAAAAACATGTATTACACTTTCAAACTCCTTACGCGGCAGGTAGGGCTTGACTTTAGCCAACAGTCTCAGTTGAAAAAAACTGGCTTTTACAACAGAACTAATCTGTTTTTCAAATTTAAAAGCACTGTCGAAAATCACACCGAGATTCCTGGTAAATGGATGAACATACAATTCTAAATGACCAAGTACATCTACACAAGCACTTAAATCCCCAGGACGACCAAACACAACAATCTCAGTCTTATTTTCATTAAGACAAAGAAAGTTCTGATCCAGCCATGTTTTAAAATCTCTCAGGCAATTAAGTAATGACATAAATGAAGCTTTGTCACTTGTTTTGACAGGCAAATAAATTTGTACATAATCCGCATAACAATGGAAGAAAATATTGTGTTATCTAAAAATATACACCAAAGGCAGCATATACAAAGAAAACATCATCGGGCCCAATATGGATCCTTGGGGAACGCCACAAGAAAGTGGGGCAGCAGATGAAGAAAATTCACCGAGGTGAACAGAAAAACTTCTGTCTGTCAAATACGATTGAAACCATTTAAGGGCAATGCCCTTAATACCGACACACTCTTCAAGTCTAGCCAAGAGAATCGAGTGGCTGACCATATCAAAGGCCGCAGTCAAATCCAAGAGGACTAAAACAGCAGAGTTACCAGAGTCCACGGCTAAAAGAAGAGCATTAGAAACTCTCAAAGGAGCAGTTTCTGTACTGTGACAGGGCTTAAAACCAGACTGAAATTTTTCAAAAATACTAAATTTATCTAGAAACGATTTAAGTTGATTAAAAACTACTCTCTCCAATATTTTCGATAAAAATGGGAGTTTAGATATAGGTCTAAAATTAGACAAAATTGAAGAATCCAAATTACTCTTTTTTAGAAGCGGTTGAACAATGGCATGTTTAAAAATAGCTGGTACACACCCTGAGCTGAGAGATGTATTAACCAAAGATACAACGCTTGGTCCAATAGTGTCAAAAACATATTTAACCAAGTGTGCAGGAATACTATCAAGGGGGCAGTTTGTAGGACATAGCTGTTTAACTATGTCAGAAAGATGAGAAAATGTAACCGGCTCAAACTGCTGGAAGACAGCTGGGCAAAAAGAGAAAATAGGAGGGTCAGTGATAACCGTGATGATAAAGATGGTACAATACAATCTGAATCACGTGGATTAACAAGAAAATTAAAAACACTAAAAAGAACCTGGGGCCGCTGTCTATTAGTAGCTACAACGTCTGAAAAAAAAATAGTTTTAGCAGATTTTACAGCTCTCTGGTATTTATATAGTGCATCCTGCATCATTATGAATGAGATTTTTAGTTTATCCTTTTTCCACTTTCTCTCAGCTACTCTGCAGTCACGTCTGAGAGAGCGGGTAGTGTCATTCAACCAGGGTTCAGACACAACTTTGGGAGGTTTTTCCTCAACGGAGCAACAGAGTCCAATATCTCAGTGCAAATACAGTCAAATAAGACTGTAAAAATTATTCCACACTGAGATCACAGTCATCAAGATTGTACAACAACGAATCTTTAAAAACACTAGAAAACTGTGAGGCAGTTAAAGGGTTAATTGCCCGCACACTGCGAGCAGAAGCACAGGTGGAAATCTCCGAATTGGAAACAACCACAGTAAATAAGACAGGCAGGTGATCTGAAATACCTGTGTCACATATTTTCATTGATAGTAATACATAAACCATACGACAACACAAGGTTATTATTGTACATAATTGTGGCAAATTATTGTAACTATCCAGAGTTGTCAAAATTAGCAAAGTTGATACATTTATCCAGTTAGAATTTTATTGGCACAACAAATATTTGTACATTTTCAAAGTAATTGCAGCGTTTCTGCATAAATTACAATGAGAACAGTGCAATATTTAGAAAAACAATATTGTGTTACTGACAATTAGTGAAACAATAGTCTACCAGAAACAGAGCCGTAACAGTTAACTGAGCTGGTGCTGATTTCACCTCATTCATTATGAAAATCTCTGAGATTTTCTGTAAATTGGCACATTAACTCATTTCATTGTCAACAAAAAAAACAGTGTTTGTTTTGTTTTTGTTCCACTTTAATTGTGTATGCCTGTAATTTAGCTCCAAATCACAGGTGAAAATTGTCATTTATTGCCTCTATGAAATAATGTATTACTCCAGTAAATATCCATCCATGAAATGTAATATTTTGTCTTTCATCACTATTTAAGTTTGTCTTTATGAAAAATATAAACATTCGGTAGTTCACACAGAATGTGGAATAGTGTTTTTTTTTTGTCAATAAAATTAAAATAATTTATTTCATCCGATTAATCGATTAATTTGAAAGAATAATCGGCCAACAAATCGATTATCAAAATAATCATTAGTTGTAGCCCTACTGGAAAGTATGTTAATTTACTGTAAATGTACTCAATACTTGGTAGGGGCTCCTTTTGCTTTAATTACTGCCTCAATTCGGCGTGGCATGGAGGTGATCAGTTTGTGGCACTGCTGAGGTGGTATGGAAGCCCAGGTTTCTTTGACAGTGGCCTTCAGCTCATCTGCATTTTTTGGGCTCTTGTTTCACATTTTCATCTTGACACAATACCTCATAGATTCTCTCTGGGCTTCAGGTCTGGTGAGTTTGCTGGCCAGTCAAGCACACCAACACCATGGTCATTTAACCAACTTTTGGCAGTGTGGGCAGGTGCCAAATCCTGCTGGAAAATTAAATCAGCATCTTTAAAAAGTTGGTCAGCAGAAGGAAGCATGAAGTGCTCCAACATTTCTTGGTAAACGGGTGCAGTGACGGTGGTTTTCAAAAAACACAATGGACCAACACCAGCAGATGACATTGTTCCCCAAATCATCACAGAATGTGGAAACTTTTACACTGGACTTCAAGCAACTTGGGCTACAAACTTCTCCACCCTTCCTCCAGACTCTAGGACCTTGGATTTCAAATGAAATACAAAACTTGCTCTCATCTGAAAAGAGGACTTTGGACCACTGGGCAACAGTCCAGTTCTTCTTCTCCTTAGCCCAGGTAAGACGCCTCTGACGACAACTGTAGCCAAATTCTTCGACACGTCTGTGTGTGGTGGCTCTTGGTGCCTTGACCCCAGCCTCAGTCCATTCCTTTGCTTGGATACGGCACTCTGTGAACAGACAGCTTCTTTGGCAATGAATGTTTGTGGCTTACCCCCCTTCTTTATTAACAAGAAATGGTGTGACTCCAGGAATATCTCCATTCTGTCGCGTTCCTGTTCGCCTCATCTGGAGCATCTCTCCATTATCTGCCGCCCATTCTATCTGCCCCGGGAGTTTACATCGATCATCGTTACTGCCGTCTACATTTCACCACAAGCAGATACTAGCTTGGCTTTGTCCAAATTCCACGACGAGCTCAGCGGATATAACAACAAACATCCTGGGGACTTTTAACAAAGCCAACCTCAAGAAGTCTTGCCTTTCATCAGCATATATCCTGTCCAACCAGAGGACTGAATACACTCGATCATTGCTACACTCTGCTCAAAAACGCCTACAAAGCCCACTCACTGCCGGCTTTTTGCAAATCAGATCATGTCGCCATTTTCCTCACACCGGAATACAAACAAAGGATCGCTCACAAACCGCCGGTGGAGAGGGAAGTGACGCGCTGGTCCTCCCACTCTGAAGCTATGCTACAGGCGTCTCTTGATGACGTCGACTGGGACATGTTCCGGGCGAGTTCATCTGACATCAGCGAATTCACAGATGTAGCATTAAGCTTCGTAAACACGCTAACCGAGCAAGCCACTGAAACGGTAACAATAAGGACATTTACTAATCAGAAACCGTGGGTGGACAGATCAATCCGTGATGCGGTTAACCATCACACTGCCGCATACAATGCCGGTCTGTTGTCAGGAAACATGAGCGAGTACAAGGCCTCGTGTTATGCTCTCCGACCTGCAATAAGAGCCGCTAAGCGCCGGTACAGAGAGAGAATTGAGTCACATTTCCAGCTCAATGACTCTCGACGCATGTGGCAGGGACTGAAGACCATATGTTCCTCTGGAAATAACTCCTCCGCAGAGGTGAGAGCAGATCTGTTGCTGGCCGAAGAACTAAACACCTTCTACGGCCGCTTTGACTGTAATGGCGGCGCAAATCTGCCGAACAGCCCGTCAGGAAGCAGCAGACAGAGCAGTGATCATGTTATCACCGTGTCAGAGGATGATGTTCGGAGGGAACTAAGGAGAGTGAACGTCAGGAAAGCAGCAGGACCTGATGGGATTACTGGCCGCGTTCTGAGGTCCTGTGCTGATCAGCTTGCTGGTTTGTTTACTTCCATATTTAATGAGTCCCTTGCTACCTCTGTTGTTCCCACCTCCTTTAAAAAATCTGTCATAATCCCAGTGCCTAAGAACAGTAAACCCTCTTGCCTGAATGACTACCATCCAGTTACCCTCACATCGACAGTCATGAAGGTTTTTGAGAGACTTTTAAAGAAACACATTTGCTCCTCTATCCCTGCTACTTTGGACCCTCTTCAGTTTGCCTATCGGCCAAATAGGTCTACTGATGATGCCATCTCTCAGGTCCTGCACTCCTCCCTCACTCACATCGACAGCAAGAATGGCAACTATGTCAGGCTGCTATTCATAGACTATAGCTCAGCTTTCAACACTATAGTCCCCACCAAGCTAGCTGATAAACTCACAGACCTCGGCCTAAACACTTCACTCTGTGACTGGATTCAAGATTTCCTCACCGCCAGACCACAAGTGGTGAAAGTCGGCCAGTTCACCTCCAACTCCATCACCCTGAACATAGGAGCCCCACAGGGCTGTGTCCTGAGCCCCCTGCTCTACTCTCTATACACCCACGACTGCGTGTCCTCTCACAGCTCCACTTCTATTGTCAAATTTGCGGATGATACTGTGGTTCTGGGCCTCATTAACAACGATGACGAGGCCGCATACTTGGATGAGGTGGAGAGACTCACATCATGGTGCCAGGACAACTGTCTCTCTCTGAACGTGAGCAAAACTAAGGAGCTGATCGTGGACTTCAGGAAGAGACAGCAGCGGCCCTACACTCCTCTTATTATCAGTGGGACCCCTGTGGAGAGGGTGAGTAGCTTCAAGTACCTCGGTGTAAGTGTAACTTGGACTACACACATTCAAACACAGGTTAAGAAAGCCAGGCAAAGACTGTACCATCTGCGACAGCTGAGGAAATTCAGGGTCTCACCAGCAATCCTGAAAACTTTCTATTCAGGGGCCATAGAAAGTGTATTGACTCAGTGCATCTCAGTGTGGTATGGTAATTCCTCAAACCAGGACTGCAAAGCTCTGCAGAGAGTCGTGCGCTTAGCTGAGCGCATCTCAGGGTCTGCTCTCCGCTCTCTGTAGGACATCTACCTCAAACACTGCAAAAGCAGAGCTGCTAAAATCTCAAATCACCCTGGTAACCGTCTCTTCATTTTACTGCCATCTGGCAAGCGCTTCAGGAGAATGATGACAGAAACTGAGAGACTTAGGAGGAGCTTCTTCCCCCCGGCCATCCCAGAGAGGAACTGCAAGCCCGGTGCCAGTAATCAACAGGCACTACTTACATATGTAACAGCCAAAACGCAACACACTGGGGGTTCACACCCTGTACTGACGGTCTCACGATGGACCTGGTACAGACACCATTCCCCCTCTCTTCACGTCCTAGAATTCACTGAAAAACCCATGCAAGGTTATATGTACAAAAAGTAACCATACATGTTTGATATCTTTTGAAATGTCTCAGTGCGCCTGGTAAAATGGTCTCATTCTCCCAATCATAAGGAAAAGCTAAAGAAGTTCTAAAGTATGAGAAGCGTGTACAACTCAAAGTGTGTCCTCCCCTAATCTTCTATTCAAAACACCTCCTGTATGTAAATAAGCATTCTCTGCCACAGGATATCAAGAAGCCTTTTGGTTGAAAATTCTAAAGACTAATTATAATAACAAGATACCACCATTTGGTGGGCTTATTGAATTATCTGGGTTTATAAGGAAACGGGACACAAAGTTCTGTCATGTTGACTGCCCACACCACTGTGTGCATTGCCAGGTAGTATTGTTAACTGATGATTCTATTCTTGTAACATTGGAGTTTTGAATTATTGCTTGATTACCTGGTCAATAAATTGTAACGTTTGATTTTATTCTAACTGCCTCTAAAGATTGCTTTCTCCCTATTAGAGTGCGGATCCGTATATTTCAAGCCTGCGTCAGTTTTAGCGACGGCTAATATCCGGCGTCTTTTAAGTGTACTTGAATGCAGGGGCGGGATAATTCCGTTTAGGGACAGCGACGCCGTCTGGTCAGAACTAAACTCGGGCGCCTATACCTCTGACTTTTGATTTAATGTTACTTTAAACAAGGATTTGACCAATCCAAAGTTATTACGAGTGTTGTACATTGACCTACTAACATATCTGATAATGGCCAAAACCTTTACTGAAGTAAACAATTGAACTAAAGTTCTGAGGGGCTCCAAGGGGTTACCGATGTCTCTGATTGTGTAATGCAGCATTAACGGCAAATCTTAGATACATAACCATAATTTACCTCTGATTGACGACCGGGCCTGACGAGATTGTGTCCGTGAGACCTGTGAAAACAGGGCCTCTGAGCGATATAGTTTCCCTACATCTGAGCGGGTAAAGTATTAAACGGAGCTGAAAAGAATAATCAATCATTCGTTCATGTTTTAATGATGCACAGATATCATTAAAACCTTTTCATTTATAGAGTCAGATGAAATAACGAGATAAAATATATAAGAAGAAGTGTTCCATTTTAATGTTCTTGTTGTGTCGTGAAAAGGAAAGACTGTAATCAGAAAGCCCTTCACTGCTGAACGACACTGATTCATTGGGTCGATACAGCCAGGGTCTTACATATTATTATTTATTAAGTCCACAGTATACTGCATTGCACATTTTATTTTATAGCACATTTTACTCTTTATTTTTCTTATTATTTAATTATTTTTTTAACCTATATTTATATATATTATCTTGTGTTGTGTTACATATTTTGCACTGTCCATTGAGCGGACCTGACCTGATTTACATTTCACTACTGATTATATTCTGTATAATTGAGTATGTGACAAATAAAAAAACCTTGACCCTTGAACGTATGTTTTTATACTGTATACAAGATAATCATATATCCAACGAGGTTGGAGGCAGAGATGCCGGCGGCATTCAACTTTTTGCATCAGGTAGTATATGGATCAGTTAATTGTTAATCATCAATGACAAAATTATATAAATTACGGTTCCTAAAAAAAACTACTGCGATTATATCGGTACCGTATCTACTTGGTTTGCATCTGTTTCTCCAGTATGAAGATTTAATCTGTCTTTATTGTACGGCACTGTACACTTTTAGTTCACTGCTCAATGCAACGATACCTTCAAAATGGCGCCTCGGTGACATCACATAATAAACGCACGTGACTGACAAAGACTGATTTGAAAAGCGCGATCAGCGCGTGGGCGTGACAGCATTAGATATAATGAGTTGAAACGGGAAAACTGGACATCGCATTGTTTCATACGGATTACTTTATCACAGAATATTGTTTTAGACGTGACATGCTTCATTTAAAAGAAGACATTTCAAGCCTTCTATACATACAATTTATCATGTATTTGAGGCGAGTATTCGTGGAGATTCATGTTGTTTCATTTGATGTGTCAGTGAAGAGAGGAGACAGAGCCGGCAGAGAACGCACCCTGTTTATTTTATTAATTTTAGAAAAGCACATTGTTTCGTTGTTATTAGGACTATACAGAAATAAAAGTAGACCCTTTGCAGTTCCAAATGATACCTTATTCTTATCTGTCAAAACTGACTGAGTATATTTAGCTCTGTAAGGCCCTGCTCGATCGACAACGACGGCAGTCGCTCAGCGGGTGAAGGGCTTTATTACAGTCTTTCCTTTTCACGACACAACAAGAACATTAAAATGGAACACTTTTTCTTATATATTTTATCTCGTTATTTCATCTGACTCCATAAATGAAAAGGTTTTAATGATATCTGTGCATCATTAAAATATGAAAACGAATGATTGATTATTCTTTTCAGCTCCTTTTAATACTTTACCCGCTCAGATGTAGGAAACTATATCGCTCAGAGGCCCTGTTTTTCACAGGTCTCACGGACACAATCTCAGGCCCGTCGTCAATCAGAGGTAAATTATGGTTATGTATCTAAGATTTGCCGTTAATTCACACGCACACAATCAGAGACATCGGATAACCCCTTGGAGCCCCTCAGAACTTTAGTTCAATTGTTTACTTCAGTAAAGGTTTTGGCCACTATCAGATATGTTAGTAGGTCAATGTACTACATTCGTAATAGCTTTGGACTGGTCAAATCCTTGTTTAAAGTAACATTAAATCAAAAGTCAGAGGTATAGGCGCACGAGTTTAGTCTGACCAGGACGGCATTCGCCGTCCTAAACGGAATTAACCCACCTCTGCACCCAAGTACACTTAAAAGACGGCCGGGTATTAGCCGTCAGCTAAAACTGGACGCAGGCTATGGAAATATACGGATCCGCTACTCTAATAGGAGAAAGCAATCTTTAGAGGCAGTCAGAATAGAATCAAACGTTACAATTTATTGACCAGGTCATCGAAACAATAATTCAAAACTCCAATGTTACAAGAATAGAATCATCAGTTAACAATACTATTGGCGATGAAAACTACACACAGTGATTGTGCGGGCAGTCAGCCTACAGACGCCCAGAACTCTGTGTCCTGTTCCTTATAAACCCAGATAATTCAATAAACTCACCAAATGGTGGTATCTTGTCATTATAATTAGACTTTAGAATTTTCAACCAAATGGCTCCTTGGTATCCTGTGGCAGCTTATTTACATACAGGAGGTGGTTTGAATAGAAGATCAGGGGGAGGGCCCACCTTTAAGTTATACCTCATATTTTAGAACTTCTTTTAGCTTTTCATTATGATTGGGAGAATGAGACCATTTTACCAGGCGCACTGAGACATTTCAAATGATATCAAACATGTATGGTTACTTTTTTGTACATATTACATTGCATGGATTTTTCAGTGAATTCTAGGTGACGAGGGGATGATGAGATCGTCAGTACAGGGTGTGGACCACCCAGTGTGTTGCGTCTGCTGTTACATATGCAAGGGATAGTTCCTGTTGATTTCAGGAGGGCCTTTTGTCCTCTCGACATACTGGCACCAGGCTTACAGCTCTTTTCGCGGTCATAAAGGAAATACGAGACAGCCCGCACCGGTGCTGGCTTCAAACCCGCTGTACATGAGTCCAAGTCAAGTCCCAAGTCTTTATTTATGCAACTTAAGTGCAACTCGAGTCCAAGTCGCAGACTCGAGTTTCCATCTCAGATTGGGCCCCATTCCTATATTTGCCATCAATGTCGCTGCCATATTGGTCCGGGCAAGGAGGGTTACTACCTTCTACCGACTATCTTCTGTGGTCAGATTTGGTAGCTGAGCTACCAAATGATCATATTCACATCATCTTACAATGGCAGAAACAATGGGAGGAAGGAAGAACAGAGAGAATGTTTATAACAAGCAAATAAATGTGGATAAAGGTAGAATAACAAGGAGAAATATAAAGGAAGAATAAATTATATATATTAGCCTACTTAGATTTGGACATACAGCCCTTAACAGTACCTTGAATGAAATAAGGCAACATCAGACAGGAAAATGTGATCAAGAGGAAACTGTGGAACACGTTATAATGAAATGTCCGATGTTTAGTGTTGAGAATTCAAATGAGGTCACATGACATAGTTATCCATGGGTGGAGCTAAGTCTCCTCAGGTGCACTGAATGAATATTAGGCTGCCTTTGTTTGTGTTAGTACCACTGAAGCAGTCTTTCCCTTTCCTACTCTCATGGAGAGAGATTTTCTGTAGAGTTGATGTGTTCCTGACTTAGTAAGTTTATTCCTTTGAATTTGTGTAATGTTAATTCCTAAAGTCATGTTTGTTTGGGTATATTTTGTAAGAATGATAAATCACTCATAATATTAAAGGTATTAGTTTTCTTATTTGTTGAACTGTTCAATGTTGAATTAGTTTGATCATATTTTGTATTTCACTGTTTAAATTGTTATATTGTTAATTTAAGATGTTTGTTCTTATTGTTTGTTATAGAAACCATACAACTCTATAGTTGGTTCTAATGCTGCAGCTTGAAAATAAAGATCATGGATTGATTACTGGCTTAGGTGTTTTAATGGACACACCATCCTGGTAGCACACTTCCTGAATCAACGCAGCTGCAAAACTTTACATGGTCCTTCAAGCCGGAAAGGGCTGCTAGGATGGATGAAGATGATGAGCCTGCAAGACCTAAACGGATATTAAAACCCCCAAGATGGCACCAGGATTATTTATTAACTCAGCCAAAATCATCGATAGATTCTGTCTGCATACAAGGACAAACTTCTGATCAAGCGTCTCAGGAGATATCACAGGGGGCTGTCATAGCCAAAACTCAAGATGAGGTGAGAGCTCTTGCTGAAGATATCCAGCAAATAAAAGGGATGTTGTCAGAGCTGAGCCATACAATGAGAGCAATAAGTACAAGAAGCAGAAGTTCCTCCTTTTCTAACAGTTCTGAACAGAGTTTGAATCAAACATCTCCTGTCAGAGATAATCAAAAAGATGGTAATACTGGAGCTTCTCTTGTGCATGAGCTGAGTGAATGTCTAATTCAACATAAAGAAAAATGTGATTCATTAATCCCTCCTACACATAGCAGACAGAGTATTCTCCCTCCTTTATCAAGATCTGTACTGCCTACACCCTTACCACAAGAAGACAGATTGTTACTAGAATCTAGTTCGTTACAGCCTCCTGCTTCACAATTGCCAACTGAATCTGTTACCACAGCACATATTACTTTACAGTCACAGCCTTTGGGAAATCCTCCTGTAATGAGTATGAATCCAATTCAGTTTGGCAATGGTCCATCTTGGTCATCATCAGGTCAACAGCCAGTATATCCAGTTTATCCATTCAACGATCAACAAGCAGCACGGAGCAGCATTGTTCCTAGTCAAATGCAGGATAATGCATCTTTTCCCTGGATGTTTCCATATCATCCAGTGCCTTTTTCTAATCCTGCAGTATATCCACCTTATGGTCCATTTGTTTATCCAAGTCCCTTTTTCCCAATGGCGGTATCACCCTCAGTTAGTCAAGTTCCTCCGATACCTCCAGTTTTTTCTACTGGACCTTCAGATGTGACTGCTATTAGTAATGTTCCTATGTCTGTACCCCAGACAGCCTTTGGCCTTCCAATAGTGAACCCACCTGGAAATTCAACTGTGAGTCAACCAGTATCAGCAGCTTATGTTCAGTCCTCTGTAACAGTGGGATCTTCAAGACTAGGTCTAATTGAAAGACCTTCCTTTCCATGTTTTAAAAGTAATGATCCTCAAGAATTTGCAATGCTGAATATGGCGTTAAAGAATTTAGTGTCCTCAGAAGAAACAGAGCAGTATAAATATCATATCCTTTTGGATCATCTGAAACTGGATGCTGCTCTCGCCATTTAGCTTTAGCATATGCTCATGATCCCCAGCCTTATACCACTGCACTTAAAGCCCTCCAAAGAAAATATGGCCAGCCTCATCATTTAGTATTGAGGGAGATTGCTTCCATTCAAAGTCTGCCAGCTATTCGTTCTGGGGATTCCACTGGATTCAGTCAGTTTGCACTAAGAGTCCAGGCTTTAGTAGGCATGCTTCAATCATGGGGACAGGATGAAGGTGCAAATGAATTGGCATGTGCTTCTCATGTTCACCAACTTTTAAGTAAACTTCCAGCGCATCATGTTTCCAGTTTTGCTAGGCATGCCCGAGTTGTTAATCCAAATGTTCCTTTTAATTTGGTGGACTTTGCCAAATGGCTGGAGGAGGAAGCAGAGTGTCAAAGTTTAGTAGTTCAAGTATCTGACCAAAAGGGGGCAGCAAAGTTTCCAGTCAGAGAAGGGAGATCATCTAAATCTCTGCATTCTACAGCCACCTTTTTGCAGGGCATGAATCAAGATGAAAGTTGTAACTCCCATGGAAGAATGATTCAGCCTCACAGTTTGTATAGCGAACAAGTGGATTTTAAACCCTTTTGTGCCTTTTGTGGTAATCAAGACCATCACTTGAGCCAGTGTATAACGTTCCAACAACTGGACGTAGATGCTAAGAGAAAATGGATTCTCGATAATGGTCGTTGTTGGAGATGTGGTCGGGCACATCGTTCATCTAAGTGTGACTTGAAGAAGCATTGTCCCTTCTGTAATCAGTGCCATCTAGGAGTCCTGCATGATGTCAATGTTCGTAAACCTGACTCTGAATCTTCTATTTGAGTAGACCAAGTGGCCTTAATTCTGTACTTTTGAAGGTGGTGAAGGTTATTCTGAGTCATCATGGAAAGTCTGTGGAAACCTATGCCATTCTTGATGATGGTTCAGAAAGAACTATGTTACTCTCTTCTGCTGCAGAAATGCTGGGCTTGAATGGGGTGGCTGAGTCCTCAGTTGCGAACAATTCGACAGGGTTCCGAGGAGATTAATGGTAGGAGTTACTTTACAATCTCTCCAGCATCTTCTAAGCAAAGGAAATATCAGATCCAAGCAGCATTTACAGCTAAAATGTTGGACTTACCTGAACAGACTTATCCTGTCCGAACTCTTCAACGATGTTATCAGCATCTTAGAGGCGTTCCTCTTGAAGAATTCCATCAGGTTAAGCCTCTGTTATTAGTAGGAGCAGATTATCCCCATTTGCTCTGCCCTGTCGAGCAGTAGTATCCCTCCTGGAAGTCCAGCTGCACTGCGCTTGTTTAGGATGGGCATTGCAGGTCCTACTTCCTTGATACCAGAGCTGATTCTAATTCTACCTTTCAGTGCCACTTTGTAGCTGCTTCAACTAAAGATCAGTTACAGAAGATGTTGAAAGATTGTGGAAGGTTGATGTCATTCCTATTCTCAGACATCAAAGTCGGCCTTTCAGACCAAGAGGCTCTTGAATGCTTGGAACAGAGAACAGAATGTTTAGAAGTCAAACGATGTTGTAAGATATGCTACTCCTTACTTCAATTAAAGATACACCTAAATTGTATGTTTCTCCATCAGCAATGCCAGCATTTGCGTCGCACTGAAAAAATCCAGCCGATTTATGAGCAAGAAATTCAAAAGCTTGTGGAATCTGGCTATGTAAAGAAATTAAGCCTCTCACGGATGAGGCCTGGTATGTACCTCATCATTTAGTTGAACATAATAAGAAACACCGTTTAGTCTTTGATTGTTCTTATCAATACAATGGTGAAAGTCTGAATTCCTATTTGTCACCTGGTCCTACCTTGGGTCCTTCTTCTCGGAGTGCTTCTTCGTTTAGAGAACACCAAATTGCTCAGCGGTGACATAAGGGCCATGTTCCATCAAGTTCGGTTATTGTCCTCGGATAGGCCTTATTACGTTTTTGTGGAGAAACCTGATTAAAGATGCCCCAGTTGAGGTATATGAATGGCAAGTTTTACCGTTTGGTACTACATCAAGTCCCTGCTGTGCTATTTATGCTCTTCAAAGACATGCTCAAGGTCAATCAGCCACCTATCCAGTTCAAGATTCAGTCCTTACTTCATTTTATGTAGACAATTGTTTGCAAAGCTTCCTACTGTCAAGGAAGCCAAGGATATGATTACTAAACTACGTTTTGTTTTGATTAAAGGTGGCTTTGAGATCAGACAATGGATCAGTAATCACGCTTCTGTGATTGATCATTTGCCAAAAGAAGCATGTTCCCAGCAAACTGATTTATGGTTGAGCCATGATTGCAATGATCCATGTGAGGGCACGCTTGGACTGAGCTGGCATTGTAGGCAGGATACTTTGGGGTTTAAGCAGCGTCCTGTGGAATACCAGACCCTTACTTTTTGCGAATCCTGTATCGTATCCTTGCTCAGCAATATGACCCTTTAGGGTTTATTATTCCCTTCACTACTGTGCTAAAATTATGCTTCAGCAGTTGTGGATTAAACCTGCACGTGGATGGGATGATCCAGATATTCCTGAAGGCATAAGGGCAAGTTGGTTGGTTTGGGAAGCTGAACTATCAGGCTTGAGTGAAATTCAAGTTCCGCTGGTATGGATCAGTAGAGTCAGGTGAAGACATTAGGAGGGAACTGCATATATTCTGTGATGCCTCTGAGCAGGCTTATGGAGCCGTTGCCTATCTTCGTATTTCAGGTGGGAATGAAGTTCTCACCTCATTCGTTCTAGATCTAGAATAGCCCCAAAGAAGACCATTTCCATTCCACGCTTGGAATTATGTGCTGCTCTGTCTGGATCCCAGTTGGCTAATCTCTTGGTAAAAGAGCTCTCTGTGCCTCTCCATAATGTCACACTCTGGTCTGATTCAACTACAGTTTTGACGTGGATTTGTTCTGATTCCTGCCGGTATAAGGTGTTTGTAGCTAATCGTATTACAGAGATCTTGGATTACACTACTCCAGAGCAATGGAGATATGTCAATACAGGAAACAATGCGGCAGATGATATCACTAGAGGAAAGAGACTGGCCGAGTTGTCTCCCATGAGTCGGTGGGTTCGAGGACCTCCTTTTCTGATATTACCTTCTCATCAATGGCCTAAGTATCCAAGTAGTATTCCGGATGACATGACAATGGAATTGCGAAAACCTTTGTTTTGTGGCCAGACACAGGTTTTCAAAATTCCTTCTAAATTGGACCTTTCCCAATTTAATACTTGGTGAGAGTTGGTGATATTATTGATAATTTTTCTCCTGATTCAACATCAGAGAATAGACTTAGTCAGAATCAAGCAGAGCTATTACTCCTTCGTTATGCACAAGAAGAGGATTTTCCTGAGGAGTACGAGTTACTCAAATTGGGTCAGAATGTCTGCACACAGAGTCGACTTGTTGAATTAGCACCAGAGTATGACCCTGTAACAGGTCTAATAAGAGTAGGTAGTCGTCTTCGTTATAGTGAGGATTTGGAATATGACACAATCCATCCAATCGTTTTGGACCCTAAGAATCCAATTACTAAGCTTTTGATTGCAGATTTTGATTCAACTTTGTGTCATTCAGGGCCACAAAGAGTTTTTGCCCAATTACGAAGGAAATACTGGGTCCTACATGGACTGGCAAGCGGTAAAGTCAGTTCAACGATTATGTCGTGACTGTCGGAGATGGAAAGGTTCCCCTTCAGTTCCTAGGATGGCTGACCTTCCTCCCTCTAGATTACGACTCTATAAGCCTCCATTTTGGTCAACAGGAATGGACTGCTTTGGTCCGTTTAATGTTAGTGTAGGTCGAAGACATGAGAAACGGTGGGGTCTTCTTTTCAAATGTCAAACAACACGATGTGTTCATCTTGAGCTTCTCTCCAGTTTGGATGCAGATCATTTCCTCTTAGCTCTACGATGTTTCATAGCTCGTAGAGGTCAGCCTTATGAACTTATATCAGATCAAGGAACTAATTTCCGTGGAGGAGAGAGAGAGCTCAGAGAGTCCTTTGATCAACTTAGCCCTGCCCTTCAGGAATTACTTTCCAAGCAGCAGATTCGATTCAAATTTAATCCTCCATGTTCTCCGCATTTTGGAGGTTGTTGGGAGAGAGAAGTCAGATCCATTAAGGCAGCCTTACGAACAACATTGGGTACACAAGTGCTTTCAGAGGAAGTTCTATATACGGTTCTGGTCGAAGTGGAAGAGATGTTGAACTCTAAACCTTTGGGATATGTGTCATCTAACATCTCTGATCCCGATCCCATAACTCCTAATATACTGTTAATGGGGCGGCGAGATGCTTCCCCTCCTCAAGTATTGTATGCTAATTCAGAACTTCTTTCACGTAGAAAATGGAGGCATAGCCAAGTCTTAGCTGATAGATTTTGGTCAAGTTTTATCAAGGATTATCTTCCGTCTCTTCAAGGTCGTCAGAAGTGGAGACAGGATGGTAATTCGATTTTACGTGACGCTGTAGTTATGGTAGTTGACCCTCACCTCCCACGGGGACTTTGGCCAATAGGAACTGTCACAAAGATCTTGCCATCTCCAGATGGCAGAATAAGGTGGTGGAAGTCCTCATTGAAGGAAAATACTATATCGTCCAGTTAGTCGTCTGGTGGTGCTTGATCAGTGTTCTGATAGTTGAATTGATTCATGGAATTCTCTAGGGACAAATATGTTACATATTTGGGGCGGCTGTTGAGAATTCAAATGAGGTCACATGACATAGTTATCCATGGGTGGAGCTAAGTCTCCTCAGGTGCACTGAATGAATATTAGGCTGCCTTTGTTTGTGTTCGTACCACTGAAGCAGTCTTTCCCTTTCCTACTCTCATGGAGAGAGATTTTCTGTAGAGTTGATGTGTTCCTGACTTAGTAAGTTTATTCCTTTGAATTTGTGTAATGTTAATTCCTAAAGTCATGTTTGTTTGGGTATATTTTTGTAAGAATGATAAATCACTCATAATATTAAAGGTATTAGTTTTCTTATTTGTTGAACTGTTCAATGTTGAATTAGTTTGATCATATTTTGTATTTCACTGTTTAAATTGTTATATTGTTAATTTAAGATGTTTGTTCTTATTGTTTGTTATAGAAACCATACAACTCTATAGTTGGTTCTAACGCTGCAGCTTGAAAATAAAGATCATGGATTGATTACTGGCTTAGGTGTTTTAATGGACACACCATCCTGGTAGCACACTTCCTGAATCAACGCAGCTGCAAAACTTTACATTTAGTGAAAGGAGAATATTGGTTTGTAATTTGAAAATAATTAAGATGAAGTTTGACTTGCTGCATGTTGCAAATGAACTCATATGATGAATGTATACATTTTTAATGCTTTATTTTAATATGAATGATTTAGATAAAAGAATATAGCTGTTAGGAGGTATATTAGGGAAAAGGTTTTGCGAACTTGGCCCATACTCCTAACCAGCAGGTGGCGGTAATGCGTCTTGAAGTTGTATACCAACCACCATTAAAATCTACAAGAAGAAGACATCGTTTTACAAATCTAGTACAGAAGTTGAAGAGATGAGTGATCCAGAACCAGCAAGAATAAAACAAGAAGATACTGAGGAACAAACAGGTTGGTGTCCGTTCATGACTCTTCATTATTGACAACTAAGAAACATTAAAGTCTCAGGCTTTAAAAAAATATGCAGTGGCTGTGTAATAATATAAATCATTTTAATGTCACTAACAAGGAATGAAAGAACTAACTTTCTGTGCATCAAATATCTGATTCTTTAATATTCACAGATAAATATGTGACCCGTTTGGTTTCTGTTATTACAGTTTATTTCAGCGACTTACACACAACATCTTTACTTGTCACACAGTTTCTGAAACATGACACTTAAACACCAGAATCACACACCAAATCTGCAGAACCATACACTAATTATCAGCCTTTGACTCAGTTTTCAATTTCATAAAATACTTTTTGCAAAACACGACACAATTCTCTGTGTAACACAAAAAATCTAACAGCAATTAATATTATGGCAAAGGTGTTTTTAAATGTTTTCCTTTGAGATGTGTTTGTGATATTTTGAATGCAATGCTTCATTTTGCAAGAAATGTGAGGCACTTTGCATTTTGTGTGTGCAATTCTTGGATTTGTGTAAAGTTTTGAAAATGTGTGTAAGCAAGGTTCACTTAAACTGATTTTAACAACATAATTTCTTTATTTTAGACTGGATAGAAGTAAAACAGCAAAGACATGAGCTGAATGAAGTGGAGGAGGAACATTGTAAAATCAAAACCTCAAGAAAAAAAGCCAAACAGCTGCACACCTGCTCTCTGTGTGGAAAGAGTTTCAGAGAAAAAGGAGTCCTTAAGAGACACATGAAAATCCACACTGGAGAGAAACCGTACACATGCCCTCAGTGTGGAAAGAGTTTACTACAGCACTAAATCTCCGTAAACATCTGCTCTTTCACTCTGGAGAAAAGCCATTTAGCTGTGATCAATGTGAAAAAAAGTATATTTCATCATCAAGTCTAACAAAACACATGAATATGCATTCAGATGAGAAGCCTCATGTGTGTTCTTACTGTGGAAAGAGTTTTTCATGGCTGGCCAGTTATAAACAGCACCAGAAAATACATTATAAAGTGAGAGGTCATGTGTGTTGTGAGTGTGGGAAAAGCTTTACTAGATCTAGCCGTCTGAAATGTCACCAACGAATTCATACTGGAGAAAAATATTACACGTGCTCATATTGTGACAAGAGTTTCTTTCAGTCTGGCAACCTGAAAAAGCATGTGCGAGTTCATACTGGGGAGAAGCCGTATCGCTGTACTCAGTGTGGAAAGAGTTTTTCTGATGCATCAGGTCTCAGTTATCATCTGCATGTTCACTCTGGAGACAAGCCATTTAGCTGTGATCAGTGTGATAAAAAGTTTATTTCATCAACACATCTAAATAATCACCTGATAGTTCATACAGATGAGAAACCTCATGTGTGTTCCTTCTGTGGAAAGAGTTTTTCAAGGCTAGGTGTTTGTAAACGGCATCAGAAAACACATGAAGAAGTGAAAGATCATGTGTGTTGTGAGTGTGGGAAGAGCTTTACTACAACCGGCGAACTGAAACGTCACCAAAGAATTCATACTGGAGAAAAACCTTACAAGTGCTCATATTGTGACAAGAGTTTCACTCGGTCTGGAAACCTGAAAGAACATGAGCGAGTTCATACTGGAGAGAAGCCGTATCGCTGTACTCAGTGTGGAAAGAGTTTCACTCATTCAGTAAGTCTAGTGACTCATATTAAAAAGCATTGTTCTCCGTCTGAGTGAGAAAATGTTTTCTACAAATTCAATATATAAGTAAATATTGTGAGATTCAGATACAGTAAATATGAGATTAGTTAAAAAAAAATACTTATGCTGTGCAACACTGTGAAATACCGCAAGATTTTCAGGAGATCTAAAAAAAAAAATGTAAGCATGTTTTTCGGTGGGGGGGTGAATGTACAGTGCTCTCTCTCTCTCTGTCTCAATACCACGACTGAGGTGCTCTTGAGCAAGGCACTGAACCCCCAACTTCTCCCCGGTCGCCGCAGCATAAATGACTTCGGGTGTGTGTTCATGGTGTGTGTTTTCACTGCTGTGTGTGTGTGTTTGCACTTGGGATGTAAATGTAGCCTGCTCCTCTATATTTAGCCAGGTAAGAGGGGCGAAGAACTTAGTATGGTTTGGTGAAGGGAAGCATGGTTTGTCTCTCATGGTTCACCCAAGATACACAGAGTCCAGATTGAGAAACTGGGGTTTTAAGCTCAATCAAGTAAGTGGCGCTTTTTTTCTGAGCTATGTTAAATTGGGTTTGGTCATGGACAAGCTGTATTGTATCAATCATGTTTTACAGTTACCGTTTGGCTTTTAAATGGCATGCTAATGTTAGTTTATAGAAGGACTTTTTTTTATATATAGGCATGATCTTCAATTCATCAACTTTGTGAATTCTATGCTGCTGTTGTGCCTGGACCCTATGGGTTCAGTATCAAGAGGACAGCGATATCAAGGCCTCAATTTATGTTTGGCGGTTGGGATTCTTTTTGAACTGTTTCTTTGGATTACTTCACTTACTGGACACTTCATCACTGCATGGGACAATTGACTCTAATTAATAACTCCTAGAGATTACTCCACAAACTACATGACAATGGTCATATAAGGTTTGATTTCCTTTCATCTGCATTGCTGAATGTCAATGCTAGGATTGTGGTAGTGTATTTTTCCTTTTGTTTACTATTTTTTGATTTCTTTAGATGTGTTTCGTTTAAGTAAATAATTTTTCCTGATCTCTCAAATTTGGTGTTTTGATTTGTTTGTTTAAATGCAAGTTTGGTCGGTGGGTCCCTCCCTCTAATTATCTTGTAATTCGCCTCTCTAAGGTGTTCTTAAGGAGACCATTACAGATTGGCAGAACACTAACTCAGTAAATGCAGAGCACTAATTCAGTGTATAGGTCACCAGACTTGGTCACGTCACTTTCACTTTCCAGAACTATCCAGAATGATTCATGAAGACACTGAGGAACAAACAGGCTTTTGTCCATTCTTGAGGCTTCATTTCTGACTGTTTTAGTAGCTGTGAAATATTGATCAGTATATGGATGATAAATGATACAGAAATGTGTTTAAATGGTCATGACTCAGTACAGCAGTAACAAGTGAATGACAGAACTAAGCTTTGCTCCATTAAATATCTGATACCACAGACTGATACCTGATCTCTGCTGTTTTCTGCAGTAAAATCAGGGTTCACATAATTTTTTTCACATTTATCCGCCTTAAAATTATTGTAACTATCTAGAGTTGTCAAAATGAGCAAAGTTTATCAATTCATCCAGTTAAAATTTTATTGGCACGACAAATATTTGTACATTGTCAAAGTAATTGCAGCGTTTCTGCATAAATTACAATGAAAACAGTGCATTATTAAGAAAAACAATATTACTGACAATTAGTGAAACAATAGTCTGACAGAAAGAGAGCTGTAACAGTTAACTGTGCTGGTGCTGATTTCACCTCATTCATTATGAAAATATCTGAGATTTACTGCAAATTGGCACATTAACACATTTCATTGTGTCAAGAAAAAAAAGCACTTTTTGTTTTTGTCCCACTTTAATTGTGTATGCCTGTAATTTAGCTCCAAATCACAGGTGAAAATTGTCATTTATTGCTTCCTCTACGAAATAATGAATTACTCCAGTAAATAACCATCCATGAAATGTAATATTTTGTCTTTCATCACTATTTATGTTTGTCTTCATTAAAAATATAAACAAAATGAAAAATTCAAGTTTGGGAAGGTCACCCGCTCACCACATGGACTCTTGCACCATACAGACTGTTACATATAACTCCGAACTACAGTTCCCATCATGCATTGCACTGATTGCACATACACAGCTGAATGCACTGACCACACAGCTGTCACCAATCACATGCTCACCTAAGAGCTATTACACACACTACCTACTAATATAAGAAATAAGACCTACAGGTGCATCTCAATAAATTAGAATGTCAAGGAAGGTTCATTTATTTCAATAATTCAAATTGTGAAACTTGTGTATTAAATAAATTAAATGCATACAGACTGAAGTAGTTTAAGTCTTTGTTTCGTTTATTTGTGATGATTTTGGCTCACATTTAACAAAAACCCACCAATTCACTATCTCGACAAATTAGAATACTTCATAAGACCAACAAAAAAAACATTTTTAGTGAATAATTGGTCTTCTGGAAAGTATGTTAATTTACTGTACATGTACTCAATACTTGGTAGGGGCTCCTTTTGCTTTAATTACTGCCTCAATTCGGCGTGGCATGGAGGTGATCAGTTTGTGGCACTCCTGAGGTGGTATGGAAGCCCAGATTTCTTTGACAGTTCCTTCAGCTCATCTACATTTTTTGGTCTCTTGTTTCTCATTTTCCTCTTGACAATACCTCATAGATTCTCTCTGGGGTTCAGGTCTGGTGAGTTTGCTGGCCAGTCAAGCACACCAACACCCTGGTCATTTAACCAACTTTTGGCAGTGTGGGCAGGTGCCAAATCCTGCTGGAAAATGAAATCAGCATCTTTAAAAAGCTGGTCAGCAGAAGGAAGCATAAAGTGCTCCAACATTTCTTGGTAAACGGGTGCAGTGACGGTGGTTTTCAAAAAACACAATGGACCAACACCAGCAGATGACATTGCACCCCAAATCATCACAGACTGTGGAAACGTAACACTGGACTTCAAGCAACTTGGGCTACAAACTTCTCCACCCTTCCTCCAGACTCTAGGACCTTGGTTTCCAAATTTAATACAAAACTTGCTCTCATCTGAAAAGAGGACTTTGGACCACTGGGCAACAGTCCAGTTCTTCTTCTCCTTAGCCCAGGTAAGACGCCTCTGACGACAACTGTAGCCAAACTCTTTGACACGTCTGTATGTGGTGCTCTTGATGCCTTGACCCCAGCCTCAGTCCATTCCTTTGCTTGGATACGGCACTCTGTGAACAGACAGCTTCTTTGGCAATGAATGTTTGTGGCTTACCCTCCTTGTGAAGGGTGTCAATGATTGTCTTCTGGACAACTGTCAGATCAGCAGTCTTCCCCATGATTGTGTAGCCTAGTGAACCAAACCGAGAGACCATTTTGAAGGCGCAGGAAACCTTTGCAGGTGTTTTGAGTTGATTAGCTGATTGGCATGTCGCAATATTCTAATTTATTGAGATAGTGAATTGGTGGGGTTTTGTTAAATATGAGCCAAAATCATTACAATTAAAAGAACCAGAGACTTAAACCACTTCAAATCAAATCACTTGTATTGTCACACCACCACAGCACATGTGCCTTGGTGAGTGAAATTCTTGAGAGCGTGCTGCAGACAGTGCAGAAACAATTTACATATAGACAGTACATACTTACAGACTTATACAGAAGACAATGTGCAGAATATACATACATATACTTAGTACACACTGTGTACTTTTTAAGACATACTTACAGTTATCAATACACGTTATGCACCATATGTACACATATATACACACAATATGCGAAGGTGCAGCAGATTTTACATAGGCCGGATATGCAATGTCATGGGTGTGCATTGGATGGTATCCAGTGGTAGCAGATAGGTTGTTGTTTGTGCAGTGTGTGCGTGTAGTCCAGTTGAACTGTGTAAAAGTTAAAGTGCAGTGCATGGCATGTCATGAAGTGGGAGTGTGCTGTAGGGTGTATTAGTTTTTGCTGTTCAATAGCCTGATAACCTGAGGACAAAAGCTATCCCTCAGTCGGCTAGTGCGGGATCGGATGCTGCGGAGATGTCTTCCTGAGGGCAGCAGAGAGAGCAGACTGTGGGACGGGTGGCTGGAGTCCTTGATGATCCTCCAGGCTTTCCTTATACACCGCCTGGTGTAGATGTCCTGGAGGGAGGGAAGCTCACCTCCAACAATGTGGCGGGCAGACGCCTCATCTGCCTACAGGTGTAGGTGTTGGTGTGCCTTCTTCAGCACTGCATCTGTGTGAGCAGACCATGTGAGATCCTCGGTGATGTGAACGCTGAGGAACTTAAAGCTGTTTACACGCTCCACAGGTGTCTTGTCGATGGTGATGGTGTGTGTTCTTTGCTCTGTCTCCTGAAATCCACCACCAGCTCCTTGGTCTTGTCGATGTTGAGGGAGAGGTGGTTCTCCTGACACCATTTACCTCTCTGTAGGCCGTCTCATCGTTGTCAGTGATCAGGCCTATCACCGTGGTCATCAGCAAATTTGACGATGACGTTGGAGCTGTGTGTGGCGGTACAGTCATGTGTGTACAGGGAGTACAGGAGTGGGCTGAGGATGCAGCCCTGAGGAGCACCAGTGTTGAGGACCAGGGGAGATGAGGTTTTGTTGTCCATTCTGACCACCTTCAGTCTGTGTGTATTGAATTTATTTAATACACGAGTTTCACAATTTGAGTTGAATTACTGAAATAAATGAACTTTCCCATGACATTCTAATTTATTGAGATACACCTGTATTAGCCACAGTCCTTTCAGTTAGTTCCTGTGGCTCAGTGTGGCTCAGTGGTTAGAGCATTGCGTTAGCAGCACAAAGATTGTGGGTTCGATTCCCAGGGAACACACATATTGACAAAAAAAATGTATAGCCTGAATGCACTGTAAGTCGCTTTGGATAAAAGCGTCTGCTAAAAGCATAAATATAAATGTAGTTATTGAGGCTAAATCAGTTTTGAAATACTGATTTTACAACATGATTTTCTCAGCAACAGCAACAACAAAAAATGGTTACTGGCATACATCGTTACACTCACCCCCCCTTCCGGTCACGGCGCAATGTAACACCCGACACGGGTCGCACCAACTCACCGGCGGGTGGCGAACCCGGGACTCCGGAGGGGGGCGGGCGCTCTAACAAGGAACGCCAAAGGCTACAGCCTCTAGCGTCAGTCGCTAGAGCGCCTCTTTTGAGGTCAGGGGAGTGAGGTTTACACACAGCCCTTACTGGCATACATCCGTTACACCAGCAGGTGGTGCTTTAACAGCAATTAAACGTCGTTTCCTTGGATGCCGCTGTAAACAAAACTGTGCTGCGTTAATGAACACTAGTTTAACCCTCTGGGGTCTGAGGGTGTTTTGGGGCCTGGAGAAGTTTTGACATGCCCTGACATTTCTGTTTTTTAAGCATCGTGCTATGCTCTCCGACGTGCAGTAAGAGCCGCTAAACTCCGATACAGGGAGAGTATTGAGTCACATTTTCAGCTCAATGACTCTCGACGCATGTGGCAGGGACTGAAGACCATCTGTTCCTCTGGAAATTAATCCTCCGCAAAGGTGAGAGCAGATCCGTTGCTGGCCGAAGAGTTAAACACCTTCTACGGCCGCTTTGAATGCAATGGCGGCAGCGCGACTCTGCCGATCAACGCGTCTGGAAGCAGCAGACAGAGCAGCCATGATAATGTAATCACCGTGTCGGAGGACGAGGTTTGGAGGGAACTAAAGAGAGTGAACTTCAGGAAAGCAGCCGGACCTGATGGGATTACTGGCCGTGTTCTGAGGTCCTGCGCTGATCAACTTTCTGGTTTGTTTACTTCAATATTTAATGAGTCCCTCGCTACCTCTGTGGTTCCCACCTCCTTTAAAAAATCTGTCATAATCCCAGTGCCTAAGAACAGTAAACCCTCTTGCCTGAATGACTATCGTCCAGTTGCCCTCACATCAACAGTCATTAAGGTTTTTGAGAGACTTTTAAAGAACCACATTTGCTCCTCCATCCCGGTTACTTTGGACCCTCTTCAGTTTGCCTATCGGCCAAATAGATCAACTGACGATGCCATCTTTCAGGTCCTGCACTCTTCCCTTACACACATTGACAGCAAAAATGGCAACTATGTAAGGCTGCTTTTCATCGACTATAGCTCAGCTTTCAATACTATAGTCCCCATCAAGCTAGCTGATAAACTCACAGACCTCGGCCTAAACTCTTTACTCTGTGACTGGATTCAAGATTTCCTCACCGGCAGACATCAAGTGGTGAAATTGTCCAGTTCACCTCAAACTTCATCACCCTGAATGTAGGAGCCCCACAGGGTTGTGTC
The DNA here is from genome assembly GCA_027564155.1 of Gymnocypris eckloni scoliostomus. Lineage (NCBI taxonomy): Eukaryota > Metazoa > Chordata > Actinopteri > Cypriniformes > Cyprinidae > Gymnocypris > Gymnocypris eckloni. Next base: position 2,126,646 of record CM050417.1, read on the forward strand.
CTGAGTCCCCTGCTCTACTCTCTCTCAAATCAAATCAAATCACTTTTATTGTCACATCACCACAGCACAAGTGCCTTGGTGAGTGAAATTCTTAAGAGCGTGCTCCAGACAGTGCAAAAAAAAAAACAATTTACATATGGAAAGTACATATTTACAGACTGTACAGAAGACAATGTGCAAAATACACATACATATGCTCAGTACACATAGTGTACTATAAAGACATACTTAGTTATCAACTACACATTATACACTGTATGGGCACATCTACATTATGTACACTATCTATACATTTATGTAGTCTATACATAGTAATAATGTGAAGGTGCAACAGATTATAAATTAACAGCAGATTGGTTGAGCAGCAGATAGTTGTGCAAAGGTGCAACAGATTATTCATATGCAGTGTTGTGGATGTGCATTGTATGGTGTCCAGTGATAGCAAATAGGTTGTGTTAGTGCAGTGCGTGCGTGTAGTCCAGTTGAACTGTGTTAAAGTGCAGTGCATGGCATGTTGTGTGAGTGGGAGTGTGATGTAGGTGAGTTATTTCTGACTGTTCATTAGCCTGATAGCCTGAGGGAAAAAGCTATCCCTCAGTCGGCTAGTGCGGGATCGGAGGCTGCGGAGACGTCTCCCTGAGGGCAACAGAGAGAGCAGTCTGTGGGACGGGTGGCTGGAGTCTTTGATAATCCTCCGGGCTTTCCTTGTACACCGCCTGGTGTAGATGTCCTGGAGGGAGGGAAGCTCACCTCCAACAATGTGGCAGGCAGTTCGCACGACCCTTTGCAGAGCCCTGCGGTTGCCAGCGGTGCTGTTTCCAAACCAGGCGGTGATGCAGCCGGTCAGGATGCTCTCCACAGTGCAGGTGTAGAAGGACCTGAGGATTCCGGGGCTCGTTCCAAACTTCCTCAGCCGTCTCAGGAAGAAGAGACGCTGATGTGCCTTCTTCAGCACTGCATCTGTGTGAGCAGACCATGTGAGATCCTCGGTGATGTGAACGCTGAGGAACTTAAAGCTGCTCACCCGCTCCACAGGTGTCTTGTCGATGGTGATGGGTGTGTGTTCTCTGCTCTGTCTCCTGTAATCCACCACCAGCTCCTTGGTCTTGTCGATGTTGAGTGAGAGGTGGTTCTCCTGACACCGTTTAGTCAGGGTACTCACCTCCTCTCTGTAGGCCGTCTCATCGTTGTCGGTGATCAGGCCTATCACCGTTGTGTCATCAGCAAATTTGACGATGACATTGGAGCTGTGTGTTGCTGTACAGTCGTGTGTGTACAGGGAGTACAGGAGTGGGCTGAGGACGCAACCTCATGTGCACCAGTGTTGAGGATCAGGGGAGATGATGTGTTGTTGCCCATTCTGACCACCTGACTTCTGCCTGTCAGGAAGTCCAGGATCCAGCTGCACAGAGATCTGTTCAGTCCTAGAGTCTGGAGCTTCGCAACCAGTGTGGCAGGCACTATGGTGTTAAATGCCGAACTATAATCCACGAACAGCATCCTCACATAGGTGTTCTTATTTTCCAGGTGGGAGAGAGCAGTGTGCAGGGTGAAGGCAATAGCATCGTCTGTGGAACAGTTACTGCGGTATGCAAATTGTAGTGGGTCCAGTGAAGCAGGCAGCACAGAGCAGATGTGTTCTCTGACGAGCTTCTCAAAACACTTGCTGAAGATGGGGGTCAGAGAAACGGGCCTCCAGTCATTCAAGCATGTAATTAAATTTTTCTTCGGTATGGGCACAATGGTGGATTTTTTGAAGCATGCGGAAACCACAAACAGAGAGAGGGACAGATTGAAAATATCTGTAAAAACCCCGGCTAGCTGGAAAGCGCATGCTTTGAGCACAAGGCCTGGTATACCATCTGGGCCTACGGCTTTACGGATGTTCACCCGTTTGAAGGATCGGGTTACATCCGCGACAGAAAGCGTGAGTGGACTCACCTCTTCTGCAGCAGTCGTGTGTGCGCTCTCTGTGTGGGCGGTGTTATCTGCCTCGAAACGAGCATAAAAAGTGTTGAGCTCGTCCGGTAGAGATGCGGCAATGTTCACAGTAGCTGGTTTATTCCCTTTAAAGCCTGTGATGTTGTTAATGCCCTGCCACATGCTTCTTGGATTATTGTTGTTGAAATGTTCTTCAACTTTGTTTTTATATGTTCGTTTGGCTGCTTTGATGGATCTCCTGAGATCGTAACTGGCTTGTTTCCGATCGTCAGTGTTTCCGGATTTAAAGGCAGATGTCCGCGCTGACAAGGCTGATCGAACATCGCTGTTAATCCACGGTTTTTGGTTTGGGTAGATACGGATTGTTTTGGTCGGAACTACATCATCTATACACTTCCTGATGAAACACGTGACCGTATCTGAATACGCCTCTATGTCGTCATCAGACGCTGCCCGGAACATGTCCCAGTCCACGTGATCAAAACAGTCCTGTAGTATAGCGTCCGATTGGTCCGACCAGCATTGGACTGTCCTGAGGGCGGGTGCTTCACGTTTCAGTTTCTGCCTATAAGCAGGCAGGAGCAGAACGGAAGAGTGATCCGATTTGCCGAAAGGTGGGCGGGGGAGGGACTTGTATGCGTCCCGGAAGGGGGAGTAACAATGGTCGAGTGTACGATCTCCACGCGTGTTGATGGTGACGTGTTGAAAGTATTTTGGAGCTATTGTTCTGAAGTTGGCTTTATTAAAGTCCCCCGTGATAACAAAAGCTGCATCTGGGTGCGTGGTTTCCTGCTCACTTATATTCCTGTATAGTTCTTTGAGTGCCTGGTCTGTGTTGGCTTGGGGGGGTATATAAACAGCCGTGATTATGATCGCTGTAAATTCCCTTGGTAGCCAGAATGGTCGACACAGAAGCGTATGAAATGAAATTCCAGATCAGGAGAGCAGAAGGATTTAATAGAGTGTATGTTCCTTTCATCACACCACAAGCTGTTAATATAGAAACAAACACCTCCACCTCTGCTTTTCCCTGTGAGCTCCTTTGTTCTATCCGAGCGGTGCACGGAGAAGCCCGTGAGCTCGATGGCTGAGTCTGGAACCATAGCAGACATCCAGGTTTCTGTGAGGCAAATAACGCAGCAGTCCCTTGTTTCTCGTTGGTATGAGATGCGCGCCCGCAATTCACAGAGTTTGTTATCCAGTGACTGAACGTTGGCCAGTAAAATGGTTGAAAGAGGATGTCGGAAAGCACGGCGTCTCAGTCTGACGAGAACCCCAGCTCTTTTTCCTCTTTTTCGGCGTCGGCGGCGTTTCCTCAATTGCGCGACCCAGACAAAAGGCTCTGATGCGGTGTCTGTGAACAATCCACCGGCATTCAAAAACCCAAAGTCCGGTTTGCGTTGCGCGACGGAGGAACCAATGTTCAAAAGCGTGTCTATCGTAGACAGTTATACTAACAACATCTAACACGTAAAACAACAAAAAAACAAATAAAACATACGAAAAACTGCAAAGTTTTCCCGGAGCACGCAACATGGCTGCCATCCATCGGCGCCATCTTGACTCTACACACACAACTGCGTGTCCTCTCACAGCTCCACTTCTATTGTTAAATTTGCTGATGATACTGTGGTTCTGGGCCTCGTTACCAACAATGATGAGACCGCATACTTGGATGAGGTAGAGAGACTTACATCATGGTGCCAGGACAACTGTCTCTCTCTGAATGTGAGCAAAAATAAAAAGAGCTGATTGTGGACTTCAGGAAGAGACAGCAGCGGCCCTACACTCCTCTTATGATCAGTGGGACCCCTGTTGAGAGGGTGAGCAGCTTCAAGTACCTCGGTGTAAACATCTCTGAGGACCTGACTTGGACTGCACACATTCAAACACAGGTTAAGAAAGTCAGGCAAAGACTGTACCATCTGCGACAGCTGAGGAAATTCAGGGTCTCACCAGCAATCCTGAAAACGTTCTATTCAGGGGCCATAGAAAGTGTACTGACTGAGAGTGCATCTCAGTGTGGTATGGTAACGTCTCAAATCAGGACTGCAAAGCTCTGCAGAGAGTTGTGCGCTTAGCTGAGCGCATCTCAGGGTCTGCTCTTCCCTCTCTGCAGGACATCTACCTCAAACACTGCAAAAGCAGAGCAGCTAAAATCTCAAATCACCCTGGTAAACGTCTCTTCATTTTACTGCCATCTGGCAAGCGCTTCAGGAGAATGATGACAGAAACTGAGAGACTTAGGAGGAGCTTCTTCCCCCCGGCCATCAGGCTCCTAAACTCAAACTCGGTCTAATAACATTTACTGGACCCAATTTAATAAACTGTAAAACATTCACTATTCTCCCTCATCCGTATTGCTGCTATGTGTATATACCCGGTACAACCTGTTTGCACATTCTTCTTGCACAGCCCTGCTTATATTATTATTTATTAAGTCCACAGTATACTGTATTGCACATTTTATTTTATAGCACATTTTACTCTTTATTTTTTCACCTATATTTATATATATTATCTTGTGTTGTGTTACATATTTTGCACTGTCCATTGAGCGGACCTGACCTGATTTACATTTCACTACTAATTATATTCTGTATAATTGAGTATGTGACAAAAAAAAACACTTGAACCTTGAACGTACGTTTTTATACTGTAAACAAGATAATCATATATCCAACGAGGTTGGAGGCAGAGATGACGGCGGCATTCAACTTTTTGCGTCAGGTAGTATATGGATCAGTTAATTGTTAATCATCAATGACAAAATTATATAAAATACGGTACCTAAAAAAACTGCTGTGATTATATCGGTACCGTATCTACTTGGTTTGCATCTGTTTCTCCAGTATGAAGATTTAATCTGTCTTTATTATACGCCACTGTACACTTTTAGTTCACTGCTCAATGCAACGATACCTTCAAAATGGTGCCTCGGTGACATCACATAATAAACGCACGTGACTGACAAAGACTGATTTGAAAAGCGCGATCAGCGTGTGGGCGTGACAGCATTAGATATAATGAGTTGAAATGGGAAAACTGGACATCGCATTGTTTCATACAGATTACTTTATCACAGAATATTGTTTTAGATGTGACTTGCTTCATTTATAAGTAGACATTTCAAGCCTTCTATACATACAATTTATCATGTATTAGAGGCGAGTATTCGTGGAGATTCATGTTGTTTCATTTACGTGTCTGTGAAGAGAGGTGACAGAGACAGAGCCGGCAGAGAACGCACCCTGTTTATTTTATTAATTTTAGAAAAGCAAATTGTTTCGTTATTATTAGGACTATACAGAAATAAAAGTAGACCCTTTGCAGTTCCAAATGATACCTTATTCTTATCTGTATGATCAAAACTGACTGAGTATGTTTAGCTCTTTCACGGTCATAAAGGAAATACGAGACAGCCCGCACCGGTGCTGGCTTCAAACCCACTGTTCACGAGTCCAAGTCAAGTCCCAAGTCTTTATTTATGCAACTTAAGTGCGACTCGAGTCCAAGTCGCAGACTCGAGTTTCCATCTCAGATCGGGCCCCATTCCTATATTTGCCATCAATGTCGCCGCCATATTGGTCCGGGCAAGGAGGGTTACTACCTTCTACCGACTATCTTCTGTGGTCAGATTTGGTAGCTGAGCTACCAAATGATCATATTTACATCATCTTACAATGGCAGAAACAATGGGAGGAAGGAAGAACAGAGAGAATGCTTTATAACAAGCAAATAAATGTGGATAAAGGTAGAATAACAAGGAGAAATATAAAGGAAGAATAAATTATATCTATTAGCCTACTTAGATTTGGACATACAGCCCTTAACAGTACCTTGAATGAAATAAGGCAACATCAGACAGGAAAATGTGATCATTGTGATCAAGAGGAAACTGTGGAACACGTTATAATGAAATGTCTGATGTATAGTGAAAGGAGAATATTGGTTTGTAATTTGAAAATAATTAAGATGAAGTTTGACTTGTTGCATGTTGCAAATTAACACATGTGATGAATATATACATTTTTAATGCTTTATTTTAATATGAATGATTTAGATAAAAGAATATAACTGTTAGGAGGTATATTAGGGAAAAGGTTTTGCGAACTTGCCCCATACTCCTAACCAGCAGGTGGCGGTAATGCGTCTTGAAGTTGTATACCAACCACCATTAAAATCTACAAGAAGAAGAAGACATCGTTTTACAAATCTAGTACAGAAGATTGAAGACATGAGTGATCCAGAACCAGCCAGAATAAAACAAGAAGATACTGAGGAACAAACAGGTTGGTGTCCGTTCATGACTCTTCATTATTGACAACTAAGAAACATTAAAGCCCAGGCTTTAAAAAAAAATATGCAGTGGCTGTGAAATAATATAAATCATTTTAATGTCACTAACAAGGAATGAAAGAACTAATTTTCTGTGCATCAAATATCTGATTCTTGATATTCACAGATAAATATGTGACCCGTTTGGTTTCTGTTATTACAGTTTATTTCAGCTGCTTACACACAAAATATTTACTTGTCACACAATTTCTGAAACATGACACTTAAACACCAGAATCACACACCAAATCTGCAGAACCATACACTAATTATCAGCCTTTGACTTTTTGCAAAACACAACACACAATTCTCTATGTAACACAAAAAAATCTAACAGCAATTAATATTATGGCAAATGTTTTCCTTTGAGATGTGTTTGTGATATTTTGAATGCAGTGCTTCATTTTGCAAGAAATGTGAGGCACTTTGCATTTTGTGTGTGCAATTCTTGGATTTGTGTAAAGTTTTGAAAATGTGTGTAAGCAAGGTTCACTTAAACTGATTTTAACAACATTTCTTTATTTTAGACTGGATAGAAGTAAAACAGCAAAGACATGAGCTGAATGAAGTGGAGGAGGAACATTGTAAAATCAAAACCTCAAGAAAAAAAGCCAAACAGCTGCACACCTGCTCTCTGTGTGGAAAGAGTTTCAGAAACAAAGGAAACTTTAACAAGCACATGAGAATCCACACTGGAGAGAAACCGTACACATGCCCTCAGTGTGGAAAGAGTTTTACTGCAGCAGAAAATCTCCGTAAACATCTGCTCTTTCATTCTGGAGAAAAGCCATTTAGCTGTGATCAATGTGAAAAAAAGTATATTTCATCATCAAGTCTAAAAAAACACATGAATATGCATTCAGATGAGAAGCCTCATGTGTGTTCTTACTGTGGAAAGAGTTTTTCATGGCTGGCCAGTTATAAACAGCACCAGAAAATACATTATAAAGTGAGAGGTCATGTTTGTTGTGAGTGTGGGAAGAGCTTTACTAGATCTAGCCGTCTGAAATGTCACCAACGAATTCATACTGGAGAAAAATATTACACGTGCTCATATTGTGACAAGAGTTTCTTTCAGTCTGGCAACCTGAAAAAGCATGTGCGAGTTCATACTGGAGAGAAGCCGTATCACTGTACTCAGTGTGGAAAGAGTTATGGTGATGCATCAAGTCTCAGTTATCATCTGCACATTCACTCTGGAGAAAAGCCATTTAGCTGTGATCAGTGTGATAAAAAGTTTATTTCATCAGCACATCTAAATAATCACCTGACAGTTCATTCAGATGAGAAGACTCATGTGTGTTCCTTCTGTGGAAAGAGTTTTTCAAGGCTAGATGTTTGTAAACGGCATCAGAAAACACATGAAGAAGTGAAAGATCATGTGTGTTGTGAGTGTGGGAAGAGCTTTACTACAGCCGGCGAACTGAAACGTCACCAAAGAATTCATACTGGAGAAAAACCTCACAAGTGCTCATATTGTGACAAGAGTTTCACTCGGTCTGGAAACCTGAAAGTTCATGAGCGAGTTCATACTGGAGAGAAGCCGTATCGCTGTACTCAGTGTGGAAAGAGTTTCATTCAGTCAGTAAGTCTAGTGAATCATATTAAAAAGCATTGTTCTCTGTCTGAGTGAGAAAATGTTTTCTACAAATTCAATATATAAGTAAATATTGTGAGATTCAGATACAGTAAATATGAGATTAGTTAAAAAAAATACTTATTATGCTGTGAAATACCGCAAGATTTTCAAAAAAAAATAAAATAAATGTAAGCATGTTTTTCGATGGGGGGGAGAGTGAATGTACAGCGCTCTCTCTCTCTCTATCACAATACCACGACTGAGGTGCCCTTGAGCAAGGCACCGAACCCCCAACTTCTCCCCGGCCGCCGCAGCATAAATGACTTCGGGTGTGTGTTCATGGTGTGTGTTTTCACTGCTGTGTGTGTGTTTGCACTTGGGATGTAAATGTAGCCTGCTCCTCTATATTTAACCAGGTAAGAGGGGAGAAGAACTTAGTATGGTTTGGTGAAGGGAAGCATGGTTTGTCTCTCATGGTTCACCCAAGATACACAGAGTCCAGATTGAGAAACTGGGGTTTTAAGCTCAAGCAAGTAAGTGGTGCTTTTTTTCTGAGCTATGTTAAATTGGGTTTGGTCATGGACAAGCTGTATTGTATCAATCATGTTTTACAGTTACCGTTTGGCTTTTAAATGGCATGCTAATGTTAGTTTATAGAAGGACTTTTTTTATATATAGGCATGATCTTCAATTCATCAACTTTGTGAATTCTATGCTGCTGTTGTGCCTGGACCCTATGGGTTCAGTATCCAGAGGACAGCGGTATCAAGGCCTCAATTTATGTTTGGCGGTTGGGATTCTTTTTGAACTGTTTCTTTGGATTACTTAACTTACTGGACACTTCATCACTGCATGGGACAATTGACTCTAATTAATAACTCCTAGAGATTACTCCACAAACTACATGACAATGGTCATATAAGGTTTGATTTCCTTTCATCTGCATTGCTGAACGCCAATGCTAGGATTGTGGTAGTGTGTATTTTTCCTTTTGTGTACTATTTTTTGATTTCTTTAGATGTGTTTCGTTTAAGTAAATAATTTTTCCTGATCTCTCAAATTTGGTGTTTTGATTTGTTTGTTTAAATGCCAGTTTGGTCGGTGGGTCCCTCCCTCTAATTATCTTGTAATTCGCCTCTCTAAGGTGTTCTTAAGGAGACCATTACAGATTGGCAGAACACTAACTCAGTAAATGCAGAGCACTAATTCAGTGTATGGGTCACCAGACTTGGTCACGTCACTTTCACTTTCCAGAACTATCCAGAATGATTCATGAAGACACTGAGGAACAAACAGGCTTTTGTCCATTCTTGAGGCTTCATTTCTGACTGTTTTAGTAGCTGTGAAATATTGATCAGTATGTGGATGATAAATGATACAGAAATGTGTTTAAATGATCATGACTCGGTACAGCAGTAACAAGTGAATGACAGAAATAAGCTTTGCTCCATTAAATATCTGATACCACAGACTGATACCTGATCTCTGCTGTTTTCTGCAGTAAAATCAGGGTTCACATAATTTTTTTCACATTTATCCGCCTTAAAATTATTGTAACTATCTAGAGTTGCCAAAATGAGCAAAGTTTATCAATTTATCCAGTTAAAATTTTATTGGCACGACAAATTTTTGTACATTGTCAAAGTAATTGCAGCGTTTCTGCATAAATTACAATGAAAACAGTGCATTATTAAGAAAAACAATATTACTGACAATTAGTGAAACAATAGTCTGACAGAAAGAGAGCTGTAACAGTTAACTGAGCTGGTGCTGATTTCACCTCATTCATTATGAAAATGTCTGAGATTTACTGCAAATTGGCACATTAACACATTTCATTGTGTCAAGAAAAAAAAACACTTTTTGTTTTGTTTTTGTCCCACTTTAATTGTGTATGCCTGTAATTTAGCTCCAAATCACAGGTGAAAATTGTAATTTATTGCTTCCTCTACGAAATAATGAATTACTCCAGTAAATAACCATCCATGAAATGTAATATTTTGTCTTTCATCACTATTTATGTTTGTCTTCATTAAAAATATAAATAAAAAAATGAAAATTTCAAGTTTGTGAAGGTCACCCGCTCACCACATGGACTCTTGCACCATACAGATGTTTACATATCACTCTGAAATACAGTTCCCATCATGCATTGCACTGATTGCACATACACAGCTGAATGCACTGATCACACAGCTGTCACCAATCACATGCTCACCTAAGAGCTATTACACACACTACCTACTAATATAAGAAATAAGACCTACAGGTGCATCTCAATAAATTAGAATGTCAAGGAAGGTTCATTTATTTCAATAATTCAAATTGTGAAACTTGTGTATTAAATAAATTAAATGCATACAGACTGAAGTAGTTTGAGTCTTTGTTTCGTTTATTTGTGATGATTTTGGCTCACATTTAACAAAAACCCACCAATTCACTATCTCGACAAATTAGAATACTTCATAAGACCAACAAAAAAAAAACATTTTTAGTGAATTGTTGGCCTTCTGGAAAGTATGTTAATTTACTGTACATGTACTCAATACTTGGTAGGGGCTCCTTTTGCTTTAATTACTGCCTCAATTCGGCGTGGCATGGAGGTGATCAGTTTGTGGCACTGCTGAGGTGGTATGGAAGCCCAGGTTTCTTTGACCGTGGCCTTCAGCTCATCTGTATTTTTTGGTCTCTTGTTACTCATTTTCCTCTTGACAATACCTCATAGATTCTCTCTGGGGTTCAGGTCTGGTGAGTTTAATTGCCAATCAAGCACACCAAAACCATGGTCATTTAAGCAACTTGTGGTGCTTTTGGCAGTGTGGGCAGGTGCCAAATCCTGCTAGAAACGGAAATCAGCATCTTTAAAAAGCTGGTCAGCAGAAGGAAGCATGAATTGCTCCACAATTTCTTGGTAAACGGGTGCAGTGACGTTTTCAAAAAACACAATAGACCAACACCAGCAGATGACATTGCACCCCAAATCATCACAGACTGTGTAAACTTAACACTGGACTTCAAGCAACTTGGGCTATGAGCTTCTCCACCTTTCCTCCGGACTCTAGAACCTTGGTTTCCAAATGAAATACAAAACTTGCTCTCATCTGAAAAGAGGACTTTGGACCACTGGGCAACAGTCCAGTTCTTCTTCTCCTTAGCCCAGGTAAGACGCTTCTGATGACAACTGTAGCCAAATTCCTTGACACGTCTGTGTGTGGTGGCTCTCGATGCCTTGACCCCAGCCTCAGTCCATTCCTTGTGAAGTTCACCCAAATTCTTGAATCGAGTTTGCTTGACAATCCTCACAAGGCTGCGGTTCTCTCGGTTGGTTGTGCATCTTTTTCCTTCCACTCAACTTTCTGTTAACATGCTTGGATACAGCACTCTGTGAACAGACAGCTTCTTTGGCAATGAATGTTTGTGGCTTACCCTCCTTGTGAAGGGTGTCAATGATTGTCTACTGGACAACTGTCAGATCAGCAGTCTTCCCCATGATTGTGTAGCCTAGTGAACCAAACAGAGACCATTTTGAAGGAGTCTAGGACACAGATGAGCCCCAGAGACAGATCTCCAGTGAGGACCTCGTCACCTAGACATCCATCAGGGAAAGACCACTGGAACCAGTGGCCAACTTCAAATTTGACTTTGATGCAGTTGGAACAAACTACTTGTTCGTCGGGCCAGAGGGGAACTGGCCCCCCGACTAAACCTGGTTTCTCCCAAGGTTTTTTCTCCGTTCTGTCACCGATGGAGTTTTGGTTCCTTGCCGCTGTCGCCTCTGGCTTGCTAAGTTGGGGACACTTCATTTCCAGCAAAATCATTGACTTCATTGCACAGATATTATTTAAACTGAACTGAGCTAGACGATGGCAATCACTAAATTCAATAATGAATGTATTCCTGTGGCTCAGTGGTTAGAGCATTGCGTTAGCAGCGCAAAGGTTGTGGGTTCGATTCCCAGGGAACACATGTACTGACAAAAAAATGTATAACCTGAATGCACTGTAAGTCGCTTTGGATAAAAGTGTCTGCTAAATGCATAAATGTAAATGTAATGAAATGCCTTCAGCTGTAAATTGAGTGTTAAATCTTGTCATTTTACATTGAGACAATTTTTCTATTTTCATATTGTTCAGTGCTTTGTTACAATTTGTATTGTTAAAAGCGCTATATAAATAAAGGTGACTTGACCATTTTGAAGGCTCAGGAATTTTTTGAGTTGATTAGCTGATTGGCATGTCACCATATTCTAATTTGTTGAGATATTGAATCGGTGGGTTTTTGTTCAAAGTGAGCCAAAATTATCACATTTATAAGAACCAAAGATTTAAACCACTTCAAATCAAATCACTTTTATTGTCACATCACCACAGCACATGTGCCTTGGTGAGTGAAATTCTTGAGAGCATGCACCCAGATGCAGCTTTTATTATCACGGGGGACTTTAATAAAGCCAACTTCGGAACAATAGCTCCAAAATACTTTCAACACGGCACCATCAACACGCGTGGAGATCGTATACTCGACCATTGTTACACTTCTTTCCGGGACGCATACAAGTCCTTCCCCCGCCCACCTTTCGGCAAATCGGATCACTCTTCCGTTCTGCTTCTGCCTGCTTATAGGCAGAAACTGAAACGTGAAGCACCCGCCCTCAGGACAATACAATGCTTGTCGGACCAATCGGACGCTATACTACAGGACTGTTTTGATCACGTGGACTGGGACATGTTCCGGGCAGCGTCTGATGACGACATAGAGGCGTATTCAGATACGGTCACGTGTTTTATCAGGAAGTGTATAGAAGACGTAGTTCCGACAAAAACAATCCGTATCTACCCCCATTTACCCCATCATGGATTACCCCATCATGGATTACCCCATCAGCTTCGGTCAGAAATCTTGGTGTAATCTTCGATGACCAGCTGACCTTCAAAGAGCACATTGCAAAGACTGCTCGATCTTGCAGGTTTGCACTACACAACATCAGAAAGATCAGGCCCTTTCTGACAGAGCATGCTGCACAACTTCTTGTCCAGGCCCTTGTCATTTCTAGACTGGACTACTGCAATGCTCTTCTAGCTGGACTTCCATCAAACACAATCAAACCTCTACAAATGATTCAGAATGCAGCGGCACGACTGGTCTTCAACGAGCCCAAAAGAGCCCATGTTACACCTCTCTTTGTCTCCTTGCACTGGCTACCAGTTGCAGCTCACATCCAGTTCAAGACACTGATGCTTGCACATAGAACAACCACAGGCTCAGCACCCACCTACTTCCACTCACTATTACGAATTTACATCCCCTCCAGAAGTCTGAGATCTGCTAGTGAGCGACGCCTCGTGGTACCATCAGAGAGAGGCTCAAAATCACTCTCCAGAACATTCTCTTTTACCGTTCCTGGCCGGTGGAATGATCTTCCCACCCCCATCCGGAATGCTGGATCCCTGTCAATTTTCAAGCAACAACTGAAAACTCATCTCTTTCAACTCTACTTGACTACATAAAAAAAAAAAAAAAAAAAATTGAACTTTCACTTTTTCAAAATCTTCATCTTTCTCTTTATCTTTCTCTCCTTCCCTTGCTAGCTTGTACTTATTTGAACAATGCCTGAGACTTGGTGTTATTGGCACTTCCTCTGTATGTTTGCCTCTTCAAGATTAATCGCTTTATGTACTCCCAATTGTAAGTCGCTTTGGATAAAAGCGTCTGCTAAATGACTAAATGTAAATGTACCCCAACCAAAAACCGTGGATTAACAGCGATGTTCGATCAGCCTTGTCAGCACGGACATCTGCCTTTAAATCCGGAAACACTGACGATCGGAAACAAGCCAGTTACGATCTCAGGAGATCCATCAAAGCAGCCAAACGACAATACAAAAACTAAGTTGAAGAACATTTCAACAACAACAACCCAAGAAGCATGTGGCAGGGCATTAACAACATCACAGGCTTTAAAGGGAATAAACCAGCTACTGTGAACATTGCCGCATCTCTACCGGACGAGCTCAACACTTTTTATGCTCGTTTCGAGGCTGATAACACCGCCCATACAGAGAGCGCTCACACGGCTGCTGCAGAAGAGGTCAGTCCACTCTCGCTTTCTGTCGCGGATGTAACCCGATCTTTCAAACGGGTGAACATCCGTAAAGCCGTGGGCCCGGATGGCATACCAGGCCGTGTGCTCAAAGCATGCGCTTTCCAGCTAGCCGGGGTTTTTACAGACAATTTCAATCTGTCCCTCTCTCTGTCTGTGGTTCCCTCATGCTTCAAAAAATCAACCATTGTGCCCATACCGAAGAAAAATAAAATCACATGCTTGAACGACTGGAGGCCCGTTGCTCTGACCCCCATCTTCAGCAAGTGTTTTGAGAAGCTCGTCAGAGAACACATCTGCTCTGTGCTGCCTGCTTCACTGGACCCACTACAATTTGCATACCGCAGTAACCGTTCCACAGACGATGCCATTGCCTTCGCCCTGCACACTGCTCTCTCCCACCTGGAAAATAAGAACACCTATGTGAGGATGCTGTTCGTGGATTATAGTTCGGCATTTAACACCATAGTGCCTGCCACACTGATTGCGAAGCTCCAGACTCTGGGACTGAACAGATCTCTGTGCAGCTGGATCCTGGACTTCCTGACAGGCAGAAGTCAGGTGGTCAGAATGGGCAACAACACCTCATCTCCCCTGACCCTCAACACTGGTTCTCTACAGGGCTGCGTCCTCAGCCCACTCCTGTACTACCTGTACACACATGACTGTACAGCTACACACAGCTCCAACGTCATTGTCAAATTTGCTGATGACACAACGGTGATAGGCCTGATCACCGACAACGATGAGACGGCCTACAGAGAGGAGGTGAGTACCCTGACTAAATGGTGTCAGGAGAACCACCTCTCCCTCAACATCGATAAGACCAAGGAGCTGGTGGTGGATTTCAGGAGACAGAGCAGAGAACACACACCCATCACCATCGACAAGACACCTGTGGAGCGGGTGAGCAGCTTTAAGTTCCTCGGCGTTCACATCACCGAGGATCTCACATGGTCTGCTAACACAGATGCAGTGCTGAAGAAGGCACAGCAGCGTCTCTTCTTCCTGAGACGGCTGAGGAAGTTTGGAACGAGCCCCAGAATCCTCAGATCCTTCTACACCTGCACTGTGGAGAGCATCCTGACCGGCTGCATCACCGCCTGGTTTGGAAACAGCACCGCTGGCAACCGCAGGGCTTTGCAATGGGTCATGCGAACTGCCCGCCACATTGTTGGAGGTGAGCTTCCCTCCCTCCAGGACATCTACACCAGGCGGTGTACAAGGAAAGCCCGGAGGATTATCAAAGACTCCAGCCACCCGTCCCACAGACTGCTCTCTCTGCTGCCCTCAGGGAGACGTCTCCGCAGCATCCGATCCCGCACTAGCCGACTGAGGGACAGCTTTTTCCCTCAGGCTATCAGGCTAATGAACAGTCAGAAATAACTCACCCTACATCACACTCCCACTCACACAACATGCCATGCACTGCACTTTAACACAGTTCTACCGGACTACACACACACACACTGCACTAACACATCTGCTATCACTGGACACCATACTATGTACATCCATGACATTGCATATGCATAATCTGTTGCACCTTTGCACAACTATCTGTTGCACAACCATATGCGGTAAATTTATAATCTGTTGCACCTTCACATAATACTATGTATAGATGTGTACATACAGTGTATAATGTGGATCGATAACTAAGTATGTCTTTATAGTACACTGTGTGTACTGAGAATATGTATGTGTATTTTGCACATTGTCTTCTGTACAGTCTGTAAATACGTACTGTCCATATGTAAATTGTTGTTGTTGTTTTTTTTTTGCACTGTCTGGAGCACGCTCGTAAGAATTTCACTCGCCAAGGCACTTGTGCTGTGGTGATGTGACAATAAAAGTGATTTGATTTGATTTGAAGAGAGGTGACAGAGACAGAGCCGGCAGAGAACGCACCCTGTTTATTTTATTAATTTTAGAAAAGCACATTGTTTTGTTGTTATTAGGACTATACAGAAATAAAAGTAGACCCTTTGCAGTTTCAAATGATACCTCATTCTTATCTGTACGATCAAAACTGGCTGTGTATGTTTTGCTCTTTTTGTGGTCATAAAGGAAATACGAGACAGCCCGCACCGGTGCTGGCTTCAAACCCACTGTTCACGAGTCCAAGTCAAGTCCCAAGTCTTTATTTATGCAACTTAAGTGCGACTCGAGTCTTTCCATCTCAGATTGGGCCCCGTTCCTATATTTGCCTGGGGCCCCCAATTCACTAAATCCGTCCCTGGCAGGGGCCATAGACATTTAATAAATACCTAGATGCCTCATTGTCAACGTCGCCGCCATATTGGTCCGGGCAAGGAGGGTTACTACCCTCCGTAGTCTTCTGTGGTCAGATTTGGTAACTGAGCTGCCAAATGATCGTATTCACATCATAATACAAAAGCAGAAAAAATAGGAGGAAGGAAGAACAGAGAGAATGCTTTATAACAACCAAATAAATGTGGGTAAAGGTAGAATAACAAGGAGAAATATAAAGGAAGAATAAATTATATATATATTAGCCTACTTAGATTTGAACATACAGCCCTTAACAGTACATTGAATGAAATAAGGCAACATCAGACAGGAAAATGTGATCAAGAGGAAACTGTGGAACACGTTATAATGAAATGTCCGATGCTTAGTGAAAGGAGAATATTGGTTTGTAATTTGAAAATAATTAAGATGAAGTTTGACTTGTTGCGTGTTGCAAATGAACTCATATAACGAATGTATGAATGTTTAATGCTTTATTTGAATATGAATGATTTAGATAAAATAATATAGGTGTTAGGAGGTATATTAGGAAAAAGGTTTTGCGAACTTGGCCCATACTCCTAAGCAGCAGGTGGCGGTAATGCGTCTTGAAGTTGTATACCAACCACCATTAAAATCTACAAGAAGAAGAAGACATCGTTTTACAAATCTAGTACAGAAGTTGATGAGAAGATTGAAGACATGAGTGATCCAGAACCAGCCAGAATAAAACAAGAAGATACTGAGGAACAAACAGGTTGGTGTCCATTCATTATTCTTCATTATTGCCAACTAAGAAACATTAAAGCCTCAAGCTTTAAAAAAAAATATGCAGTGGCTGTGAAATAATATAAATCATTTTAATTTCACTAACAAGGAATGAAAGAACTAACTTTCTGTGTATCAAAGATCTGATTCTTGATATTCACAGATAAATATGTGACCCGTTTGGTTTCTGTTATTACAGTTTATTTCAGCTACTTGCACACAATTTCTGAAACATGACACTTAAACACCAGAAGCACACACCAAATCTGCAGAACCATACACTAATTATCAGCCTTTGACTCAGTTTTCAATTTCATAAAACACTTTTTGCAAAACACAACACTCAATTTTCTATGTAACACAAAAAATCTATCAGGAATTACTATTATGGCAAATGTTTTCCTTTGAGATGTGTTTGTGATATTTTTAATGCAGTGCTTCATTTGGCAAGCGATGTGAGGCACTTTGCATTTTGTGTGTGCAATTCTTGGATTTGTGTAAAGTTTAGAAAAAAAAAGGCAAAGTTTAAAAAATGTGTGTAAGCAACTGAAAAAAATGCAAATCAGGTTCACTTAAACTGATTTTAACAACTTTTTTATTTTATTTTAGACTGTATAGAAGTAAAACAGCAAAGACATGAGCTTTATGAAGTGGAGGAGGGACATTGTAAAATCAAAACCTCAAGAAAAAAAGCCAAACAGCTGCACACCTGCTCTCTGTGTGGAAAGAGTTTTACTGCAGCACAAAATCTCCGAAAACATCTGCTCTTTCACTCTGGAGAAAAGCCATTTAGCTGTGATCAGTGTGATAAAAAGTTTATTTTATCATCAAGTCTAAAAACACACCTGACAGTTCATTCAGATGAGAAGCCTCATGTGTGTTCTTGCTGCGGAAAGAGTTTTTCATGGCTGGCCAGTTATAAAAAGCATCAGAAAATACATAATGAAGTGAGAGATCATGTGTGTTGTGAGTGTGGGAAGAGCTTTACTGCAGCTGACCGTCTGAAACGTCACCAAAGAATTCATACTGGAGAAAAACCTTACAAGTGCTCATATTGTGAGAAGAGTTTCTTTCAGTCTGGAGACCTAAAAAAGCATGAGCGAGGTCATACTGGAGAGAAGCCGTATCACTGTACTCAGTGTGGAAAGAGTTATGCTGATGCATCAAGTCTCAGTTATCATCTGCACGTTCACTCTGGAGAAAAGCCATTTAGCTGTGATCAGTGTGATAAAAAGTTTATATCATCATCACATCTAAATAGTCACCTGAGAGTTCATTCAGATGAGAAGCCTCATGTGTGTTCTTTCTGTGGAAAGAGTTTTTCAAGGATAGAAATTTGTAAACAGCATCAGAAAACACATGAAGAAGAGAAAGATCATGTGTGTTGTGAGTGTGGGAAGAGCTTTACTCGAGCTGGTGATCTGAAACGGCATCAAAGAATTCATACTGGAGAAAAACCTCACAAGTGCTCATATTGTGGCAAGAGTTTCACTCATTCTGGAAACCTGAAAGTTCATGAGCGAATTCATACTGGAGAGAAGCCGTATAACTGTACTCCGTGTGGAGAGAGTTTTGCTGGAGCATCGGGTCTCAGTTATCATCTGCACATTCACTCTGGAGAAAAACTATTTAACTGTGATCAGTGTGATAAAAAGTTTATTTCAACGTCAAGTCTAAAAAATCACCTGACAGTTCATTCAGAAGAGAAGACTCATGTGTGTTCTTTCTGTGGAAAGAGTTTTTCACGGATGTATGTTTGTAAACAGCATCAAAAAACACATGAAGAAGAGAGAGATCATGTGTGTTGTGAGTGTGGGAAGAGCTTTACTACAGCTGTCTATCTGAAAGAGCACCAAAGAATTCATACTGGAGAAAAACCTTACAAGTGCTCATATTGTGACAAGAGTTTCACTCAGTCTGGAAACCTGAAAGTTCATGAGCGAGTTCATACTGGAGAGAAGCCGTATCACTGTACTCAGTGTGGAAAGAGTTTCACTCGGTCAGAAAATCTAGTGACTCATATTAAAAAGAATTGTTCACTGTCTGAGTGAGAAAATGTTTTCTACAAATTCAATATTTCAAGTAAATAATGTGAGATTCAGATACAGTGACTATGAGATTAGCTAAAAAAAAAGAAATACCACAAGATTCGGTGGGGGGAGTGAATGTACAGCGCTCTCTCTCCACCTCAATACCACGACCGAGGTGCTCTTGAGCAAGACACCGAACCCCCAACTGCTCCCCGACTGCCGCAGCATAAATGACTGCCCACTGCTCCGGGTGTGTGTTTTCACTGCAACCTATTTTAGTTTCGTTTTTGTCCCACTTTAATTGTGTATGCCTGTAATTTAGCTCCAAATCACAGGTGAAAATTGTCATTTAGTGCCTCCTCTACTAAATAATTAATTACTCCAGTAAATATGTCACTATTTATGTTTGTCTTCATTAAAAATATAAACAAAATAAAGAAATTCAAGTTTGGGAAGGTCACCTGCTCACCACATGGACTCTTGCACATACAGACATTTATCACTCCGAATTACAGTTCCCATCATCCATTGCACTGATTGCACATACATAGCTGAACGCACTGATCACACAGCTGTCACCAATCACATGCTCACCTAAGAGCTATTACACACACTACCTACTAATATAAGAAATAAGACCTACAGGTGCATCTCAATAAATTAGAATGTCGTGGAAAAGTTCATTTATTTCAGTAATTCAACTCAAATTGTGAAAATGTTGTATTAAATAAATTCAATACACACATACTAAAATAGTTTAAGTCTTTGGTTCTTTTAATTGTGTTGATTTTGTCTTGCATTTAACAAAAACCCACCAATTCACTATCTCAACAAATTAGAATACGGTGACATGCCAATAAGCTAATCAACTCAAAACACCTGCAAAGGTTTCCTGAGCCTTCAAAATGGTCAAGTCACCTTTATTTATATAGCGCTTTTAACAATACAAATTGTAACAAAGCACTGAACAATTTGAAAATAGAAAAATTGTGTCAATGTAAAATTTGGGATTTGTGCTCAGCCCAGACCTGAGCTCTGTTACTGCTTCATCGATCATTGACTAAGGGGTAGTGTCTGTGACTTGACACTGTGACTCATTGGAGTCTAATGACTGGCAGGGCAGAGGCTCACGGACTTGTGTCCAAATCTTTAGGTGCTTGAAGTCTATTAGGGGTTCGAAACAATTAAGCAAATCTTTTCCGATGAGGAGCGGGTACGTGTTGAGTGTTGACACGTATACAGGATGGACGAAGTCCATGGGTCCCACTGTTAGATGGATTGGGGCCACATGTTTTAGTTGTAAGCCCGTGTGGGGGAATATGCTTGTATGTTTAGTTCGCACCTTTGGAGCTTGAGGGTTCCGTTAGTCCTCTTCGTTCCCTCTTGGACTTCTTTGAGAAGTTCTGTAGACATTAGAGTGATGTCGGCTCCTGTGTCCAGAAGGGCTTCGACTCTGATGTGTCGTTCGATGATGATGGAGAGGTAAAACTTTCTTGCTATACCCTTTTCAATGAGATCGCCTAGGAGTTGAGGGACTGGAGTTTGGGAGGAAATATGTAGGATGTCAGAGCTGATCTGGCGTTCTTCGGAGGAGTGGCAGATGACTAAGACAGCACTTTCAGGAACTTGAGGATTTTCATCATCAGGTGTTTGCTGGACGCTACTGGGATTTGGAGTATTGGGTGTTGAGTTAGTGTTTAACTTTGTTGCTGGATTTTCAGGTGGGGTCTCCTGTCCATCTGAAGTTAAAGTGTTTGTTGTACTCTGCGAGTGAGGTGAAGCGGTGCTGTTTTCTGTGGCTAATTCGTTTGTCTTGTCACTGCCTTCTCGTTCGACAGCTAGTCAGGCTGAGTCCGGGTCTTCTTTCTTTTCCCACTTCTTATCCTCCTTTTCGTTGGAAAAACTCCTTCATCATCATTTCCATCATCTTCTGTGAGTCAAAGTGCGGTGGTGTTTTTTGTTCTTGTGTGGATTCAGTTTGAGCTTGGTCACTTTGGAGTCTTGGTGAATTCTTTCGTCGATTCCCTGGGCTGATTGCCCCAGGGTGAGTCTGTCGCTTTCCTTTGGAGTTCCCATTGGATTCCCATAAGCGTTTCTCTCTTGGGTTTCTAGATGGGTTTGGCGGGTTCCACAACCTCTCCCAGTGACTCTCCTGAGGCCTTGCTTGGTCCCATGACTTATCCCAGTGTTGTCCAGGTGAACGTTGACGTCCACGTGGTCCATCCCATCGGTCATACCTCTGTTTAGGTCGGGTGCCAGCGTGTGAGTCTCGTTCTCTGTTGGGCGGGGGGGCATTCCACTCTCTGTGTGGCGGCTTAGCACTGTCTTGGCGTTGGGTGCCCTCCAGCGCCAGTTCTTGGTGTTGAGTGTTGAAATCAAGAACTGCTGGGGGTTTTGCGCTCTTTTCTGCTGCCATCTTCTGTTTGCAGTAGGCTTTTTGCACCAAGACTCGCAACTGCTGAGTGTTCATTGTTCGTGGACATGCGAGAACACCAAGATGGTGGCTCATGCCAGGATGAAGGTTCCTCAGGAAGAGAGTTTTAAAGTTCAGTTCCTCTTCCATGTCAGATTCATTGCGAGTTCCAAAATATGCTTGTCTGAGTCGACTGTAGTAAGCTTGAGGAGTTTCGTGACGTCCTTGTCTCGTCTCCAGGGCAGCCACTAAGCCTTGATCGGACTCAGGGTCAGCAAACTCTTTAATGAGGGCTTTTTGAAGCCATTGATAGTCAGTCTTTGTGTTAACGGGCTGCCGGTCAAGGAAGCTGCGCACTTCAGGACTGGATGTCGTTCGGAGTAAGTAGAGTTTATCCGTTTCTTTGTCCGTAACGTTAGGTCGCATTTCCAGATGGAAGTCAATATCTTGCAGGTAAGCTTGGACATTTTGGCTGTTTGGCAAGCTGGGGTTGAATTTTCCAATGTTTCGGGCGAGCTTGTCAAGATCTTTTAGGTCCAAGCCGTGCGACAACCTGCGGCTGGCTGCAGCAGATCCTTTTGGTTCTGTCATGACATAAAGTTCTTCAGACGGCGCTGGTGAATGTTTTAACACCACTCCCTCTGTCTTTTGTTCACGTGTTGGTTCAGGAACAGGTGACCTAGTCCTGCTTGGCAGGGGTGCGGTTGGTACGCGTCCTGTCCTTGACAGCTCATGGCGTAGTTCGTAAGCGTGCTTGAGTTCCTCTTGGAAACTTTCAGACTCCTCTGTGATGTAGTCGAGCTGTCGTGTTAGGCGGCTGATCTCGTTTCTTGACTCAGCCAAATGAGCTTCGAGGGCTTTGATTCTGCTGTTTTTATCCCTGAAGTCAGTCTTTGCCTTCTCTAGTAGCTTCTCAGCATACTGTAGCTTGTCAGCACGATCAGCGAAGTCCTCTTTGATTTGCTGCATTTCGTGGCTGGTAACTGCTAGAGTCTCTTTTAGCCTGTTGATCTCCCCCTCAGCGCCTTGTCCCACCTCGTTGGTCCCTTCCTGTCGTTCCTGAGCTTCACGTTCCAGCTGCTCTATGCGTCGTTGTGCGCTTGTCAGCTCCTGCTGGTGTTGTGCGGCGTGTTTGTCACTCAGTTTGAGGGTGGCGATGAGTGTGTGACTTAAGGAGCCGGTGATCTTGGCTAATTCTTTGTGACTGTAGTTTTGACTTGGGTCTTGTCTCATAATGCTTGTAATGTTGTCATCTAGTTGGTCCTGTGTCTGATGTTGGAGTGCTTCCGCAGCTTTAGGGAGGATGCTGTCTGTTGTAACACTTAGCCACATTTCCAGTCCTTCCCAGTGACCGACATGTTCTGTTTTGTGAGACATGTTCTGGCGGGTAAGGGAGATCTTGGACCGAACTGACACAGACCTTGAATGGGAAACAAAGCAAAACAAAACAAAACAAAACAAACAGGGGTGTGAATGTGCAAAGTGTAGTGTCTGCTAGTGTTTGAGTGTGGTTCTCTGTTTCTGTGATCCTCTGTGGTGGGGTGCGTGTAATTTGCAGCTTCTGCGTAGAAATTGAGCATGTGTAGAGGCAGCACAGCTGGGAAACAGAGAAAGAAAAGCACACTAACAGAATGAGTACACAAGGATAATAATTGTGTGCTTCACCTTTTCTTGTACGAGAAAGTCTCCTTTTCCCTTTTGGAAGGAGATCAATCTAATACGAAGGTGAAGGACAATAACACTAATCAAATATCTCTTTTCTAATAGCAGATTTCCTTCTTGTCGCTTTTTGTTAAGTCTGATTTAGAAGGATGCTTCTAGTCAGAAAATTATAAGCGGGCTCTCTCTTTTGCAATAGGACTATGATTGCTATTCCAATTTTTCTCCTGGATGGGGGAAAACAATAGCAATGACAGTACTGGTCCCTTGATGGCAATTTTACACCGCAACGCTGGTTAGCGTGTCTCTCGCGCGTGATAAAAATTGTTGCCGATGTCTATCTTCTCATTGCACCTGCTTTAACTTGGGGATAGGATTTCACAATAGAGGGTAAATGGTAAACAATTTTAAACGTAGTTCTCAAGCTTCATAAACATCTGTTCAATTGTGACATTTCTCTCTATTCGTGATCTTCCCACTGGCAAAGTCTTAAGCAAACAAGGCCAATTAGAAGGAGTTAGTAACAGGGAGGAAAGATAAGAAAATATTTATTTATTCCCAAGGTTTAAAACTAATAATAAGTTGGCAGCATGGTGGTGCTGTTGAGTCGATATGCTTGGGTTGGTTTTGCTGTTTACAGGGTAAACACACTGACCTAAGTTGAGGAAACCTTAATTTCCCTTTTTGGGGTTTTCTAATTAGAAGGTTAACGTCTTTATACCCCAAGGTTGGTGAGAATTGACATTGATTGCATGGGGTCACTGTCACTTCACCAACACAACACTAGGGGGAGCACTAACTACTCTCAGGCCTGAGTAAAGAGGACCTTAGTATATTTTAGCTGAGTTAATCAGATCACCTAAGGAGATGAAGTATGGCCTACAGGTGGCGCCAGACTTGTGTTAAGTCTGAAATTATAATTAAAATTTGAATTTGTGGTTTCTAATTAAAATTGAATGATGTTATCATTGAAATTGATAGGATCGATTAGGATTAGAATTACAAGAGCAATCTACAATTGCGTTGATAAACCAATATTGTTGCAATATGTAAACAGGAAGTGTAATTAATTATTAAATGTAATTATAATTTTCAAATTCATTATGAAATTAAATTACAGCTTCCAAATCACTAGTTTCGGATTCCTATAATAGTAATTAAATAATTTCCAAACTTACTCAATCCTCATTGTGTCATTAACATCAAACCAAATTAATCTGTATCCTAATTACTTGTAAACGAAATTAAAAATGTCTGGCCCTCTTGATAATAATTAAGGTTTTACTGTGGTTGTCAAATTATAAGAGCGCTTCTGATTAATCAATGGATACTGTTGCTACTTGGAGGCAGGAATTTAAATAATTTTCTGAAATGAAATTAATTTCAAATTAATTTGTAATCAATTATGACATTCAATTTAACAATTAAAAATTCCTAACAATAGCAACTTATCCACTGATGTGTTTTTAAATAAGAAAAGCCGTTATAATTGAATAAGTCACCATATTATCAAGGTAATGAGGTAATACTGAATTATCTTCTAATAAAACTACCAACTATTAAACCGAAAAGGTAAAAGGCTTTAATCAAATGTTTATTAAACCAACCTGTGAGACTGTCAGACAGATGAATGGGTATAACATTAACACAGCCAGCTTATTAACATATGTTAGTCTTTTAAATGGGAAGATAGATAGAGAGAGAGAGAACGGAAATGTGAGTACCATTTTCACACCCACCCACTGCATTCACTCATATTCAAACTCTCTAAATGCTATGTGCTAATCGCTAGCCGTAAGGCAAACCGCATTGCATTTGCTACGATGCTAAAGTTTCTTAGCTTAACGCTAATGTTATTAGTTTACACGTGGCTAAATCTCCACTAGCAACTGCCCGGAAGGGGTTTTCCTGGCTAAACTGGTCGCTATGGCAACTCAGTGCCTGTAAAAATGTGCTCCGCTTCAAAATCAACAAGCATTGTTCAGATTTGAATCTTTTATAGCACATATAATCTCACTCGTTTAGGGCGAGATAACTTAATCTACAGATTAATTATAACTCATCGCGGCCTCGGTGGACCGTTATGCGAATATTTGTCTGTTCAGACAGCACACATAAAACAATTCAATCGATTGCAAATCTTCTCCCTTTTCAAACCGCATGGGCCAATCCTTTGTCTGAGCGCCGTACATTTGAATTTCACTCGTGTGAAATTAAATAATGGCTGAGAATTAGTTAATTAGCTACTTTAATACCCTAAAGCCGGGAGAACAACGTGGCTGGGTTTGCAGTGGAACACGCACGCACAACACATTACCACGGAGGCCTTAATAGAGGGGCAACGAGGAACACGCTCATTCACCTCTCGCGCGCTTTTAGAGCGACTTCATATTAATTATTTACTGCAGTTTCATTTCTTAACGAACTCGAATTAACAGTTACACTCCCTTTCATTCAAAAATGCACTGTGTTTCACAAACAAGAATGCAATATCACAAATAACCGCTTGTTTCTCTGTATTTACTCAATTTTTCCAGATAAAAGTTAGAAATACTCTTATTGTCTCTGGTGTATGTTTTTCAGATTAATCTGTAATGCCCGCATCCTCCACCATTTGTAATGCAATTTTAAATGAAGCTATTGTTTCAGCTTCGGGAATTATCTATTAAAGATTAAATATTGCTTTGATTAAAATAATATTAATCTCTAACTTAATTTATACTTTAGTAAGTGCTCGTCCACCGATCACTAACAACAGTAAATCTTATTAATCTTGTTTCTCTTGTCCCGTGGCCATGGTAACAATAAAACAAAATTAATAATCTCTCAAATTCGAGCTTAGATACCGTTATCTTTGTGGCAAGAAGGATAAAATACTTGAAAACACATTCCAGAGACAATTCTTTATAAAATGAAACAAGGTTTATTTGTTATACTGCTATTCTAACATAAATGGATTAATTAATAATACACAAACATGCATACATGGGTTTTGGTGAATAAATTCAGGAAGTTAAAATAGCCCTCTTAGCTGTTTTAACTCTTAACCAACCAGAAAAGATCACGACAAAGGCCTATGCTTTGTTACTGCTTTCAGATCAATTTTACCAGTTCAGTCAGGATTAGAAATACTGTTGTGAATACTTGCTTTCGTTGGTTAAAGCAGGCTGGCTCTCGTCTCGTTTCCCGCGTGAGTTCAATGTGTTGCTTCGGTCCTTTGTTTCGGAAATCACGTGGGTGAGTTCGTATTTCTCCGGTGGCTCTCGTTTGGAAACACGTGATATATCTGGAAGCTGCTGCGTGGCGTCACGGGGAAAGCTCTCCTCTCATCTGCAGTCGTCGAGTTCGTTGTTCTGTGATGTTACGGCCCTTCTATCCTTTGAATTCGACTAGATGGTTGGTTTAGTCGGTGTCAAGGCCAGAGTCCAGCGGACTGGCTTTCAGGTTGTCCTTGCACGGAAAACGATGAAGGGTAGGAGTAAGAGCAAGAGAGAGTCCAGGAGCATGAGAGAGAGAGAGAGAGAGAGAGAGAGAGAGAGAGCAAGGACGCGCCTCATCCTTTAAACTATCCGATTTTGGCCCTGCCCATGTCCAGAGTTTCTGTGGCCATGCCCAAGTTCTCTGATATCTCATTTATTTCATGAAAGATAAACTTACAGATCTTTTATATATGTGTAATTATGCATGGTGCTAAAGTTTAACGGTCATCAACATAATTTGTTACATACGATGCCAGCTTTTTTAGAGACCAAACATCGCATTTGATATGCACACACACATACACATTACCCGGATTACAGTCTAAGGCACGCATAAAACTCATCCCACATTTCTTAAGTAGTTTATATTCACACAAGCATATGAGAGAAAGAGTACAACATTAATATCCATATATTTCTTTGTGTAGATAGTTGTAATAGTCAGGATTGAAATAAATGTCAGGGGTCCTCTGTGTAGATCGTGTTCCTTTGTCTGTCTGATGGAAAAGGGCGCGATTTTGTGCTGGATGAGAGGGTGGGGAGATATGCGCTTGGTATGCAGACACCCTAGTTAGTACCCTAGGTCAGATAACCATCTCACTCTCTGCGGACAGGGCATCAGGAGTAATTAATAATGTCTGTTTATTTTCAATTCTCTGCGTGTGTGTCTTCATGCTGCCCTGGCCTTACACACTCTATAGCGGTACTAAACTGCAGTGAAAACGCAAATTGACCCAAACTGAGCCGTACCGTAACGAGCCATGCCGAACTGTACCGTACCATGCAGTGGAAAAGCGCCATAAGCAGAAAGGACTGTGGCCTGCAAGGCAGGGACATCCAGGTTGTAAAACCTTACAAATGTTGATGGCGAGGACCAGCCGGCCTCCTCACAAATGTCTGACATGGACACCCCGCTGGACCATACCCAAGAAGAGGCGATGCCTCTGGTGGAATGGGCTCTGACTCCGATGGGGCACTGCAACCCCGAGGAGGATTATGCTAATGTATTGGCATCCACTAACCATCTAGAAATTCTCTGCTTCATAACAGGGCCACCTTTAGCGTGGTTACCGAAGCCAACAAAAAGCTGTTCTGACTTTCTGTACAAGGCAGAACGTTCAATGTACATTTTCAGGGCCCTAATGGGGCAGAGCAGGGATTCCTGGCTGCCCGCCGGGGGAGAAAACACGGAAAGCGCCATGACCTGGGCTCTGAACGGAGTGGAAAGCACCTTAGGTATGTTGTGGCAATTTCTTTCTAACAAACATCTCACTGAGTAAGAGACACTCTGAGTCCAAATTATAATAATAAAGTGTTTATTCTCTTGCAAGAGAAGATCCCTCAGTTCTAACACACATAGCTGTGAGTCAGTCAGGAGCGAGAGAGAGAGATAGAGAGAGAGCCAGAGAGATAGCTATAGAGAGCCAGAGATAAGAAGAAGAAGTAAGCCCCCAAGAGAGCAGTTTTGGTCTGTTTTATAGTCCTTTCCTTCCAAGGCCTCCTCCTTCCCTCCTCTAGAGGGAGAGATACCAGTTTGTTTATCTATTAATGGTTATACAGAAAAGGCAGGCAAATGCCCCCTTGACCCCCTGACCATCTGCGTTTCCTTACCTCTATCACTTCCCACTTTACCTCCAATCATAGTAAATCATCACACATAGAATGCTTTTCAAACTGCAAGTGAGAAAACATATAATACATACATCTTGGATATAGGTTTCACTGTTTGATTACTGCCCAAAAGGAAAATTCCTTTACAATTCCTCCCTGTTTATCATTCTCTGATAACTGATTAATCAAACATTGTAATAATAATAGTAAAAATAATAATAAATACAAGTTCAAGCCATTACATCACACTTATACTCTTCATCTCTGATTTTCACATAAATGATCACTCTCCTTGAACCTGTGAAGTAAGTTTTTTTGAAAATTTGAAAAACGCTTAGGCTGTAAATGTTTAGCAAGCACAGTAAAGATTTCATTCTATCGCCGGGCTAAATGGACAGGCATTGCTGTCGCACTCTCGGTTAAACCGAACCCTCAGTCACAATAGTATAAATAAGGAAAAGTATAGTTCAAAGTAGGAAATAAACATATCAATTTATCACTGTTGAGTTACTATGTAAATATTAAAAGTATGTAAAAAATCCCTCAGTTTCACCCCTCTCCTTGTACGTCATCTGTAACACGGATAACTGCTGCTTTTAACCTTCTTTACATATCAATCATCCTCAGGAAGAAAAATAAAATTAAAATTAAAAACATAACTCAATTACCCCTTTCACTGTAACTTCCGCTACTTGCGTCATCATATTGTTGGTCATCAACATTAACATCATCATCCGGATAGACTGTCATTTTCACCGATTGAACAGACATTCCGACCTTAACCAGTCTCTGTACTAAGCTAGGCACACATTGCATAATACATGGTATTCATAACAAAATTAGTACTACTATAACTATAATTGGCAACACCTTCAGACCTGTTGTGAAGTGTAGTATTACCAAGCAAATTGTTACTGACAACAAAGTCATTATACATGTGGTTTTATACAGGCCACACATTCCTGTTACTCTGAATGGGTGCCACGGTCTTGTACGCTCCATTCTCTCAGTTACTCTTTATCAAAAGATGCTGTTATGACCAAAGAATGTGAGAAAGTACTGTTTTTGAAACACTAAGAGTCTTATCTGTTCTGTTGATTACAGTGTTCACCCGTATGCCGGTTGCGCAATCAAAGTTGTCTCCTCCTTGCTGCTGATATCTGGTTCCGCCTAAACCACACAGCTGCAATGCAAGGGCTTTTCAAACTGGATCTTAGCATTTATTGACACTCGCGTTGAACCTCCTCCAGCGATTGCTCCGCCTCCGCAATGGGCGGCACCTTCCTGCAATGGTTTACGTGCACCCACGTAGCCCTCTCTGCGACCTTCACTGCCGTGTGCATCACCAGAGGCACCTGGAAAAGCCCTAGCCACCTTTTCGATTTCCAGCTCTTTCTCCTGTGATCACGAATCACCACGAAATCACCAGGTCTGACCTCGTGCAGGAATCTCTCAGCAACCTTCCCCTGGGCAGCTTTTACCTGCACAGAAATATTTGACAACAGACAAGACATTTCTTTGCAGTAATTCAACATGTCATTCTCACACACATCCGTTGATGGCAGCCCTTGTTTACCCCCTTCTATGCCCATGAATGGTGGCCTGCCAAACAAAATTTCAAATGGGCTCAGGTTTGTTTTCACTCTTTTTCTCATTCTCCTGTACATCAGTACAATTGGGAGAGCTTTAAGCCAAGTCAGACCCGTCTCTTCACAGCATTTCGCCAATTTGTTCTTAATTGTCTGGTTCTGCCTCTCTACTGCCCCCCCTGACGAGGGCGCGTAGCTGCAGTGTGTTCTCATGTCAATTCCCAAGAACTGACCCACCTGCTTTATTGCATCATTGACAAAGTGTCTGCCATTGTCAGAACTGATTTTTCTTGGAATTCCCCATCTCGGAACAATCTCGGTTAACAGGGCCTTTGCCACTGCTGCCGAATCTTGTTTCGAGGTTGGGAAGGCCTCAACCCATTTTGACCACATGTCAACCATCACCAGACAGTGTTTCTGTTTCCCACAAGGGGTTAATTCGATGAAATCCATCATTAGATATTCAAATGGACCTGCTGGTGCTGGTTGAGATGCCAAGGGTGTTTTTATCCCTCTAGCCACATTGTGTGTGTTACAAGTGACACATCTTTTGCAAAAATTTTCAGCAAACACTGTAAACCCCTTTGTAAACCATAATTCCTTCATCTGCATTATCATACCCGCTTTTGACACATGATCCAACCCATGTGTCAACTTAGCCTAATGCTGAAAGAAGTGTTTTGGGCAAACAAGGAATGTCATCAACACTCATCCATACACCCCCCTCGAGACTGCAGCCAGACGACCTCCATTGTTGTTTTTCTGCTCCTGTGGAAAAAGACTGCATACTCTGTAAACAAGGGGAAATATCAGGGTTAGTC
This sequence comes from Gymnocypris eckloni scoliostomus, assembly GCA_027564155.1. Lineage (NCBI taxonomy): Eukaryota > Metazoa > Chordata > Actinopteri > Cypriniformes > Cyprinidae > Gymnocypris > Gymnocypris eckloni. Next base: position 2,157,226 of record CM050417.1, read on the forward strand.
ACAGATACTAAAGCACAAGTTGTTTCTTTTGTCTCCTGTGCTGCCGCGGCCTTCGCTGCCGCGTCTGCTCTCACGTTTCCTGTGGAGATAAACCTTTTATCGTTAGTGTGCGCTGCGCATTTACAGATCGCGACCTTGTCTGGTAAAAGAATGGCCTCCAAAAGCTTAGACACAAGCGATGCGTTTAATATCGGATGTCCATCCGACTTCAAAAAAAAATTACGGTGCTTCCAAAGCGCCCCAAAATCTATGCGTGACCCCAAAAGCATAACGCGAGTCTGTGTAAATTGTCACACACTTGTCTGCCATAAGATTACACGCTTCTGTCAGAGCAACCAATTCAGCTGCCTGAGCCGAATAATTTGATGGCAATTTGCCAGACTTTACGACTTCAAATTCAGTGGTCACCACGAAACCAACCTTATTCAAGCCTGTTTGTGGATCTTTGGACGCCGATCCATCCACAAAGAGGACATTGTCACAGTTTTCTAAAGGTGTGTCCAACAGGTCTGGACGTGGTGTACACACCTGTTCCTGCTGATAGACAACAGTGGTGTATCTTTTCACCATTACATTTGGCATGTCAAGCAAAATCGTGTGATACCTCAGCCATCGGGCTGTTGATAAATGTGATGTTCTCTGCTCTTGCAAAATCATGGAGACTGCGTCTACCATTTGTGTAAAAAAAAAAAAACCTTTCAATCTTGTCACATGACCTCAGCCCTTTCCCTGTTGTCAGGGCTCTCAAGGGCTTTTCAAGAAATGCATAATTTGGAATAAACGTTCGACAATATGCACACATTCCCAAGAAGGATAACAATTGCCTTTTTGTTATTGGTCTTGGTACATCTTTGATAGCTTTTTTTTACTCGTTTCTCAGAGATAGCTTTACTGTTTGGTGTTAGTGTGACCCAAAAAAAATTATTTCCTGCTGCACAAACTGTAGTTTTGTCAGACTGACCTTGTGACCCTCTCTCACCAGGTGGTTCAAGAGAGTCACAGTGTCAGCCACGCACGCAACCTCATCTCGTGCACAAATCAATAAATCATCTATATACTTCAATGTGTTTCTCCCCTCTTCCCTTTTCAGCCCTTCTGTGGCTCTCATGCCTTTTCTCACAAACATTTCTGCTCAGTGGCCTTCGTTAGTGATAAGTGGAGCGCAGCGTCCTCTGTTATCAAATACAGCTGCATTTGTTTTGCTGACAGGCAAGCTGAAAGCGCACACACATTTTCATTCCAGAAAATCTTATCAAACCTTGTCAAAAACATTTTCTGCCCCGCTAAACCACTCTTCCTCATATTAAGGTTCACGCTCAATTTCGAAATCATTTGTGCCCAATCAGAATCACTTATCTGCCACTCGTATGCCCACTGTGGGCTCAAATTTTGCACAACTCATCTGCTGTTCTTCTATAACTATCCCAAACGGGCCAGCAGTGAGTTTCAGATTTAATTTACACATTAGATCCCTAGCCATTAACGGAACCGGACAGGTTTCAGAGCACAAAAACGCATGTTTCAATGCCCTGCCCCCCTCCGTTTCCGATTTCAACGGCACAGTATAGTTTTCTGAAATGGTATGCCCTGACGCGGACGTGCTTTCAAACACTAAATCCGTCATTCTTGGTTCATATGGCAAATCACATGGTCTTATGGTGAATCGAGCTCCCCTCGAATCAACCATAAAGTCTATCATTGTCCCGTTAACTAACATGGGATATCTCTGTAGCCTTAAAAACCCTAAACTTTTGTACATTCTCAGACATTCATCAGTCACATGGTCTTATTCAAAACTTCAACACATAAAAGGGTTTGCAAGCTTTTCTTCATTGCACATAGCCTTATTCAAATCTTCAACAATCACACATAAAGGGTTGCAAGCATGTCTTCATTGCAGGTAGCATTATTCAAAACTTCCACACACTCACACATAAAGGGTTTGCAAGCTTTTACTTCATTGCAGAGAGCGGTATTTGAATCAGTGTATGTGAGCGTGTTGTGTATGTGTGTGTTAATAAATTTTTACTTCCCTTTTTCGTAGCTTGCTGAATGCCTGTCACCCGCCCTCTCCTCTCCTGTTCTCCGTTCCTCTCGTTTCAATCCGCCTTACGCGCCTCTGGACAATCCTGTGCCCAGTGTCCGTGGTTCTTGCACAACCTGCACTTCGTGCAGCCAGAAAAGTCATGTTCACCCCTCGCACACAGTCCACATTTGTGCGCTGCTCGTGCTGCTTTAATCTGTACAACAGCCAGCTGCATCTCTCTCCCCCTCTTCGCTTTCGCGGCGCTGCTCGTGCTTGTTCATTCAGCGTCTCGCGCTGCGGTTGTCTTGGACGGAGAAACAGTCGAGGTCGGGGCGAATTTCAATGCATCCAGCTGGGCTATTGGGTAGATGGGTGTTTTGGCGGTGCCGACCTCACCGTATTTTCATGTGGGAAATACAAACATACTGTGGGTCAGTCGGTTCTGGTGGTGCAGACACATACAAATAGACTTTCACACTTTTCATTTTTCCCTCCTGCTAACTTTCTGCACTTGCTTTTTTTCCCTTCCTGCTAACTTTCTGCACTTGCTTTTTTCTTTTTTATCTACTTCCTTGAGCCAACCATCTACTTCCTTGAGCCAACAATCTACTGTTTGTTCACATCTTTAACATACATGTTTAACACATTTGCAACAACAACCTGGTTGTTGAAACCACTTTCAGTTTTGTGAGACTCAATGTTCCCTTTTCGGGAAAATCATGATGCTTGATTAATTTTTCAATATCTTGCATACATTTCTGACCATAATACATTTTTTAATTTGGTAGTACACCGGTGTATCATATTTCACAAACTTGCTCTGAGACATCCCCATACTGGCTGTTTTCTGCTCTCTGTGGATTTGCTCGCGCGCGCTTATTTAATCTGCTAGACGTCTCCAGCAGATCCGATTTTCTCTTATCCCGCAATCGGGTCGGGTTGCACTATTAGTGCCCTCTTAATTGTGATTTATCAAAATCTTTCGATTTTTCCTAACCCCAATTAACCTCGGTACCTGTTTGAAACCCTCTTGATCCGTACAGATCTCAAATTAATCTCAGGTTACCTAATCTGAATGTTGCTCAGATTACTCTACCACAGAAACAAATCTCAGCCAATATGGTTCAATTTCACTCTTTAAACTGAATTTCACCCTAATTAAATTGAATTTAATTGTTTCTTACCAGAGATGTCGTTTTGTGCCACCTGGGTTCTTTTTGATTCCAGTGGTCGATCCCTCCGGTCCCAACAGCGGAACGGTCCCTCGTCTCTGAATCTTTTTTGCGAGGTAGGGTTGGAACTTTTCAGCTCCAAGGTGATCAGCCTCCGTCCGCTGTCAGGTCCAGAAGTCACGTCCAAGGAATCCCACTATCTGACACCAAACTGTAGTGGCAATTTCTTTCTAACAAACATCTCACTGAGTAAGAGACACTCTGAGTCCAAATTATAATAATAAAGTGTTTATTCTCTTGCAAGAGAAGATCCCTCAGTTCTAACACACATAGCTGTGAGTCAGTCAGGAGCGAGAGAGAGAGATAGAGAGAGAGCCAGAGAGATAGCTATAGAGAGCCAGAGAGCCAGAGATAAGAAGAAGAAGTAAGCCCCCAAGAGAGCAGTTTTGGTCTGTTTTATAGTCCTTTCCTTCCAAGGCCTCCTCCTTCCCTCCTCTAGAGGGAGAGATACCAGTTTGTTTATCTATTAATGGTTATACAGAAAAGGCAGGCAAATGCCCCCTTGACCCCCTGACCATCTGCGTTTCCTTACCTCTATCACTTCCCACTTTACCTCCAATCATAGTAAATCATCACACATAGAATGCTTTTCAAACTGCAAGTGAGAAAACATATAATACATACATCTTGGATATAGGTTTCACTGTTTGATTACTGCCCAAAAGGAAAATTCCTTTACAGGTACATAACCCAGCCTTGGTTTCAAACCTTTGAAAATTAAAGAAATAGATGGGCAAAGCGCCATTTCGATGAATTCTGTCAGGATGAGCGTTTGGCTGATGCTGAAAGTTACTTCAAGATAAATGTATTTAACGCTTGCCTAGACTTCATCATATCTCAGCTGAGTTTGCGATTTTCAGCTTTGAGAACAGTTGCCAATTTGTTCAGAGTGGTCCAGCCACACATACTTGCAACTGAGGAGAAGAACGCTATATACGAGGGGGCATAGAGGTTAGTGGAGAGATACAACGAAGACTTGTCTCCAGCCCTTCCACAACAACTGATAGCATTCAGTGTAGCCTTTAAAAGATACATCTCTGGGATAACAACAGTTCAAGATCTAGACAGTTTATTTTATTGTTGAGAACAACTATTACATCTAGCTTCAGCGACATATGCACCATTTTCATATGCACCGAATTGAGCATATTGCTGAAAGAAAGGCCCAGAGAAGGTAACTAAAATGAGTTTTTGTTTTTTACATCTTGGGCCACCATGCCAAACAAAATTGTTTGTGTTTCCATTAGAAGTGTATTATTGACATTGGCTGAGCTTTAGTTATTTTTTTATTTTTAATTCTGGTTGTGAAAACGTTTTTTGGATAGAGTGTTTATTTATGCTATTGTTTTCGTTTGATACACTACAGTGAATGTCTATAATGCCTGGGGATGCTTGCAGAAGGTGGCAGCAGGGGCCATAGACATATAATAAATACCACAGGGACAACAACCCAACCCCTAGGACAATCGGAAGTGACACGCCACAATCGAAACTCGTATTACATCTAACAGCCCCAACTTTTATCTAATCAAAACCATAGGGATTCACCATCTGGTCACATGTGACACGACCAATGAAATCTTCAGAATCTGTGGTGGGCGGGGTTTGTGCTTTAATATGGCTTAAAAAAGGTGAGGAATATTCACATCATCTCACAATGGCAGAAACAACGGGAGGAAGAAAGAACTGGGAGATGGCTTTATAAAGTTAAAATAACTAGGAGAAATAGAAAGGAAGAATCCATTATTTCTAGACTTAGATTTGGATATACAGCACTTAACAGTACCTTGAATAAAATAAGACAACATCAGACAGGAAAATGTGATCAAGAGGAAACTGTGGAACACGTTATAATGAAATGTCCGATGTTTAGTGAAAGGAGAATATTGGTTTGTAATTTGAAAATAATTAAGATGAAGTTTGACTTGACAAACATGTTGCAAAGGAACTCATATGATGAATGTATTATTTTGTAATGATTTATCTGAATATGACTGATTTAGATAAATTAATATAGGTCTTAGGAGGTATTTGTAAAAAGGATTTGCGAACCTAACCAGCAGGTGGCGGTAATGCGTCTTGAAGTTGTATACCAACCACCATTAAAATCTACAAGAAGAAGAAGACATCGTTTTACAAATCTAGTACAGAAGATTGAAGACATGAGTGATCCAGAACCAGCCAGAATAAAACAAGAAGATACTGAGGAACAAACAGGTTGGTGTCCATTCATTATTCTTCGTTATTGACAACTAAGAAACATTAAAGCCCAGGCTTTAAAAAAATATGCAGTGGCTGTGAAATAATATAAATCATTTAAATTTTACTAACAATGAATGAAAGAACTAACTTTCTGTGCATCAAAGATCTGATTCTTGATATTCACAGATAAATATGTGACCCGTTTGGTTTGGTTTCTATTATTACAGTTTATGTAAGCTGCTTACACGCAAAATATTTACAATTTCTGAAACATGACACTTAAACACCAGAAGCACACACCAAATCTGCAGAACCATACACTAATTATCAGCCTTTGACTCCGTTTTCAATTTAATAAAACATTTGTTTGCAAAACACCAGACACAATTCTCTATGTAACACAAAAAAGTTAACAGGAATTAATATTCTGGCAAATGTTTGCCTTTGAGATGTGTTCGTGATATTTTGAATGCAGTGCTTCATTTTGCAAGAAATGTGAGGCACTTTGCATTTTGTGTGTGCAATTCTTGGATTTGTGTAAAGTTTTGAAAATGTGTGTAAGCAAGGTTCACTTAAACTGATTTTAACAACATATTTTCTTTATTTTAGACTGGATAAAAGTGAAACCGCAAAGACATGAGCTGAATGAAGTGGAGGAGGAACATTGTAAAATCAAAACCTCAAGAAAAAAAGCCAAACCGCTGCACACCTGCTCTCTGTGTGGAAAGAGTTTCAGAGAAAAAGGAGTCCTTAAGAGACACATGAGAATCCACACTGGAGAGAAACCGTACACATGCCCTCAGTGTGGAAAAAGTTTTACTACAGCACTAAATCTCCGTAAACATCTGCTCTTTCACTCTGGAGAAAAGCCATTTGGCTGTGATCAGTGTGATAAAAAGATTATTTTATCATCAAGTCTGAAAAAACACATGGATATGCATTCAGATGAGAAGCATCATGTGTGTTCTTGCTGTGGAAAGAGTTTTTCATGGCTGGCCAGTTATAAAAAGCACCAAATAATACATGATGAAGTGAGAGATCATGTGTGTTGTGAGTGTGGCAAGAGCTTTACTGCAGCTAGATATCTGAAACGTCACCAAAGAATTCATACTGGAGAAAAACCTTACACGTGCTCATATTGTGACAAGAGTTTCAATCAGTCAGGATCCCTGAAAAAGCATGAGCGAATTCATACTGGAGAGAAGCCGTATCGCTGTACTCAGTGTGGAAAGAGTTATGCTTATGCATCAGGTCTCTGTTATCATCGGCACATTCACTCTGGAGAAAAACTATTTAACTGTGATCAGTGTGATAAAAAGTTTATTTCATCGTCAAGTCTAAAAAATCACCTGACAGTTCATTCAGAAGAGAAGACTCATGTGTGCTCCTTCTGTGGAAAGAGTTTTTCAAGGATGTATGTTTGTAAACAGCATCAGAAAACACATGAAGAAGAGAGAGATCATGTGTGTTGTGAGTGTGGGAAGAGCTTTACTAGAGCTGTCTATCTGAAAGAGCACCAAAGGATTCATACTGGAGAAAAACCTTACAAGTGCTCATATTGTGACAAGAGTTTGTTCAGTCTGGAAACCTGAAAGTTCATGAGCGAGTTCATACTGGAGAGAAGCCGTATCGCTGTACTCAGTGTGGAAAGAGTTTTACTCGGTCATTAAATCTAGTGACTCATATTAAAAAGCATTGTTCTCCGTCTGAGTGAGAACATTTCTACAAATTCAATGTTTCAAGTAAATAATGTGAGATTCAGATACCGTAAATATGAGATTAGCTAAAAAAAAACACTTTTATGCTATGAAATACCACAAGATTTTCAAAAGAAAATTCAGCATGTGTTTCGGTGGGGGGTGAATGTACAGCGCTCTCTCTCTCTCCACATCAATACCACGACTGAGGTGCCCTTGAGCAAGACACCGAACCACCAACTTCTCCCCGGCTGCCGCTGCATAAATGGCTGCCCACTGCTCCGGGTGTGTGTTCACGGTGTGTGTTTTCACTGTTGTGTGTGTGTGTGCACTGTGTCAAAAAAAAAATGTTTGTTTTGTTTTTGTCCCACTTTAATTGTGTATGCCTGTAATTTAGCTCCAAATCACAGGTGAAAATTGTCATTTATTGCATCCTCTACGAAATAATGAATTACTCCAGTAAATATCCATCCATGAAATGTAATATTTTGTCTTTCATCACTATTTATGTTTGTCTTCATTAAAAATATAAACAAAATAAAAAATTCAAGTTTGGGAAGGTCACCCGCTCACCACATGGACTCTTGCACATACAGACATTTGCATATCACTCCGAACTACAGTTCCCATCATCCATTGCACTGTTCACACAGCTGTCACCAATCACATGCTCACCTAAGAGCTATTACACACACTACCTACTAATATAAGAAATAAGACCTACAGGTGCATCTCAATAAATTAGAATGTCGTGGAAAAGTTCATTTATTTCAGTAATTCAACTCAAATTGTGAAAATTGTGTATGAAATAAATTCAATACACACATACTAAAATAGTTTAAGTCTTTGGTTCTTTTAATTGTGTTGATTTTGTCACGCATTTGACAAAAACCCACCAATTCACTATCTCAACAAATTAGAATACTTCATAAGACCAATTAAAGTGAATTGTTGGCCTTCTGGAAAGTATGTTATTTACTGTATATGTACTCAATACTTGGTAGGGGCTCCTTTTGCTTTAATTACTGCCTCAATTCGGCGTGGCATGGAGGTGATCAGTTTGTGGCACTGCTGAGGTGGTATGAAGCCCAGGTTTCTTTGACAGTGGCCTTCAGCTCATCTGCATTTTTTGGTCTCTTGTTTCTCATTTTCCTCTTGACAATACCCCATAGATTCTCTCTGGGGTTCAGGTCTGGTGAGTTTTCTGGCCAGTCAAGCACACCAACACCATGGTCATTTAACCAACTTTTGGTGCTTTTGGCAGTGTGGGCAGGTGCCAAATCCTGCTGGAAAATGAAATCAGCATCTTTAAAAAGCTGGTCAGCAGAAGGAAGCATGAAGTGCTCCAAAATTTCTTGGTAAACGGGTGCAGTGACGTTGGTTTTCAAAAAACACAATGGACCAACACCAGCAGATGACATTGCACCCCAAATCATCACATACTGTGTAAACTTAACACTGGACTTCAAGCAACTTGGGCTATGAGCTTCTCCACCCTTCCTCCAGACTCTAGGATCTTGGATTCCAATGAAATACAAAACTTGCTCTCATCTGAAAAGAGGACTTTGGACCACTGGGCAACAGTCCAGTTGTTCTTCTCCTTAGCCCAGGTAAGACGCTTCTGACGACAACTGTAGCCAAATTCCTTGACACGTCTGTGTGTGGTGGCTCTTGATGCCTTGACCCCAGCCTCAGTCCATTCCTTGTGAAGTTCACCCAAATTCTTGAATCGAGTTTGCTTGACAATCCTCATAAGGCTGCGGTTACCTCGGTCAGTTGTGCATTTTTTCTTTCACACTTTTTCCTTCCACTCAACTTTCTGTTAACATGCTTGGATACAGCACTCTGTGAACAGACAGCTTCTTTGGCAATGAATGTTTGTGGCTTACCCTCCTTGTGAAGGGTGTCAATGATTGTCTTCTGGACAACTGTCAGATCAACAGTCTTCCCCATGATTGTGTAGCCTAGTGAACCAAACAGAGACCATTTTGAAGGAGTCTAGGACACAGATGAGCCCCAGAGACAGATCTCCAGTGAGGACCTCGTCACCTAGACATCCATCAGGAAAAGACCACTGGAACCAGTGGGCCACTTAAAATTTGACTTTGATGCAGTTGGAACAAACTACTGGTTCGTCTGGCCGGAGGGGAACTGGCCCCCCGACTGAGCCTGGTTTCTCCCAAGGTTAATATAACGCTATATAAATAAAGGTGACTTGACCATTTTGAAGGCTCAGGAAACCTTTGCAGGTGTTTTGAGTTGATTAGCTGATTGGCATGTCACCTTATTCTAATTTGTTGAGATATTGAATTGGTGGGTTTTTGTTAAATGTGAGACAAAATCATCACATTTATAAGAACCAAAGATTTAAACTGTTATGTTATTAATGCCACGGGACAACGACTTGCTTCAACTGCTGATGTTTTATTATGTGTGCACACACATAGCACTCAACTCTACAGCCTGGTGCATCAATCAGCACTGTCCGGTCTAATTGTTATGCGGCATAACATCACATCTTCCCCCCTTTAAATGTAAATAACTTTCCTTCGAAATGTTCTGTTCTATCAATTTGTTCTTATTTCAAATGTAACATTTCCATAACAACAAAAGCATAACAGAATTTTCACAATGAACAATTTTTTTTCTTCCAGTCAACAGATCTCAATTAACCTTTCAGGAGGTCTAACAGTGGGTTTTGGTCTGCAACCCTTCCCAGGTGAAGCAGTAACTTCCTTTGTCAGATCAGAGTCAGTGTAATCCACAGAACCTTTGTCAACTTGTTCGCTTGTGGAAATTTGAGACACATCTTGTTCATTCGATAGCGACTTGACTTCTTGAACAGTCACTTGTGGTCTTATGTCCCATCTGTTCCTTCTTAGAATCGCACCATGCTCGGTCTGAATCTCGTATGACCGTGGTACTATTTCTCTTTCAACACAACCTTGTCGTGTCCATGTTCCTGTTGCATGGTTCAGGATACGAACTCGATCTCCAGGCTTGAGTTTTCGCAGGGTCTTTGCTTTCTTGTCATAGTTCTCTTTTTGTTTGTTTTTGAGTTGTTGTTTTGCTTCTTTGATTCTGTTCGCTCCTGCAGGTGTCAACAAGTCCTGGTGGATGGGTAAGTTAGTGCGTATCTATCGACCCATTAGCATTTGGGCTGGAGACAACCCATTTTGAAGCGGAGCACTCCTGTAAATCATTAGACTCTTTTGGAAGTCTGTCTTACCATCGTGACTCTTCTTCATGAGAGCCTTCACAATCTTTACAGAACTCTCCACCAGCCCGTTGGACCTAGGGTAATTTGGGCTTGATGTGGTGTGTTGAAATCCCCACTCTTTAGCAAAGGCATCAAACTCCCATTGCAAAATTGTGGACCATTATCAGAAAACACTTCACAGGGAACTCCATGTCTTGCAAAGACTGTCTTCAGAAAAGCAATGACAGCCTGGCTAGATGTCACCTGAAGTGTTGCAACTTCTGGATAGTTGGAGAAATAATCAGTAACTACAATATGGCTCTTACCATTGCAGTCAAACAGGTCTACCCCAACCTTTTGGTATGGATGATCGGGCACTGGATGAGACATGAGTGGCTCTGCTTGTTGCCTAGACCTGTATGTGAGACATATTTCACATGAAGCTGTAATCTGACTGATTTCATGGTTTATCCTTGGCCAGTACATTACCTCACGGGCCCTGCGCTTACATTTCTCCTCACCTAGGTGTCCCTCATGAATTTTGTGCAGCATTTCCTTGCGCATCGATGCAGGGATGACAAACTTGTTTCCCTTGAAGATGATGTCATTCACTACTGAAAGTTCAGCTCTGCATGACCAGTAGTCTTGAATTTGCTTTGGACAGTCACTTTTCTTTTCTGGCCAACCTTTCAGTATGGTCTCTTTGAGTTGTGTCATTGTTCCATCTGCATCAGTTGCATTTCTAATTTGTTCAGTTTTCTCTGGGGACACAGGAAGAGAGGTTACTATCATGTCAACATACGCTTGTATGTCTGCACCTTTCTCACTGATAAGGTTTTCATGCTTGTCGACAGCCCGAGAGAGTGTATCAGCTGCAAACATGAACTTTCCTGGTGTGTAGATCATTTTGATGTTGTATTTTTGGAGTCTGATGAGCATTCGTTGGATTCTCATGGGGCAGTCGTTTAAGGCTTTGGACATTATGGACACCAGTGGCTTATGGTCCGTTTCCACTTCAAAGGACTGTCCATAGACATACTGGTGAAACCTTTCACCGGCATACGTACAAGCCAAAAGTTCCTTTTCGATTTGTGCATAGTTGGTTTCTGCACTCGTCAAGGCCCTTGAAGCGTAAGCTAAAGGCTGCCAGCTCTCTCCATGTTGCTGCAAAAGCACAGCGCCTAGGCCATATCGTGAGGCATCTGCTGAGATTCGTGTGGTCTTGTGTGGGTCATAATATCTGAGCACTGGCTCCTCTGTGATGATGCGCTTCAATTTTTGGAAGCACATTTCCTGCTCGTGAGCTCACATCCACTCATTCTTTTGTTCGAGGAGACATCTGAGTGGAGCAGAATGTGTTGACAGCTGGGGAATGAATTTTGCCAAGTAAGTGACCATTCCAAGGAATCTCCTCACTTCTTCTTTATTTTGAGGCAGTTCCATGTTGACTATTGCTGAAGTTTTTCTTGGGTCTGGCCTGACCCCTTCCTCAGACAAAACATCTCCAACAAACGTTAAGCTCTTGACTGCGAACTCACATTTCTCCTTGTTCAATTTCAGATTCGACTGTCTTATTAGCTCCAGGACCTGCCTCAATCGTCCATCGTGCTCCTGCCGGTTGGAACCCCACACGATTATGTCATCCATCATAGTCTCTACCCCTGGTAAATGCTCAAAGATCATGTGGATTGTTTTGTTGTATACTTCAGGTGCCGACAGAATACCATACGGTAAGCGGAGAAAACGATATCTGCTTTCTGGCGTGTTGAAGGTACACAGTTTTGAACTTGCCTTATCAAGCTTCAACTGCCAAAAGCCAGACGATACATCAAGCTTACTAAACCATTTCGCTCCAGCGAGTCCTTCAAAAACATCTTTGTACTCCTCCATGAATGAAGTTTCATTTGCTTTGAACTGTGATGTCACTACAAACACTCTCCTCACTAAGTCAAGTTTTTCACATGTGCTCAGTCCTAGAATTGGCTGGACGCTCTTTTCCACGATCAGCATGTGTGTCTTTAACAGCTGTCCCTTGTGTTTCAGAGTCACCAGGCAGCTTCCTTTGACAGGAACATCCTCACCTGTGTATACTGTTACTTTTATTTTTGTTGAGTGTATTTTGTTTTTAACTTTGAGGGTTCTATAGTCATCCATAGACAACAGGTTAATTTGTGCACCTGTATCTAGTTTGAATGGTATTATTGTCTCATTTACAATCAGTGGTACAATCCATTCAGCTTTGTCTGTCATGTTTGTTTGAACAGAATCAACAAAGAATTTCATCTGGCTGCTCTTCAACTGTATGTACTTTTTTCTTTCACACTTCGCAAAATGATTATTCTTCCCACAGCTGTTACAGATTTTTCCATAAGCAGGACAAGATTGTGGTATGTGTGTCCCTCCACATCTGCTGCACTTACTTTTTGGGGTTTTCATTCGCTGTTGTCTTTGTTTTGTTGGTTGTTTTGTGTGCTGCTCCTCTCTTTTTACTGCATGCACTGCAGCACCATCTCTATGCAGCTCTTTGGCTTGAGCACGAGTTATTTCAGCAGTTCTATACATGTTGACAGCTTTCTCCAGTGTCAAAGCTGGTTCATGTAGCAGTCTTTCCCTGAGACCATTATCGGGAATCCCACAGACTATTCTGTCTCTCACTAGTGAATCTCTTAAATCTCCGAAGTCACAAGTCTTACTCAGTGTGTGCAGTTCAGCAAGGTATTGGTCAAAAGTCATTCCTTGTTTCTGATCAGCAGAGAAAAATTTGTATCTCTCAAACGGTACATTCTGGCTTGGGACAAAGTATTATTCAAAATTTGTCATGAGAACAGTCAGTGTTAAATTTGTCTCGTCAAGTTGAAAGCTATTATATATATCCAGTGCATCCAAACCTATCACGTGCAGAAAGATTGATGCTTTTAACTTCTCATCGTCTCCACCCGCACCACTGGCAGCAAGATAGATGTTGAATCTCTGCTTGAAACGTTTCCAGTTATCCGCAAGATTACCAACGAACTGCATAGGCGATGGTGGATTTAACTTCTCCATGACGGTAAAAACACTCGTTCTCTTACTTTGTTTCAATGATGTCTTCTCGACCTGCTCTGTTAATCTTTTTTTTTTACTCGGCTCGCGGGCGCTCCTCCCCGGGCCGCTCTCCGTGCAGGTCTCTCTCCGTGGGTCTGATCTCGCTGCCGTTTTAATCACCAACTCACGCCAGTCCCTATTTCTGACACCATGTTATGTTATTAATGCCATGGGACAACGACTTGCTTCAACTGCTGATGTTTTATTATGTGCGCACACACATAGCACTCAACTCTACAGCCTGGTGCATCAATCAGCACTGTCCGGTCTGCAACACCTTACCGGAACTATAATTGTTATCGGCATAACATCACATAAACCACTTCAAATCAAATCACTTTTATTGTCACATCACCACAGCACATGTGCCTTGGTAAGTGAAATTCTTGAGAGCGTGCTCCAGACAGTGCAGAAACAATTTACATATAGACAGTACATACTTATACAGAAGAGAATGTGCAGAATACACATACATATAGTCGGTACACACAGTGTACTATTTAAGACATACTTACAGTTATTAATACACGTTATGCACCGTATGTACACATTGTAGCGTGGTGGAAGGATCACACGACAAGGAGAGCTCGATAAATACCCCAGAGGGTGGATTTATTCACAAGTGTCGTGCGAAGAAGTGATGGTAAGCTCGTTGAGGTGCTCAGGGGCTCTCCCCGTGTGTTCCGGTGCTTGGTGGATCGGCTGTGCTTCTGGCAGGGCAGGATCCATCACACGCTGGTCTCTGGAAAGGAAGGAGAGATCACACGTTAATTCTCAGGCTTACAGGAGATCTGTTTCTCCTCGTTTCCGGGCCTCACACGGCTTATCTGGCCGTGGGCAAACGAGCCTCAGGTGTGGCCGATCCAGCCGTGATGAGCTGGTGCAGGTGATTCGTGTCCATCTCCAGGGCAACGCTGATGAGTGCTCGGGACGGCTCGTCACAACATATATACACACAATATGTGAAGGTGCAGCAGATTTTACATAGGCCGGATACGCAATGTCATGGGTGTGCATTGGATGGTATCCAGTGGTAGCAGATTTTTCTGATCCAGTGGTAGAAGTTCTTGTTTTTGTGCAGTGTGTGCGTGTAGTCCAATTGAACTCTGTAAAAGTTAAAGTGCATTGCATATCGTAAAGTGGAAGTGTGCTGTAGGGTGTATTCATTTTTGCTGTTCATTAGCCTGATTCCATTAGGGAAAAAGCTATCCCTCAGTCGGCTAGTGCGAGATCGGATGCTGCGGAGATGTCTTCCTGAGGGCAGCAGAGAGAGCAGACTGTGGGACGGGTGGCTGGAGTCCTTGATGATCCTCCGGGCTTTCCTTGTACACCGCCTGGTGTAGATGTCCTGGAGGGAGGGAAGCTCACCTCCAACAATGTAGCAGGTAGTTTGCACGATCCTTTGCAGAGCTTTGGGGTTGCCAGCAGTGCTGTTTACAAACCAGGTGGTGATGCAGCCGGTCAGGATGCTCTCCACAGTGCAGGTGTAGAAGGATCTGAGGATGCTGGGGCTCGTTCCAAACTTCCTCAGCCGTCTCAGGAAGAAGAGGCGCTCATGTGCCTTCTTCAGCACTGCATCTGTGTGAGCAGACCATGTGAGATCCTCGGTGATGTGAACGCTGAGGAACTTAAAGCTGTTTACACGCTCCACAGGTGTCTTGTCGATGGTGATGGGTGTGTGTTCTCTGCTCTGTCTCCTGTAATCCACAGCTCCTTGGTCTTGTCGATGTTGAGTGAGAGGTGGTTCTCCTGGCACCATTTAGTCAGGGTACTCACCTCCTCTCTGTAGGCCGTCTCATCATTGTCAGTGATCAGGCCTATCACCGTTGTGCCATCTGCAAATTTGACGATGACGTTGGAGCTGTGTGTGGCCCTACAGACATGTGTGGACAGTAGTGGGCTGGGGATGCAGCCCTGAGGAGCACCAGTGATGAGGACCAGGGGAGATGAGGTTTTGTTGCCCATTCCGACCACCTTCGGTCTGTGTGCATTGAATTTATTGAATTCACGAGTTTCACAATTTGAGTTGAATTACTGAAATAAATGAATTTTCCCACAACATTCTAATTTATTGAGATGCACCTGTATTAGCCACAGTCCTTTCAGTTAGTTATTGAGGCTAAATCAGTTTTGAAATACTGATTTTACGATATGATTTTCTCAACAACAGCAAAAAAACTAAACTTTTACGCTAAATAACACACTTCTATAAATACAATTGATCATGTATTAGAGCCAAGTATTGGTGGAGATTCATGTTGTTTCATTTACGTGTCTGTGAAGAGAGGTGACAGAGACAGAGCCGGCAGAGAACGCACCCTGTTTATTTTATTAATTTTAGAAAAGCACATTTTTTTGTTGTTATTAGGACTATACAGAAATAAAAGTAGACCCTTTGCAGTTTCAAATGATACCTTATTCTTATCTGTACGATCAAAACTGGCTGAGTATGTTTTGCTCTTTTCCTGGTCATAAAGGAAATACGAGACAGCCCGCACCGGTGCTGGCTTCAAACCCACTGTTCACGAGTCCAAGTCAAGTCCCAAGTCTTTATTTGTGCGACTCGAGTCCAAGTCGCAGAGTCGAGTTTCCATCTCTGATTGGGCCCCATTCCTATATTTGCCTGGGGCCCCCAATTCACTAAATCCGTCCCTGGCAGGGGCCATAGACATGTAATAAATACCTAGATGCCCCATTGGCTGCTTGGCGGCACGTCAACGTCGCCGCCATATTGGTCCTGGGCAAGGAGGGTCACTATCTTCTGTGGTCAGATTTGGTAACTGAGCTACCAAATGATCATATTCACATCATAATACAAAAGCAGAAACAATGGGAGGAAGGAAGAACAGAGAGAATGCTTTATAACAACCAAAGAAATGTGGGTAAAGGTAGAATTACAAGGAGAAATATAAAGGAAGAATACATTATATCTATTAGCCTACTTAGATTTGAACATACAGCCCTTAACAGTACCTTGAATAAAATAAGACAACATCAGAGTGATCATTGTGATCAAGAGGAAACTGTGGAACACGTTATAATGAAATGTCCGATGTTTAGTGAAAGGAGAATATTGGTTTGTAATTTGAAAAGAATTAAGATGAAGTTTGACTTGTTGCGTGTTGCAAATGAACTCATATGACGAATGTATGAATGTTTAATGCTTTATTTGAATATGACTGATTTAGATAAAATAATATAGGTGTTAGGAGGTATATTAGGAAAAAGGTTTTGCAAACTTATTGGCCCATACTCCTGACCAGCAGTTGGCGGTAATGCGTCTTGAAGTTGTATGCCAACCACCATTAAAATCTACAAGAAGAAGACATCGTTTTACAAATCTAGTACAGAAGTTGACGAGAAGATTGAAGACATGAGTGATCCAGAATCAGCCAGAATAAAACAAGAAGATACTGAGGAACAAACAGGTTGGTGTCCATTCATTATTCTTCGTTATTGACAACTAAGAAACATTAAAGCCTCAGGCTTTAAAAAAAATATGCAGTGGCTGTGAAATAATATAAATCATTTTAATTTCACTAACAAGGAATGAAAGAACTAACTTTCTGTGCATCAAAGATCTGATTCTTGATATTCACAGATAAATATGTGACCCGTTTGGTTTCTGTTATTACGGTTTATTTCAGCTGCTTACACACAAAATATTTACTTGTCACACAATTTCTGAAACATGACACTTAAACACCAGAAGCACACACCAAATCTGCAGAACCATACACTAATTATCAGCCTTTGACTCAGTTTTCAATTTCATAAAATACTTTTTGCAAAACACAACACACAATTCTCTATGTAACACAAAAAATCTATCAGGAATTACTATTATGGCAAATGTTTTCCTTTGAGATGTGTTTGTGATATTTTGAATGCAATGCTTCATTTGGCAAGCGATGTGAGGCACTTTGCATTTTGTGTGTGCAATTCTTGGATTTGTGTAAAGTTTAGAAAAAAAAGAGGCAAAGTTTAAAAAATGTGTGTAAGCAACTGAAAAAAATGCAAATCAGGTTCACTTAAACTGATTTTAACAACTTTTTTATTTTATTTTAGACTGTATAGAAGTAAAACAGCAAAGACATGAGCTTTATGAAGTGGAGGAGGGACATTGTAAAATCAAAACCTCAAGAAAAAAAGCCAAACAGCTGCACACCTGCTCTCTGTGGAAAGAGTTTCAGAGAAAAAGGAGTCCTTAAGAGGCACATGAGAATCCACACTGGAGAGAAACCGTACACATGCCCTCAGTGTGGAAAGAGTTTTACTGCAGCACAAAATCTCCGTAAACATCTGCTCTTTCACTCTGGAGAAAAGCCATTTAGCTGTGATCAGTGTGATAAAAAGTTTATTTTATCATCAAGTCTAAAAATACACATGCATATGCATTCAGATGAGAAGCCTCATGTGTGTTCTTACTGTGGAAAGAGTTTTTCATGGCTGGCCAGTTATAAAAAGCACCAGAAAATACATAATGAAGTGAGAGATCATGTGTGTTGTGAGTGTGGGAAGAGCTTTACTGCAGCTGACCGTCTGAAACGTCACCAACGAATTCATACTGGAGAAAAACCTTACACGTGCTCATATTGTGACAAGAGTTTCATTCAGTCTGGAGACCTGAAAAAGCATGAGCGAGTTCATACTGGAGAGAAGCCGTATCGCTGTACTCAGTGTGGAAAGAGTTATGCTGATGCATCAAGTCTCAGTTATCATCTGCACATTCACTCTGGAGAAAAGCCATTTAGCTGTGATCAGTGTGATAAAAAGTTTATTTCATCGTCACATCTAAATAATCACCTGACAGTTCATTCAGATGAGAAGCCTCATGTGTGTTCTATCTGTGGAAAGAGTTTTTCAAGGCTAGAAATTTGTAAACAGCATCAGAAAACACATGAAGAAGAGAAAGATCATGTGTGTTGTGAGTGTGGGAAGAGCTTTACTAGAGCTGGCGATCTGAAACGTCACCAAAGAATTCATACTGGAGAAAAACCTCACAAGTGCTCATACTGTGACAAGAGTTTCACTCATTCTGGAAACCTGAAAGTTCATGAGCGAGTTCATACTGGAGAGAAGCCGTATCGCTGTACTCAGTGTGGAAAGAGTTTCACTCATTCAGTAAGTCTAGTGACTCATATTAAAAAGCATTTTTCTCCGTCTGAGTGAGAAAATGTTTTCTACAAATTCAATATTTCAAGCAGTGGCTGCTGGTCAATAGGGGGCGCTGCCCCCGCTGCCCCTTCAAGTTAGCCCACTTTAACATGTTAAAAATATAACGCAAATATTAACTAAATAAAATAATTTAGTCATAGTATTCTACTGTTAGTTACATTATAATTTATTGAAAATCAAAACTATATTTCTTTCATATTTGTGTGCGGGGCGCCGGACTAATGAGTGTGTATGTAGGTACACAAACTTTTCAAAAACATGTGATTTGAGGCTAAGCTCTAATTGGCTTGTTTCAAATTGTCCTTGGGGCGCAGGCTCCCACTTTTGTTGTTAGAGCGAATCAATATTGATTGATCGCTCACCACATGGACTCTTGCACCATACAGACTGTTGCATATCACTCCAAACTACAGTTCCCATCATCCATTGCACTGATTGCACATACACAGCTGAATGCACTGATCACACAGCTGTCATTAATCACATGCTCACCTAAGAGCTATTACACACACTACCTACTAATATAAGAAATAAGACCTACAGGTGCATCTCAATAAATTAGAATGTCGTGGAAAAGTTCATTTATTTCAGTAATTCAACTCAAATTGTGAAACTTGTGTATTAAATAAGTTCAATGCACACTGACTGAAGTAGTTTAAGTCTTTGGTTCTTTTAATTGTGATGATTTTGGCTCACATTTAACAAAAACCCACCAATTCACTTATCTCAACTAATTAGAATACTTTATAAGACCAATTAAAAAAATTTTTAGTGAATTGTTGGCCTTCTGGAAAGTATGTTAATTTACTGTATATGTACTCAATACTTGGTAGGGGCTCCTTTTGCTTTAATTACTGCCTCAATTCGGCGTGGCATGGAGGTGGTCAGTTTGTGGCACTGCTGAGGTGGTATGGAAGCCCAGGTTTCTTTGACAGTGGCCTTCAGCTCATTTTCAACTTTTGCTCATGTTATTGGATTACCCCTCTTCTCAAGCCCTCTGGATATTGTTCGCCGATCAAAGACCCACGCTTGGACTAGGACTACTCTTTGTTTTGCCTGTTTTATACCTGTTTGCTGATGTTTTGACCCTGCCTGTGCTTTTGAACATGTCTTGGAATAAAGTTAGCAAATGGATCTTGCGCCTCGTTCTCCCTGTGACAACGACAGCTAGTAAACTAAAGCTAGAATAGACAACTAGTCAGCTAGTGCTCAAAGACTCTTGTCACTCATATGGAAAAGCACTGTTCTGTGTTCGAGTGAAAATGTTTTCTTCAGATTACAAGTCAATAATGTGAGATTCAGATCAAGTAGATTAGCTCAAAATAAACTAGTTTGCTGTGGACTACCACAACATTTGTGGTGATTTGTTTTTATATTGCCGGATATTGCCTATATAAGTCCAGTCTAGAGGTCATGAATGCATGAACAAGCTTTTCTGCATCAAAAACAGTTAACATGTTCCATAGATATATATTTGAGTATTATCAACATAACAATGGAAACTAATCCAGTGTTTTCTAATAATATTACGAAGGGGCAATATGTAAATTGAAAATAGCAAAGGACCTATGACAGATCCTTGTGGTACTCCATACTTTACTGGTCATAATTGAGATGCCTCCCCATTCAAATAAACAAAGTGGTAGCGATCGGACGGGTAGGATCTAAACCATCTTAAAGCCTGCCCTTGAATACCCGTATAGTTTTGTAATCGATCTATGATTATGTCATGCTCTATAGCAGCGCTTCTCAAAGTCCGGACTCTGGTCCGAATACGTACCGGGAGGGAATCCAATCCGGACCACTTTGTATTTCAAGCGCACTAAAAACCTTGGATTGTTTTGATTATTATCTATAAGTTTGCGGATATGCGGATAGCTTTTAGAGCCCATCAATAGCTGGACATACTGTTTTTCTACGCAATTCTAAAGACTT
The DNA here is from genome assembly GCA_027564155.1 of Gymnocypris eckloni scoliostomus. Taxonomy (NCBI): domain Eukaryota; kingdom Metazoa; phylum Chordata; class Actinopteri; order Cypriniformes; family Cyprinidae; genus Gymnocypris; species Gymnocypris eckloni. Next base: position 2,177,779 of record CM050417.1, read on the forward strand.
CCAAGTTAGTTTTTCTCCATTTGCACTCAAGATTACACGTTTTTTTTTCTTGAGAGAATGGGTATAACGTACTCGTTTCCCTGAGAAATGGGAATGAGGACTGCGTCGAGAGACGCTGTATGGGAAAAACTTTTTTCCTTTTCAACTGAAGCCTATTTCAATCACGCAGTTATAACTGCACGTTGTTTGTTTCATCTAGGATTAAAAAATGAACCAATCCACGACGGTGGCGAGTGAGCCAATGGCTATTCAGCCCGCCAAAATGGGAGGAGCGACTGGCTATATAATCAGCTGCTCTAGCCACCGCATCTCAGATTTCTTCGAAGGAAGCAACCGAGGCGTGCAGTTCATAGCACTGCCAGGAACGCAGTACTCATTCCCATATCTCAGAGAACCGAGGTTACGTTAGTAACCGAGTACGTTCCCTTTTGAGATTACACTCGTACTGCGTCGAGAGACACTGTATGGGAACCAGTCCAATCACGCCGTGCTATGATGTGGAACTACTCAAAACCAAGACTCACGTGGGATTAGACCCAGGGGAGTCCGTAGAATACACCAAGCACAGGGTGAGCCTAGGGGGTTATCCGTGGCCCGGGTGTCGTCCCGTAAGTGATACTTGGTGTCCATATATTTATGGACAGACCAAGCAAAGAGGGGGCTTAAACAATGTTGGTCAAGCAAACCCAGAAGATTGCTATCTAATGGCGATTTTCCACTGCATGGTACGGCACGGTTCGGTACGGTTCACTTTTGGGGGGTTTTCCACTGGGTACTGTACCTAGTACCTGGTACTTTTTTAGTACCACCTCGGCCGTGGTTCCAAGCGATCCGTACCGTTAGCAAAACATGACGTGTAAACTCTACTGATCACTGATTGGCCGGAGAAAATCGTCATTACTACGTCCTGAACTTGCGACATGAGACCCATAGACCCGCTAGATTTAAATTAGCACAGCCAGCGAAGGATCGGATGCACCTTTTGTTTGAACAAACTCACCTTTATGTATCAACCAAAAAATGTCTGTTGAGGAAGTTCAGACATTCCTCTCGTTGATAGCCGAGGAGCGGATCCAGCGAGAGATTGATTGCGCGACGCCGACGGAAAAGGCCTTATGTATATACTTTTGAACTTGCTATATATTCAGAGTATGTCTTCTGTTTATATTTTTAACTTTGTATCTGTGTTTTGCTTCAATTAAAAAAAATCTGATCGCATAAGTGTACCTCCAGACTATATAAAAAATGTATTATTGTATGAGCACGTAATGAACCTCTTGAAAAAGACAAATGATTAACGCCACGATTATAAAAACCATCACATAAATAAAAAAACAAGGGATACATTGAACACTTTGAAATATTCAAAAGTTTATTGATAATTCACTTTACAGAACACGCTCAAAAAAAAAAAAAAAACTTTTACTGTCACATCACCACAGCACAAGTGCCTTGGTGAGTGAAATTCTTACGAGAGTGCTCCAGACAAAACAACAATTTACATATGGACAGTACATATTTACAGACTGTACAGAAGACAATGTGCAAAATACACATACATATACTCAGTACACACAGTGTACTATAAAGACATACTTCGTTACCAATACACCAATACACATTATACACCGTATTTACACGTCTGCATTATGTCCACATCTATGCATAGTAATACGTGAAGGTGCAACGGATTATAATTTACAGTAGATTGGTTGTGCAACAGATAGTTGTGCAAGGTGCAGCAGATTATGCATATGCAATGTCGTGGGTGTGCTTGTATGGTGTCCAGTGATAGCAGATGTGTTAGTGCAGTGTGTACGTATAGTCCAGTTGAACTGTGTTAAAGTGCAGTGCATGGCATGTTGTGTGAGTGGGAGTGTGATGTAGGGTGAATTAGTTCTGACTGTTCATTAGCCTGATAGCCTGAGGGAAAAAGCTATCCCTCAGTCGGCTAGTGTGGGATCGGATGCTGCGGAAACGTCGCCCTGAGGGCAGCAGATAGAGCAGACTGTGGGACGGGTGGCTGGAGTCTTTGATAATCCTCCGGGCTTTCCTTGTACACTGCCTGGAGTAGATGTCCTGGAGGGAGGGAAGCTCACCTCCAACAATGTGGCGGGCAGTTCGCACGACCCTTTGCAGAGCCCTGCGGTTGCCAGCGGTGCTGTTTCCAAACCAGGCGGTGATGCAGCCGGTCAGGATGCTCTCCACAGTGCAGGTGTAGAAGGATCTGAGGATGCTGGGGCTCGTTCCAAAATTCCTCAGCCGTCTCAGGAAGAAGAGGCGCTGATGTGCCTTCTTCAGCACTGCATCTGTGTGAGCAGACCATGTGAGATCCTCGGTGATGTGAACGCCAAGGAACTTAAAGCTGTTAACCCGCTCCACAGGTGTCTTGTCGATGGTGATGGGTGTGTGTTCTCTGCTCTGTCTCCTGTAATCCACCACCAGCTCCTTGGTCTTGTCGATGTTGAGTGAGAGGTGGTTCTCCTGACACCATTTTGTCAGGGTACTCACCTCCTCTATGTAAGCCGTCTCATCGTTGTCGGTGATCAGGCCTATCACCGTTGTGTCGTCTGCAAATTTGACGATGACGTTGGAGCTGTGTGTTGCTGTACAGTCGTGTGTGTACAGGGAGTACAGGAGTGGGCTGAGGACGCAACCCTGCGGAGCACCAGTGTTGAGGATCAGGGGAGATGAGGTGTTGTTGCCCATTCTGTTGTTGCATCATCTGTGGCTATTTTTAAGTCTAAATTAAAAACCTATCTGTTCGATAAGGCTTTTTATCCTGGTTGAAGCACTATGTTTTTTATGTTTTTTGTTGCGTGTTTATGATGATTTTGGTGCATGTTAAAATGTATTTCTGTTTTATTTTTATTCTTTTGTGTTACTGCTGTTTTTAGTTATTTTATTGTAAAGCACATTGGTCAACTCTGGTTGTAGTAAATAGTGCTATATAAATAAAATTGCCATTGCCATTGCCATTCTGACCACCTGACTTCTGTTAGACAGCAAAATTGTTGGGAGAGGAGGTTGGAAAGCACGGCATCTCAGTCTGACGAGAATGCCAGCCCTCTTCCCTCTTTTTCGGCGTAGGCGGCGTTACAACATCTAACACGTAAAACAACAAAAAAACTAAAAAAAACATACGAAAAAACTGCAAAGTTTTCCCGGAGCTTGCAACACGGCGGCCATTCTCGGCGCCATATTGGATTTTCTCGGCGCCATCTCGGTTTTTTGGCTACGTGAATAGTTAACTAATCAAGTAACGCAGCACACCTGCCCTCCTCCTCTACAGCCCGTGGCACTGCCACCACAGTCTCTGCTGCTGGGGGTAAATCTCAAGCATTCTCATAGACCTCTCCATTGCTGTTAAAAACATCCACATGCCGAGAATGAAGAACACTATTTGATCTCCTTTCTTTGTTGTGAGATTGTTTGTGGCACGTTTACGATGATGTCACGGCAGTAGAGGCGGCGCAGCTATAACGACACGTGAATAATCCCGCCCACTCTATAGCGGTACTAAACTGCAGTGGAAACGCAAACCGACCCGAACTGAGCCGTACCGTAACGAGCCGTGCCGAACTGTACCGTACCATGCAGTGGAAAAGCGCCATAAGCAGAAAGGACTGTGGCCTGCAAGGCAGGGACATCCAGGTTGTAAAATCTTACAAATGTTTATGGCGAGGACCAGCCGGCCTCCTCACAAATGTCTGACATGGACACCCCGCTGGACCATACCCAAGAAGAGGCGATGCCTCTGGTGGAATGGGCTCTGACTCCGATGGGGCACTGCAACCCCGAGGAGGATTATGCTAATGTGATAGCATCCACTAACCATCTAGAAATTCTCTGCTTCATAACAGGGCCACCTTTAGCGTGGTTACCGAAGCCAACAAAAAGCTGTTCTGACTTTCTGTACAAGGCAGAACGTTCAATGTACAAACCCGATTCCAAAAAAGTTGGGACACTGTACAAATTGTGAATAAAAACAGAATGCAATGATGTGGAAGTTTCAAATTTAAATATTTTATTCAGAATACAACATAGATGACATATCAAATGTTTAAACTGAGAAAATGTATCATTTTAAGGGAAAAATAAGTTGATTTTAAATTTCATGGCATCAACACATCTCAAAAAAGTTGGGACAAGGCCATGTTTACCACTGTGTGGCATCCCCTCTTCTTTTTATAACAGTCTGCAAACGTCTGGGGACTGAGGAGACAAGTTGCTCAAGTTTAGGAATAGGAATGTTGTCCCATTCTTGTCTAATACAGGCTTCTAGTTGCTCAACTGTCTTAGGTCTTCTTTGTCGCATCTTCATCTTTATGATGCGCCAAATGTTTTCTATGGGTGAAAGGTCTGGACTGCAGGCTGGCCATTTCAGTACCCGGATGCTTCTTCTATGCAGCCATGATTTTGTAATTGATGCAGTATGTGGTCTGGCATTGTCATGTTGTCATGCGTCCCAGTTTTCCAAAAAGAACTTCAAATTTAGATTCGTCTGACCACAGAACAGTTTTCCACTTTGCCACAGTCCATTTTAAATGAGCCTTGGCCCAGAGAAAACGGCTGCGCTTCTGGATCATGTTTAGATATGGCTTCTTTTTTGACCTGTAGAGTTTTAGCCGGCAACGGCGAATGGTACGATGGATTGTGTTCACCGACAATGTTTTCTGGAAGTATTCCTGAGCCCATGATGTGATTTCCATTACAGTAGCATTCCTGTATGTGATGCAGTGCCGTCTAAGGGCCCGAAGATCACGGGCATCCAGTATGGTTTTCCGGCCTTGACCCTTACGCACAGAGATTGTTCCAGATTCTCTGAATCTTTGGATGATATTTTGCACTGTAGATGATTGTTGAAAACTCTGTTCTTCTAAAGTAGAAAACTCAGAAGAGAAGACCAGGAGACTTCGGATTCGATCGTCAGCAGAATTTCTTTATTCTATGACATGTGTTGTTATCTGCAGTCATCGAAGATCTCATCTAAGTCATTTTACAGGGTATCTTATAGGTATTTTTGGAGGAGGGATTCTTAGAGGTGGAGACAAACATCAAACAAAGCAAACATCTGAGGGAGGCGTTAGTTAATTACAGGAACCTTCCGGTCCAATAAACCTAACAAAGGAATCTGACTCCTTGATCTTACCATTAACATAAGAGACAAAAGGCACCGTTGTCTCGAGCTCAAATGGTCAGGAAGCCTCAAACATCTGTATTTCCTGACACTTTCTTTAGTCAGGAAGTGTATCTAAATTAAACATTTAAAATACAATTTGTAATCCTTCAATCCTCTTTGAGAGTTCTAATAACTCTCACAAAAATACAAATTTAGACACTTAAAAGTTAATTCTTGTAACTTGTAATCGTTACAGGCACAGTGTACATGTTCTGTGTTGCTTATATGTAATTGCATGCTGACACAGAAACAAAACATGCAATTAGTTTTGCTGAAAGATCGTATGTGAGTCTCTGCGTTGTGTATTTTTTTCTTCTTTCTTCTTTCTTCTTTCTTTCTTGTGTGATAGTTGGCAATGGGTCTGGTTGTTTTCTAGAGGTTGTGGCTTCATCCGCAGGTGAGAAGGGTGGTGCATATGGATCTCAGGACAGCCATCAAATGGTATCTGCACAGAGGAGAAAGAAACACAAACAAGAGAGACCAACGGCACAGAGCAGTATTTGTTGTAGAGTCTGTAAACATTAGGGTTGTATCCTCTGTTCAAAATATAGTCTGCTATGGTTGTTCCTTCTTTCCCTATTTCTCAATTCCTGCGACACCTAAAGAACAGTGAGGAAAGGATGGACTAATGGAGGGAAAGGCCTATGAGGAAATCTTCACCTCAGGGTTGGCCCCAAGCCTGTTGCTTTCGGTTCTTCCTGGGCTCCTCACTGGTTCTTGTGTCTGCCCTATCCTATCCCTGCAGGGGAGGAACAACCTTAATATGTGACACATGAGTCCAAGTTTTCCTTCCTGACACAATACTGCAGCTGCTGTAATCAACATCACTTGATGTGGTCCGTACCACTTAGGCTCTAATGGCTTGTTTTGAATGTCTTTATCATGACCCATTGACCTGGGACGATTGTGTGTCCACCTTCTGGTGGAGTCTGCCAACACGACTCAACTCTCTCTTGGCACTCTGCACTGCCTTTGTGAGGTTTTCACAGTAAGCGATCAGGGCATCTGAAGCAATGTGCACATCAGCATTTCTAAGATCAATCACACCTGGCATCTGCATTGGGCGTCCAGTAATAATCTCATGAGGGCTCAGTCCTACTGATCTGTTAGGTGATGCTCTCATACTACACAGTACTGCGGGCAGTGCTTCAACCCATGGTACTCCTTCCTGATGCATTTTGCTTAGCCTGGTTTTGATTGTTCTGTTTGATCGCGTCAACCTGTCCTGATGCTTGTGGCCTATAGGGGCAGTGAAGGTTCCACTTAATCTTCAACATTCTAGACACTTCCTTGACTACCTGTCCTGTGAAGTGGGTACCTTGATCTGAGTCAATGCAATCTGGTAATCCCCATCTGGGAATGAAATCAGTGACAAGACATTTAGCAGTGTGTGCAGCTGTAGCCGCCCTGTTGGATAAGCTTCTACCCATCTTGAGAACTTGTCTATTACTACCAAAACGTCAGTTTTCCTTTACAAGGGGCAGCGATATGTAATCAACTTGCAGGTGACGAAATGGCCCTGGTGGAGCTGGGGTATGTGCTGCTGGTGTAATGGTTGCTGGTACATCATTATTTTTCTGACATGTAACACATCTCTTGACTGTTTCAGTGGCTGCGTTTCTGAATTTTGGATTCCACCATTGATTTGAGAACCTGTGATTCATCGTTGCTGGACCACTATGACCCAAACTGTGTATTTGTTGAGCCAAATATGGCAACAGTGATTCGGGAGCAACATACTTTCCCCTTTGGTCCAGCAGCCGGATGAATCCACAGTGGCTCCTTTGTCTAACCATGTCCATGCTTCATATAGAGGAACGTCCTTTATACAGATCAACGATTGATTCAGGAGGTAGAATTATCTTCTGTGCTGTACTACCTGAACACACTTGTACAGTTGCATAGAAACAAGCCTGTTTAGCCGCTACATCAGCAAGAGCATTACCTTTAGCTTCCATAGTATTAGTTGTGAGATGTGCTTTCACTTTGATCACTGCTAATTTCTTTGGGAGTTTCATGGCAAACATTAAATCTTTCACTAATCCAGCATGCTTAATGGGGATCCAGCAGAAGTTAGAAATTTTCTGGTTTGCCAAATGACACCAAAATCATGAATTACCCCAAAAGCATACCTGGAATCTGTGTAGATATTTGCAACCGATCCTGAAGCTAGCGTGCATGCTCTAGTTAAGGCTACTAGTTCTGCAGCTTGAGCTGAAAATGATCTGAAGACGACCTGAAGCAACTACTTCAGTGGTGGAAGTTACTGCATATCCTGCTCGTCTGTTACCTTCAATAACTTGAGCTGAACCATCAACAAACAACTCCAATTCCGTTCTCTATGGGAGTTTCTGCTATTTCACTTGTCGCTGCATATGTAAGCGTAACACAATCATGAGTCATTTCGCCTTCATCCTCTAACACAAATTCAGTCATTGCAGACATCATACATGAGGATGGGTTCGTGACTGGTGCACGCTGTATAACAATATTCGGGGCTGTGAGAGTTGCTAACTTCTCTTTTATGCTACCTTTCACAAAAATTCTTTGGTCATTGTGTTGGATTACAGGAAAGGTAGCTACTCACAGCCCCAATAATTAGTTTTTTCCTGGTCTTGTTGTGCTCTTAGAAGAGCCTGAACTAACTGTCCTATAGTTTCAGTGGTCACTGGAACTACTTCAGGGTTGTGTGCAGGCTGAGAAGGAGCAGAATTATGCATAGCATTTCTTTTACTATCTTGCAACTTCTTCCTACACTCTTTCTCCCAATGTCCTAATTTTGCACAGTATTTGCATTTGCTTTCTCTTTTAGACCATCTATTGTCTTGTTTCGTTGTGTTAAACGTAGCTGCTGCTACTCTTACTTTTGCCTTGATATCAGCATCTCTTTCCCATGTAGCTAACCTGTCTAGGTTACTTCTGAGAGTTCTGTTAGACCAAGTTAGATCTAAGAATGGTAAAGCTTTTCTGTATTCGGCTACAAGGCCATCTGACCATATCTGAACCAGGGTCCCTTGTCATCCAGCACACTTTCAGGGTCATCAACAATTCCACTGTAAATTACAGCTGACTGACAAAATCTCTCAGTATATTCACTCACAGTTTCTTCTTTCCTTTGCACACAGGTAGTAATTCTAGACCAATCTATTTTGGGTCCTAAGATATTCTTTAGGATTTTCAAAATACCTTCTCTTAAATCACCCTTACTGGCATTTCGCAGTTCAGAAGTGACAGCAGATTCAAAACTGTTGAATTCAGATTCAGTTAGTATTTGTGACATCAGCTGCGTGACTTCTGTCAACGACATGTCATAAAGACGCATTTTACTGATCAATGTTCTTCTAAATTCAGAAAATGTGTGCGTGCTGCTGGTAAACTTTGAGATAGTCTCTCTATATCTTTAGGACCTAAAGCTTTGGCAACAGGTTGTATTTGCACCACAGAAGAATTGAGAGGAACACTATCAGTTTCCTCAATCCCCTGAGATCTCCTCCTCGCACCACACACACATTGAAGGAATTTACAGGCACATCAGTTACTGATTGAGAGCTACATCTGTTTCAAAAACGCTTGTAAATCAGGGTAAATGTTATCAGGCTGACTTACTTCCACATCAGTTTTGCCTCTTTCTTGAGGTTCAATTTCTTGGTCAAAGTGTATATTCTAGCACGGAGTTCATTGTTCTGTTTCTCTAGCTCTGAAATACGCTGAGACTGTTGTGTCGCTAGTTACACTGAATTCTCTGTGACAACAGATAATGCCTTTCACATTGTTCTTGAATACATGCTCCCAGTACCTTTTACACTCATCTACAGACCAAGTCTTGTCTGGATGGATCTCATATTTCTGAGTTAGTTCTTGTCTAACTTTCTCAGTGACTATTATGTTCATTTGCACTCCTAAAAGTGATTTGAATTCGCTATCTGACCACAAAGGAGTCGCTAGACCACCTTTTTCAGTTGTGGGGATCAGTCTAGCATTCTTTCTAAACATTTTGTGAGTTTCTTTGTTATCACACAATCAAAACACTAAAACTTCTCTGATCAACAGAGGGTACACTTGTTAACACAGATCAACTATTGTTAACCTTCCTGGCAAAGCAGAGGATAACACAATTCACTAGCACTTTACGCTAATCTTCCCTGCATGAACAGAGGATAACCAATTCTTCCCTGCCAAAACAGAGGATAACAAATATTAGCACGTAATGCTAAATCTTCCCTGCCTGAACAGAACAGAGGATAAACCAAAAATTAGCACGTAATGCTAACCTTCCTGCCTGAAAGAACAGAGGATAAACCAAAAATTAGCACGTAATGCCAACCTTCCCTGCCTGAAAACAGAGGATAACCTTCCCTGCCTACAAGAACAGAGGATAAACTCTTCCTGTCTGAAAACAGAGGATAACCTTTAGTTAAACAAAACCCTACAGATGTATGTTAACTCTTCTCTGACGGCACAGAGGATACAAAAATTTGTACTGGTCTTAGGTTCTTTCGGATTAGAGACAGCACTCACCAGAGAGAAAATTTCAGTCTGGGAATCCTTGTTCAGTTTGAAGTTTCGCTGGATTCCAAAAGATGCAGATCTTTGTTTGAGCTTGAAGTCTTTCAGGTGAGAAAGCTGGAACTCTATCCGGGTCACGGCACCATCTGTTGAAAACTCTGTTCTTCTAAAGTAGAAAACTCAGAAGAGAAGACCAGGAGACTTCGGATTCGATCGTCAGCAGAATTTCTTTATTCTATGACATGTGTTGTTATCTGCAGTCATCGAAGATCTCATCTAAGTCATTTTACAGGGTATCTTATAGGTATTTTGGAGGAGGGATTCTTAGAGGTGGAGACAAACATCAAACAAAGCAAACATCTGAGGGAGGCGTTAGTTAATTACAGGAACCTTCCCGTGGTCCAATAAACCTAACAAAGGTTGAATCTGACTCCTTGATCTTACCATTAACATAAGAGACAAAAGGCACCGTTGTCTCGAGCTCAAATGGTCAGGAAACGCTCTCAAACATCTGTATTTCCTGACACTTTCTTTAGTCAGGAAGTGTATCTAAATTAAACATTTAAAATACAATTTGTAATCCTTCATGATGATAACTTCAAACTCTTTGCAATTTTTCTCTGAGAAACTCCTTTCTGATATTGCTCCACTATTTTTCGCCGCAGCATTGGGGGAATTGGTGATCCTCTTCTCATCTTGACTTCTGAGAGACTCTGCCACTCTGAGAGGCTCTTTTTATACCCAATCATGTTGCCAATTGACCTAATAAGTTGCAAATTGGTCCTCCAGCTGTTCCTTATATGTACATTTAACTTTTCCGGCCTCTTATTGCTACCTGTCCCAACTTTTTTGGAATGTGTAGCTCTCATGAAATCCAAAATGAGCCAATATTTGGCATGACATTTCAAAATGTCTCACTTTCAACATTTGATATGTTATCTATATTCTATTGTGGATCAAATATACGTTTATGAGATTAGTAAATTATTGCATTCCTTTTTTATTCACAATTTGTACAGTGTCCCAACTTTTTTGGAATCAGGTTTGTAAATTTTCAGAGCCCTAACGGGGTAGAACAGGGAGCAAACGCAGAAAGCGCTATGACCTGGGCTCTGAACGGAGTGGAGAGCACCTTCGGTACATAACCCAGCCTTGGTTTCAAACCTTTGAAAATTAAAGAAATAGACGGGCAAAGCGCCATTTCGATGAATTCTGTCAGTGAAGTGTTTGGCTGATGGTGAAAGTTACTTCAAGGTAAATGTATTTAACGCTTGCCTAGACATCATCATATCTCAGCTGAGTTTGCGATTTTCAGCTTTGAGAACAGTTGCCAATTTGTTCAGAGTGGTCCAGCCACAAATACTTGCAACTGAGGAGAAGAACGCTATATACGAGGGGGCACAGAGGTTAGTGGAGAGATACAACGAAGACTTGTTTCCAGCCCTTCCACAACAACTGATAGCATTCAGTGCAGCCTTTAAAAGATACATCTCTGGGATGACAACAGATCAAGATCTGGACAGTTTATTTTATTGTTGAGAACAACTATTACATTTAGCTTCAGCGACATATGCACCATTTTCATATGCACCGCTTCAGCGGAGCGCTCTTTTTCAAAACTGAAGCTCATCAAGAATGATTTGCGCAGCACCATGTCACAGAACAGACTATGCACGAGGTCGAGAATTAAACACCAAGGACATCGTGAATGAATTTGCTGAAAGAAAGGCCCAGAGAAGGTAAATAAAATGAGTTTTGGTTTTTTACATCTTGGGCCACCATGCCCAACAAAATTGTTTGTGTTTCCATTAGAAGTTTATTATTGACATTGGCTGAGCTTTAGTTATTTTATAATTATAATTTTTTTTTTTCTGGTTGTGAAAACGTTTTTTGGATAGAGTGTTTATTTATGCTATTGTTTTCTTTTTGATACGCTACAGTGAATGTCTATAACGCCTGGGGATGCTTGCAGAAGGTGGCAGCAGGGGCCATAGACATAAAATAAATACCGCAGGGACAACAACCCAACCCCTAGGACAATCGGAATTGACACGCCACAATCGAAACTCGTATTACATCTAACAGCCCCACCTTTTATGGTGAGATGATCATGGCGGCGCGCACAACAGACGCAGCGGCTTATCTCTCTCTCCCGACAGAACGGTGTTTTCGTGTTTTTTGTCTTGTAAGTCGCAATGTTTTTGAACATATTCGTCTCGTCTAACTGTCTTAAAGCGCGCATACAGTCGTGAGTTTCTGCTCAATGTCGGCAGAACCACATTTTTTTAGTTAAACTCCGCACACGCCGAAGAGCTGCGGGACCTCTGTCTGCTCCGGAGGCCTACTCCATCACCGACCCCCACTACTGCATCTCGCCCACAGCGGAGGCGCTACAAGCGGCGTGAGAGGAAGCAGAAGAGGGGTAAGCGCGGAGGTATCCGAGCTAGGCTAGCGGCTAACCCACACAAGCCAGCTATCCCCACCATCGTACTGGCGAACGTACGCTCTTTGGACAATAAACTGGACTACATCCGACTACTTCGCTCTACTCAGAGGACTGTAAGAGACTGTTGTGTTTTTGTATTTACGGAAACATGGCTTAACAACAGCGTTCCGGACTGCGCCATTCAGTTCGAGCAGCTAACATGCTATCGAGCAGACAGAGCTCTCGTCGAGGGAGGTAAGAGACGCGGCGGCGGGCTTTGTGTTTACATCAATAATGTATGGTGCCGCGACGCTGTTGTGGTCTGCAAACACTGCTCACCCCTGGTGGAGTTTATGATTATTAAGTGCCGGCCGTTCTATCTACCGAGGGAATATACAGCCATTCTTCTCGTTGCTGTATACATCCCTCCCAACTCCAACAACAACAGGAGTGAGGCACTGAATTATTTGTACCAGCACATCAGTGAGCAGCAGACAGCCCACCCAGATGCTTTTCTCATCTTGGCTGGAGACTTTAATCACGCAGACTTAAAGAGTGTGTTCCCGAAAATATACCAGCATGTTGACTTCCCTACAAGGGGAAAAAACACGCTGGACTTTGTTTACACCACCCAGAGAGGAGCATACAAGGCCCTCCCCCTCCCCCATCTCGGAGCCTCAGACCACATCACTGTCATGCTAATGCCTGCATACAGACCGCTCGTTAAAGTCATCAAACCGACACACAAACCGATTCAAGTGTGGCGGAAGGGTCGTCAGAGGCACTTCAGGACTGTTTGAAACCACTGACTGGAATATGTTCAAGCAGGCTGCCACATACAACAATACTACAGACCTCCAAGAATACACTGAGATCTGTCACTGCCTACATCACCAAGTGCATTGATGATGTAACGTAGGGCTGCACGATTCTTGCAAAAATGTGAATCACGATTTTTCTCCATGGGAATTGAGATCACGATTCTCATACACGATTCTCATTTTTTTTCAAACTAAATTTATTTCACTCAAGTACAAAAAAAAAAAACACCATTCAGAATAATGGAGTAACACAAATTGTCTCTCTGTATTTTTAGACCCCTTAAAGTGAATAATTTAAAAGCTTTAAGTTGTTGAACATAAAAGAACATTAACAATATTAAATAAATAGAACCCGTGCTTTTTGCTCCAATTGGCACAGAACCTTAAAGGTTCTTGGCCAAGAACACTAACCTATCAACATTTTGAGGTTTCAGGGAGGAACGAGGCATGTTACAATGTTCCCCTGTGCTAAAACCCTTTCTGATGGGGAACTTGTAGCAGTGATACAAAGGTATTTCCTTGCCAGCACAGACAGTTTTGGATATTGTCCCTTGTGTTCCTTCCACCAGACTATGGGGTCATCTTCGCTGTCAATGTTTCTTGTGAGCAGATATGAGCCTAGCTCCATGTCAACATCATTCTCTTGAGAAGAAACATCAGATGGTGCAGCTGCCTCATTGCCCTTTGCTGCTTTAAAAACTGCCTAAGGTCTTTCTTCTTTTCAGGGGGCAGTGAAGGCTGGGCGCTAGGGCAGTTGTGGGGGACTTTGCTGGAAAAAGAAAAGATCACTTAAAATCTTAATATTCTACACTTGCTAACAAAAGTAACATCTCAGCAGTTAAAAACTAAGGTGGGTTAGCTAAATCCAATTTCAATTATTTGCAGCTAACAATGAGCCTAATGTAAATGTCTTACTCTGTGAGACAATAAATATCATGAATTACGAAAGATATACTTACCATACCAATGCTAGTCATCTCATTTTCAGTCTATCCTTGACACTGACTTTTTGTCCTCGCCGACATAGTCCAGTTTAAACCGTGGATCCAATGCTGTGGCTACGTCGAGCAGTTCCTGAGTGTGTGGATCACTATACTTTTCTTTAAGGTAATGCAGGATTTTTGACTATTGATCATGCGAGATCTGTATCATCTTCCTGCACTGCCATCATTGTCTCTAAAAGGTGGAGGACTGGCTTGACTGAGGAGATAGTAACATAATGCTCTCCTGACAGAGCATCAGTAAAGTCTGCCAGTGGGGTGAGCGTCTTGTTGACCACTTCAAGGACTTCGATATCCTGCCAGGTTGGTGTCAGGTGTCTAGCCTTCCGATCAGAGGAGAGAACATGTCCAATAGCAGTTTGCTGTTCAAGGATCCTCTGGACCATAGCTTGTCGGGATCCCCATTTTGTTGGGCACTCTGTTTTAAGCTTGTGTTTAGGCAGGTTGAGCTCCTTTTGGGCAACAGCAAGCTCCCTCCTCCGCTTCCAACTATGGCTGAAGTAGGCCACAAGCTTTTTGCAAAGACCCACAGCACGGTCAATCCGTGAATCTTTCATTGCATTCTCTAAAAATAAAATTTGTATTTGTTATCAACTCTGCAAAATGAATTTAACATTCCATACATTTTCTTGCATTAAATGTTAAAATAGCTATTACAATTCAATATAATGGGACACAAAGCAGGATAAACTTAATTGTGTGCTTAAACTTTAACTTTTTTATCTAAATTTTAAATAAAAGTAATTAGTTAAAGTCACAGATTAAAATGTAGAAACATACAATCCTCAATGTTCATTTAAGCATCAGAGTAAAAGTCCCATTTATACTTTTATTTTTCTGCTTATGTCTGGTTAATGTGTGTATATATTAGCGTTGCACAATAAATCGAATTAAATCGTGATTAGGCAAAACTGCGGCTCTGTGTATTAAATGTTGCTCCACTGAAAGCAGGTGATGGAGATTTACTGCTGATTACAGAATCTGCTTTACTGACAAAATGTGCATGACAATTGCATTAGATCAGTGGTTCTCAAGCCTCTCCATGAAGTACCCCCAGCACTGCACATTTTGTATGTCTCCTTTATCTGACACACCCACTTCAGGTCTTGCAGTCTCCACTAATGAGCTGATGAGTTCAATCAGGTGTGATAGATGTGGAGACAAACAAAATATGCAGGGCTGGGGGTACTTCAGAAAAGGTTTGGGAACCACTGCATTAGATTAATTGTGCAGCCCTAAATAGTACCTTGTGTGTTTTTATTTTATTTTGTTTTCTGTCATAGGTCAAGTATTTAATAAAAAAAAACAACGACACATTTTTCTGATTTAAATGAAAATATGAAAATGTTACTGGGTGTTTAATATACAGCTCACCTATAGCCAGATGTAGCCTATGGCCAAAACATTGAAGCCTTGTCCAGTTGTTCAGGGAGGCTGCTTTTACAATGTTTGCTCCACTGTCTGTGGTGATGCACACCATTTTTTCCTCCTCCAAACTCCAGGAGTCAAGACTCTCCTTTAGTCCCTGTGCCAGTTCCTCACCAGTGTGATCAGCAGGGAAGAACGCCGCCTGTAGACAGCGGCTTTTCACGCTGAAGTCACTTGTTATGAAATGCACTGTCAAGCTTTAAATACGGCTCCATGGTTCGGCTTGACCATAGGTCTGTTGTTGCAGCGAAGTTCTGCATATTTTGCAGTTCTTTCTCGACTGTCATTCGACACTGGGTGTATAGACCTGGCAGTGCAACGGATGAAAAATAGTTGCGAGAGGGCAAAGAGTAGCGCTTGTCTAAAGTCTTTATCATTGCCTTAAATCCCTCGTTTTCAACAGTGTTGATTGGAGCCATGTCTTTAGCTAAATGATAAGCGATGCTTTGTTATCTCTTTGTGCCGCTGGGAACTTGGAGGGTATGGCGATGCTCCGCATACAACGCCTGAGTTATGGAAGTTTGTGTGGTCTGGCGACTGGTATTTTGAGGTGTGGCTCCTTGTCTTTCATGGCTAACTCATACTGTATTCTGTGGTGACGCTTTGAGGTGATTGTAGAGATTCGTGGTGTTACCTTGCGGTGTGCTGCGACGATGCCAAAGCACTGCTTACAAATTACTCTTTGCGCATCGCCTTGAGATTTAAATCCGAAAAGTTCCACACGGTGGAATGTGCCTTTTTTCTGTACCAATATTGATACATCCTCACTCTCACCGTCGCCACCAGGATTTTCCACACTGGGGTTCATTTTTTCCTCTCTCTTACCGCTACAAATCCACCACGAAAATGACTCCGTTAGGTCTGCCGCCTTGTTACACGTCACGTGAGTGACAGCGGAACGTGGCCAATGAGGGAGAGGAGAGAAGGGATCGAGATGTATGATTGATTGGTGAATTAATCGTGTTTTGTTATTGTATGAGTGTGACCAATAACGCGTGAATGTAGCAGTACACGGAAGTAAATCGCCGTCATTTAGAAATTAGATCGCATTTATGTATGAATCGAGATCGTGATTTTTTTTCGATTAATCGTGCAGCCCTACTGTAACGGTCACAAAGACTATCACTGTCCGGGCCAACCAGAAGCCGTGGCTGACAGGGGAGGTCTACAGACTTCTGAATGCTCGGAACGCTGCCTTTAGAGCTGGAGATGAGGAGGGCCTGAGGACAGGTAGGGCCAACCTATCCCGCGGCATTAGAGAGGCCAAGAGACAGTACTCCAGGAGGATAGCCCATCGCTTCAGCGACAGCAGAGACACTCGGAGCCTGTGGCAGGGAATACAGACCATTACGGACTACAAGCCCCCACCACAGACCTGTGACAGCACCATCCCCCTGCTGAAAGAGCTGAATGCCTTCTTTGCTCGCTTTGAGGCACAAAACAGCACCACTGCACAGAAGACTCCACCTCCTCACGGCGACCAGGTGAAGACGCTGTCCTCGGACAGCGTGAGGAGATCCCTCAGCAGGATCAATGCACGCAAAACTCCGGGTCCTGACAACATTCCTGGGCGTGTACTGAGAGACTGTGCAGTGGAACTCACTGATGTCTTCACAGACATCTTCAACATCTCACTAAGTCAGGCTCTTGTCCCCACATGTTTCAAAGCTACCACCATCATTCCAGTCCCGAAGAAGTCATCTCCATCCTGCTTCAATGACTACCGTCCAGTAGCACTCACTCCTGTTCCCATGAAGTGCTTTGAACGGCTAGTCATGCAACACATCAAGTCTGTCCTCCCCCCCTCCCTGGACCCCTTCCAGTTTGCATATAGGTCCAACCGCTCGACCGATGATGCCATCGCCACTGCCCTCCACCCAGCCCCAGCCCTTTTTGGACTTTCTGACCGGAAGAACTCAGGCAGTACGGGTCGGCATTAACACATCCAGAAACCATCACACTGAACACAGGGGCCCCCCAAGGATGTGTGCTGAGCCCCCTCCTCTTCACTCTGCTGACCCACGACTGCACACCGTCACACAACTCTAACCTTTTCATTAAGTTTGCGGATGACACGACTGTGGTGGGTCTCATTAGCAACCGAGATGAGACAAACTACAGGAGCGAGGTGAGCCACCTGGCTGGGTGGTGCAGGGTCAACAATCTCTCTCTGAATGTGGAGAAGACGAAGGAGATTGTTGTTGACTTCATGAGAGTGCACACTCAGCATGCTCCTCTGACCATCAACGGTGCGACTGTGGCGAGAGCGAGCAGCACCAAGTTCCTGGTTGTGCACATCACAGAGGACCTCTCCTGGACTAACAACACTGCAGCACTGGCCAAGAAAGCACAGCAGCGTCTCTACTTCCTCCGCAAACTCAGAAGAGCCAGAGCCCCGACCCCCATCATGTGCACTTTCTACAGAGGCACCATCGAGAGCATCCTGACTAGCTGCATCACTGTGTGGTATGGCGCCTGCAACGCGTCCTGCCGCAAGTCCCTTCAACGGATAGTGAGAGCAGCTGAGAAGATCATTGGTGTCTCTCTCCCCTCCCTCCAGGATATCTACAGCACCCATCTCACCCGCAAAGCCCTCAGCATTGCAGGTGATCCCACCCACACGACACACAGCTGCCATCAGGGATGAGACTGCGGAGTCTCCAGGCGAGGACCAGCAGACTGAAGGACAGCTTAATCCATCAGGCTGTCAGGAAGCTGAACTCCCTCCCGTCCTTGCCCCCCCTCCCCTCTTTTACCCCACGCAACACTGAACTCTGACACTACGAGCGGTAGTGAGCAGATGCGGACACAGACTGAGAGAGAGAGCCATGAAGAAGAGAGAGAGAGCCACGAAGAAGAGAAGCCGTGTTTATGTTTGGTTAAAGTTTTATTTTGTGTGATTAAATACCTTTTTTGGCTCGTCACCCCTGACTTCCTCGTCCTTCCTTCCCTGATCCCCGAACCTTGCTACACTGGTGCCGAAACCCGGGACGAGGAAGCCGGTACGCCGTCATGCAACCCGCCCAGCCTACCCCACTTGCGGTGCTAGTGAAGTCACTCGCAGGTCTTCATCAGGCGCAACACCAAGCGCTGATGGACATGAAGCTGGAGCCAGAAGATCGCTTCCGGCTCTTAGTCCAGGCGCAGGATGAAGACCGGCGGGCCATCCGGAGCTTGCTAGGCCGGGAGGAAAACCCCGTCGCAGTTCCATCGATCGCCCACGTCCCGCTGATGAAGATGGGACCCCACGACGACCGGAGACCTTCGTGGACCTTTTTGAAAAAACAGCGGAGGCGTGTGGCTGGGCGCGCAGCCAGTGGCCGGTGCGCCTGATTCCCCCTGCTGACGGGGGAAGCACAGGTAGCGGCCCAACAGTACCCAACAGTGTTCTCACCCCTGCCCGGTCGCACAGACCTCGTACAGCACCACATCGAAACGCTCCCCGGGGAAGTGGCGCGCAGCCGCCCCTATCGCCTTCCGGAACACAAGAAAAACGTAGTTCAGGAAGAGTTAAAGGCCATGCTAAACTTGGGCGTAATAGAAGAATCGCATAGTGACTGGGCGAGCCCGATAGTGTTAGTTCCTAAAACGGACGGCTCCGTCCGGTTCTGTGTGGACTACAGGAAGGTGAATGCCGTGTCGAAGTTCGACGCTTATCCAATGCCCCGAGTTGACGAGTTGCTTGATCGGTTAGGTGCGGCACGCTTTTATTCGACACTGGATTTAACGAAAGGGTATTGGCAGATCCCCTTATCGCCACTATCCAAAGAAAAGACAGCCTTCACCACGCCGTTCGGATTACACCAATTCGTAACACTGCCGTTCGGTTTGTTTGGGGCTCCCGCCACCTTCCAGCGCCTCATGGACAAAGTCCTCCGGCCCCATTAGCGCGCGTCGCCGCTGCCTATCTGGATGATATCATCATCCATAGTAATGATTGGCAGCGACATATGGAACATCTCCGCGCGGTCCTGAGGGCGCTGAGGGTGGCCGGGCTCACGGCAAACCCGCGGAAGTATGCAATTGGGTGGGTGGAGGTACGGTATCTGGGCTTCCACTTGGGCCATGGGCAGGTGCGTCCCCAAATTGATAATACGGCGGCAGTTGCGGCCTGCCCAAGTCCCAAGACCAAAAAGGAGGTGAGACAGTTCCTGGGGCTGGCAGGATATTATAGGAGGTTTGTTCCTAATTTTTCGGACCTCACCAGCCCGCTGACTGATCTCACTAAAAAGGAAGCACCCGACCCGTTCCAGTGGACGGAGCTGTGCCAACAGGCCCTAACCAAGGTAAAGGCTGCCCTGTGCGGCGGCCCGCTCCTGCACTCTCCTAATTTTGATCTCCCTTTTTTGTTACAGACAGACGCGTCGGACAGGGGGCTGGGCGCCGTCCTGGCCCAGGTGGTCGGGGGAGAGGAACGGCCGGTGCTGTATCTAAGTCGGAAGCTCTCAAAAAGAGAGACTAGATACAGCACCGTGGAGAAGGAATGCTTAGCCATCCGGTGGGCCGTCCTCACCCTCCGCTACTACCTCCTGGGTCGGGAGTTCACCCTCTGTTCGGACCACGCGCCCCTCCAGTGGCTCCACCGCATGAAGGATACCAACGTGCGGATCACCCGTTGGTATCTAGCTTTACAGCCCTTTAAGTTCAAGGTGGTCCACAGGCCGGGGGTACAGATGGCGGTAGCCGACTTCCTCTCCAGGAATGGGGGCTGCAGGCCGGAGGGCTCACCGGCCTGAGACGGGCGGTGGGGGTATGTGGCGAGTGGGGCGTGGGAAGGCGGAACGCGCTAAGGAGAGAGCGGGTTCGGAGACGAGCGGGGAAACAGTTGGCAAGTGAATGATGATTAACACCTGTATCTGATTCCAGTGATTGCCGGAGAGAGTTCAAAAGCGTCCAGCCCGCCACCAGACGAGAGTCGAGCGGTAGTGAGCAGATGCGGACACAGACTGAGAGAGAGAGCCACGAAGAAGAGAGAGAGAGCCACGAAGAAGAGAAGCCGTGTTTACGTTTGGTTAAAGTTTTATTTTGTGTGATTAAACACCTTTTTTGGCCCGTCACCCCTGACTTCCTCGTCCTTCCTTCCCTGATCCCCGAACCTTGCTACAATGTGGAAGAATTGACAATAAAGCAGACTTGACTTGACTTGACTTTTATCTAATCAAAGCCATAGGGATTCACCATCCGGTCACATGTGACACGACCAATGAAATCTTCAGAATCTGTGGTGGGCGGGGTTTGTGCTTTAACATGGCTTAAAAAAGGTGAGGAATATTCACATCATCTTACAATGGCAGAAACAACGAGAGGAAGAAAGAACTGGGAGATGGCTTTATAAAGTTAAAATAACTAGGAGAAATAGAAAGGAAGAATCCATTATTTCTAGACTTAGATTTGGATATACAGCACTTAACAGTACCTTGAATAATATAAGACAACATCAGACAGGAAAATGTGATCAAGAGGAAACTGTGGAACACGTTATAATGAAATGTCCGATGTTTAGTGAAAGGAGAATATTGGTTTGTAATTTGAAAATAATTAAGATGAAGTTTGACTTTACAAACATGTTGCAAAGGAACTCATATGATGAATGTATAATTTTTTAATGCTTTATCTGAATATGACTGATTTAGGTATTTGTAAAAAGGTTTTGCGAACCTAACCAGCAGGTGGCGGTAATGCGTCTTGAAGTTGTATACCAACCACCATTAAAATCCACAAGAATAAGAAGACATCGTTTTACAAATCTAGTACAGAAATTGAAGACATGAGTGATCCAGAATCAGCCAGAATAAAACAAGAAGATACTGAGGAACAAACAGGTTGGTGTCCATTCATGATTCATCGTTATTGACAACTAAGACACATTAAGGCTTTAAAAAAATATGCAGTGGCTGTGAAATAATATAAATCATTTTAATTTCACTAACAATGAATGAAAGAACTAACTTTCTGTGCATCAAAGATCTGATTATTGATATTCACAGATAAATATGTGATCCGTTTGGTTTGGTTTCTGTTATTACAGTTTATTTAAGCTGCTTACACAAAATATTTAAAATTTCTGAAACATGACACTTAAACACCAGAAGCACACACCAAATCTGCAGAACCATACACTAATTATCAGCCTTTGACTCAGTTTCAATTTAATAAAACACTTGTTTGCAAAACACAACACACAATTCTCTATGTAACACAAACTATGTTTTCCTTTGAGATGTGTTTGTGATATTTTGAATGCAATTCTTCATTTTGCAAGAGATGTGAGGCACTTTGCATTTTGTGTGTGCAATTCTCGGATTTGTGTAAAGTTTTGAAAATGTGTGTAAGCAACTGAAAATAACTGTAAATCGGATTCACTTCAACTGATTTTAACAACATATTTTCTTTATTTTAGACTGGATAGAAGTAAAACAGCAAAGACATGAGCTGAATGAAGTGGAGGAGGGACATTGTAAAATCAAAACCTCAAGAAAAAAAGCCAAACCGCTGCACACCTGCTCACAGTGTGGCAAGAGTTTCAGAAACAAAGGAGTCCTTAAGAGACACATGAGAATCCACACTGGAGAGAAACCGTACACATGCCCTCAGTGTGGAAAGAGTTTTACTGCAGCACAAAATCTCAGTTATCATCTGCGCATTCACTCTGGAGAAAAGCCATTTGGCTGTGATCAGTGTGATAAAAAGTTTATTTCATCAGCAAGTCTAAAAATTCACCTGACAGTTCATTTAGACGAGAAGCCTCATGTGTGTTCTTACTGTGGAAAGAGTTTTTCCTGGCTGGCCAGTTATAAAAAGCACCAGAAAATACATGATGAAGTGAAAGATCATGTGTGTTGTGAGTGTGGGAAGAGCTTTACTAGATCTGACCGTCTGAAATGTCACCAAAGGATTCATACTGGAGAAAAACATTACACGTGCTCATATTGTGACAAGAGTTTCAATCAGTCAGGATCCCTGAAAAAGCATGAGCGAATTCATACTGGAGAGAAGCCGTATCGCTGTACTCAGTGTGGAAAGAGTTATGCTTATGCATCAGGTCTCTGTTATCATCGGCACATTCACTCTGGAGAAAAACTATTTAACTGTGATCAGTGTGATAAAAAGTTTATTTCATCGTCAAGTCTAAGAAATCACCTGACAGTTCATTCAGACGAGAAGACTCATGTGTGTTCTTTCTGTGGAAAGAGTTTTTCAAGGATGTATGTTTGTAAACAGCATCAGAAAACACATGTAGAAGAGAGAGATCATGTGTGTTCCTTCTGTGGAAAGAGTTTTTCAAGGCTAGACATTTGTAAACAGCATCAGAAAACACATGAAGAAGAGAAAGATCATGTGTGTTGTGAGTGTGGGAAGAGCTTTACTAGAGCTGTCTATCTGAAACGTCACCAACAAATTCATACTGGAGAAAAACCTCACAAGTGCTCATATTGTGACAAGAGTTTCACTCATTCTGGAAACCTGAAAGTTCATGAGCGAGTTCATACTGGAGAGAAGCCGTATCACTGTACTCAGTGTGGAAAGAGTTTCACTCGGTCAGAAAATCTAGTGACTCATATTAAAAAGCATTGTTCTGTGTCTGAGTGAGAAAATGTTTTCTACAAATTCAATATTTCAAGTAAATAATGTGAGATTCAGACACATTGAATATGAGATTAGCTAAAAAATATATATTTTTATGCTATGAAATACCACAAGATTTTCAAAAGAAAATTCAGCATGTGTTTCGGTGGGGGGTGAATGTACAGCGCTCTCTCTCCACCTCAATACCACGACCGAGGTGCTCTTGAGCAAGACACCGAACCCCCAACTTCTCCCTGGTCGCCGCAGCATAAATGGCTGCCCACTGCTCCGGGTGTGTGTTCACGGTGTGTGTTTTCACTATTGTGTGTGTGCACTGTCAAAAAAAAAATGTTTGTTTTGTTTTTGTCCCACTTTAATTGTGTATGCCTGTAATTTAGCTCCAAATCACAGGTGAAAATTGTCATTTATTGCCTCCTCTACGAAATAATGAATTACTCCAGTAAATATCCATCCATGAAATGTAATATTTTGTCTTTCGTCACTATTTATGTTTGTCTTCATTAAAAATATAAACAAAATAAAAAATTCAAGTTTGGGAAGGTCACCCGCTCACCACATGGACTCTTGCACCATACAGACGTTTACATATCACTCCGAACTACAGTTCCCATCATGCATTGCACTGATCACACAGCTGTCACCAATCACATGCTCACCTAAGAGCTATTACACACACTACCTACTAATATAAGAAATAAGACCTACAGGTGCATCTCAATAAATTAGAACGTCGTGGAAAAGTTCATTTACTTCAGTAATTCACCTCAAATTGTGAAACTGTGTATTAAATAATTCAGTGCACACAGACTGAAGTAGTTTAAGTCTTTGGTTATTTTAATTGTGATGATTTTGTCTCACATTTAACAAAAACCCATCAATTCACTATCTCAACTAATTAGAATACTTCATAAGACCAATAAAAGTGAATCGTTGGCCTTCTGGAAAGTATGTTAATTTACTGTATATGCACTCAATACTTGGTAGGGGCTTCTTCTGCTTTAATTACTGCCTCAATTCGGCGTGGCATGGAGGTGATCAGTTTGTGGCACTGCTGAGGTGGTATGAAAGCCCAGGTTTCTTTGACTGTGGCCTTCAGCTCTTCTGCACTTTTTGGTCTCTTGTTTTTGGTCTTCTTGTTACTCATTTTCCTCTTGACAATACCTCATAGATTCTCTCTGGGGTTCAGGTCTGGTGAGTTTTCTGGCCAGTCAATCACAACAACACCATGGTCATTTAACCAACTTTTGGTGCTTTTGGCAGTGTGGGCAGGTGCCAAATCCTGCTGAAAATGAAATCAGCATCTTTAAAAAGCTGGTCAGCAGAAGGAAGCATGAAGTGCTCCACAATTTCTTGGTAAATGGGTGCAGTGACGTTGGTTTTCAAAAAACACAATGGACCAACACCAGCAGATGACATTGCACCCAAATCATCACAGACTGTGGAAACTTAACACTGGACTTCAAGCAACTTGGGCTATGAGCTTCTCCACCCTTCCTCCAGACTCTAGGACCTTGGTTTCCAAATGAAATACAAAACTTGCTCTCATCTGAAAAGAGGACTTTGGACCACTGGGCAACAGTCCAGTTCTTCTTCTCCTTAGCCCAGGTAAGACGCCTCTGATGACAACTGTAGCCAAATTCCTTGACACGTCTGTGTGTGGTGGCTCTTGATGCCTTGACCCCAGCCTCAGTCCATTCCTTGTGAAGGGTGTCAATGATTGTCTTCTGGACAACTGTCAGATCAGCAGTCTTCCCCATGATTGTGTAGCCTAGTGAACCAAACTGAGAGACCATTTTGAAGGTTCAGGTTTTGAGTTGATTATCTCATCATATTCTAATTTGTTGAGATAGGATCCAGACTGAAGACTGTTGTATTGTGAGAAGAGTTTAATTCAGTCTGCACACATGAACGTACATGAGCGAGTTCATACTGGAGAGAAGCCGTATCACTGTACTCAGTGCTCAAAGACTCTTGTCATACATATGGAAAAGCATTGTTCTGTGTTCGAGTGATCATGTTTTCTTCAGATTACACATCTTACACAGTCCAGGTAGATGCTTAAGGTCATCGAATCAGAAACTTTTATTGGTCCCTAGATCTAGGCTTTCAGCGTATGAGCCAATTTATGAGCCAGTTTATTATTTCAGAATATTATTAGATTGTTTTGTTTTACAATTTGTATGTATTCTGATTCCTTTTAAACGATATTGTTCAGCACAATGGTTTACCATTGTTGTTTTATTGTGCTTTATAAATACAATAAATGAAATTACAAATCAATATTGTGAGATTCAGATAAAGTAGATTAGCTCACAATAAACTAGTTTGCTGTGAACTACCACAAGATTTGTGGCGATTTGTTTTTATATTGCCGGAGAACAGTACAGTTTAGCCACTTTAATCTTCATTTTTTGTTTAATTCAATGCATTGTCAATACTTTTGTTACAATATAATACAATATTTTTTGTTATATACAAAATGTTTCATATATATTTCTCTGCAACATAAATATTGATTAGACTCTGTATATTGATGCAAATAAAATTTGAATTCCCCTGACATCTGATCATTTTATTGATGTTTTGTATAACGGTATTTTAGTCATATTTTATTTTGTTCAGAAGCAGTGATAGATTTTATTTGTGTTGTTATTGTAGTTTGTCTCGGTCCGTTGACACACGATGAATTGTGTTAATGTGCCAATTTACAGAAGATCTCAGACATCTTCAGCATGAATGAGGCGAATACAAGGAGCTCGTGTTTTTTCAGCAGCTCAGATAAACACGATGAAAGACTATCAGCAGGAAGTCTCATTATCAAGAGATTATTCAGTGTAAATTAAGTGAACATAAGTAGTTGGATTTAGATAATTATTTTTCCAGTTTGTTTCTTTAATGCAAATCAGAAGCAGGATCTCATCTGGCATTAACAGGCTGGGACACGACTATGACCAGGGCACTGTAACTGGACAAGTTACTGTATTGTCTGTATTAACAGCAATACGCCGATTTCACGCAGCCGCCATTTTGAAATCGAAAGCGAGGCTCCGGTGGGAAGAAACCCGGAAGTAAAGGTAAACAACAATGACTTGGACTACCAACCTAGAGCTGCTACCGCGATTTAATATTGCAGATGTCGAAAAATGGGCCGATGAAGGATGTCGAATCCCACGAGCTGTTTTGTAAAAAAAAAAAAATTATAATAATAATCGGAAAGCGATGAAATGACAACTCTTTATCACACTCTTTTCGTTGATAGGATGTACAGCCTGGAACACAACAATATGACATCGCTGCTCCTGTGATTAAAGGCAATACTCGGGTTTCTTCCCACGGAGCCTCGCTTTCGATTTCAAAATGGCGGCTGCGTGAAATCGGCGTATAGTTCGCCATAAAACCAGGAACAAATGGAGCATGCGCAGAAGAGAGTAATGTGAAACATCGCAGAAGAAGAATCCAGAAGATGGCGGTAATGTAACGCTCTTGGATGCAAGGCAAGCCGCCGTTAAACCTCAATGAAGAAGAAGAGTGCTGGATATTTTAACGGACTAAAAGCGACGTTGTTATCGATCTTGAATGAAGGACAGTCGTGGAATATTTTCGCTGGATGTCGTATATTTCCAGTCTGTATGTGAGAGATGTTTCACTTTACAAATCTGCATGTTCTGATTAATAATTAATTCGAGTTTAATATGTTGGTAGACTCCTATAATCACTTCTGTGTGATGAAGAAGATTGCATGGCTAACGTTACATGTTTTCGTGTTTCTTTTCTAATGTACATGTTTATTTATTTATAACTACCGCCTTTATTCAGTCTGTTCATGTTGTGTGCATCTCTAAATATAATCTTTCCACTTTTCCTCGGAAGCACAAACTCCAGCTGCAGCAGCAAAAGCTTTAGGTTTATTTATTATAAATAACAATCATAATAATAATATAGATAATACAGAAGATATACAGATTTTCAGGGCTTTTTTAAACCTAATTACAACACCAATCGTCTGTGAGCCATGTGCTTGAAGATGTTTATAAAAAATACAGGTTACTAATACAATAAAAAAACATGGTAACATGAAAACATAATTTTGTTGTTGTTGTTATTCTTTTGCAGACACACTCTTCATATATAGTAGAGTTGTACTCCTAGCAAGCTTACTTGACGTGTATTAAAATGTATTTTATTGCATTTTATATATATTTTAAAAGGTAAACAAAGTACTTTGACAATAAATATATGCTTAGTTGTGCTTTAAGAAATATGCAAAACACAGGCATGATTATTGTGTAATTAAAGAAATCAGACTTATTTTACTCTTACTTAAGTATATTTTATGTTTACTTTGTGTAAGAATATACAAAAATTATACGGTGGATATAAAGTATATGTATCTTATTTATAAACCCTACACCTAATGCAATATATTTTAAATGTTTATGAAATGAACTTGTGCTTCAGCCTGCTTTTGAAAAGCAAGATGTCTTGATAAACATGTTTTACGATGAAGTATATTAATTCATATACACATATGAATACATTATAACTATAAAATATGCAAATTCATTCTTATACTGTACCAACTTATAATGTATTATAAATATAATTGTCAACTATACCTTAAAATCATTATGTTGTTCGATTTTACTTGTTTGTACTTGTAAAGATTACTGTTTTGTAAAACAATTAAAATACATTTTAATTTCACTTTTAAGTAAATAACATGAAACATTACTTTTAATAGGCTACTATTTAACTGTACTTTCCACAAGCATTTCAATATCGTTTTATTTAAAGTGCATTATACATATTTTGTTCCCAAAGATATGCTTAAAATACCTATTTATTGATTTATTTCTGTACCTAAATTCAAACAAGCTCAAAGTACCGTGTGATGCGCAAAAACAAACCTCATAGGCTTTTGTGGAAATTTGTCTTACTTGCGTAACACGTGGGACAAAAACCTGATTGGTTCTCGCGCACATCAACCAACTTGCGTTTACTAGTTCAGTGGCCTGTTGCATGAAGCTAGTTGAACAAACTCTGAGTTGCAGAGTAGGTTAAGAGTTGACTAATCCAACCTGATTTAGACCAAGTTCACCAGGCTCACAAAGCTTGATACAGGTGCATCTCAATACATTAGAATTGGTGGGTTTTGTTAAATGTGAGCCAAAATCATCACAATTAAAAGAACCAAAGACTTAAACTACTTCAGTCGGTGTGCATTTAATTTATTTAATACACGAGTTTCACAATTTGAGTTGAATTACTGAAATAAATGAACTTTTCCAAGACATTCTAGTTTATTGAGATGCACCTGTAAATGTTCTCTGCCAACTCAAAGTTTGAATCTGTGTTTGTGATTCACTCTGTGTCCACCTGAAAGTGTAACATGTGCAGCAAACAAAACAGCCAATTACACGAAACCTGGAAAACAACAGCTAAGCGTCAGTTAGATTGACTTCTCGTGAGAGTCAGCACAATGCACTTTTCTGCTGAAGATGAAGAGATGTCGTTAATAAAAACAGTGTTGTTTTTGATTTCTCCAGATCTGGTCTCAGTATCAGACAATGACCTACAGTGAAGCCCCTCCCACAACAATCCACCTATAAATACTGGAGAATATTCACATCATCCTACAAGAGAAGAACAAACTCCAGGTGCAGCAGCTGAAATCTGCGACTGTTAAAGATGGAGTTTATTAAAGAGGAGATTGAAGACATGAGTGATCCAGAAACACCCAGAATAAAACATGAAGATACTGACGAACAAACAGGTTGGTGTCCATTCATGATTCTTCATTACTGACTGCTGAGAAAGATCCAGTTCACTTGATTTTAACCACACAATTTTATTTTTTATTTTAGACTGGATTGAAGTAAAACAGCAAAGAGTGAAGCTGAATGAAGTTGAAAAGGAACACTGTAAAATAAAAAATGCAAAAAAAAAATCCAAACAGCTGCACACGTGCTCTCTGTGTGGAAAGAGTTTTCCTGGAGCATCAGGTCTCCATTATCATCTTCACATTCACTCTGGAGAAAAGCCATTTAGCTGTGATCAGTGTGAAAAAAAGTTTATTTCATCATCAAGTCTAAAACAACACCTTAAATTTCATTCAGATGAGAAGCCTCATGTGTGTTCTTTCTGTGGAAAGAGTTTTTCAAGGCTGGACAATTGTAAACAGCATCAGAAAACACATGCTGAAGTGAGAGATCATGTGTGTTGTACGTGTGGGAAGAGCTTTACTAGAGCTGGCGATCTGAAACAGCATCAAAAAATCCATACTGGAGAAAGACCTTTCAAGTGTTCATATTGTGACAAGAGTTTCATTGAGTCTGGAAACCTGAAAAAGCATGAGCGAGTTCATACTGGAGAGAAGCCGTATCACTGTACTCAGTGTGGAGAGAGTTTTACTGATGCATCAGGTCTCAGTTATCATCTGCACATTCACTCTGGAGAAAAGCCATTTAGCTGTGATCAGTGTGATAAAAAGTTTATATCATCATCACATCTAAAACAACACCTGAAAGTTCATTCAGATGAGAAACCTCATGTGTGTTCTTACTGTGGAAAGAGTTTTTCAAGGCTAGATGTTTGTAAACAGCATCAGAAAACACATGAAGAAGTGAAAGATCATGTGTGTTGTGAGTGTGGGAAGAGCTTTACTACAGCTGTCTATCTGAAAAAGCACCAAAAAATTCATACTGGAGAGAAGCCGTATCGCTGTACTCAGTGTGGAAAGAGTTTCACTCAGTCATCAACTCTAGTGACTCATATTAAAAAGCATTGTTCTGTGTCTGAGTGAGAAAATGTTTTCTACAAATTCAATATTTCAAGTAAATAATGTGATATTCAGATACAGTAAATGTGCAATTAGCTCAAATAAACTAGTTTTGCTGTGAAATGCCACAGTATTTGTGGGGATGTTTCTTCTGTGTTGATAGAGAAGAGCAAACATTTTTAGTCACTTTAATCTTACATTGATTTTTTTCAATTTAATTCAATGCTTCCTCAGTTTCTGACGTTTTTTGTAACATGCAATTTTTTCTAAGATACTAATTTAAACATTTCTGTGCAACAAAAATTTGCATAGGCTACTGATGCAAATTCAATTTCCATTTCACTGACATCTGCTTATGTGTGATTTTTATTGATGTGTTAGTCTGTTATAGTATTTAATTGCTCAGTAATAGATTTAATTTGTGATGATTCTGTAGTTTGTCTCAGTCTGTTGACACACAATAAAATGTTTTTAATGTGCCAATTTACTGAAGATCTCAGACATCTTCATAATGAGGAGAAAACAGGGAACTGTTGACTTTTCAGCAAGTTGAGAATATTTACATCATCCTACAAGAGATGGGCCGGATTATCCATAGACGGGATTGGACGAGTGCCCTGGGGCACCAAGTGATGAATGACTAGACCTTTAAAATATTTTTCATGTATATATATTATTTTGAAGAGATGCAGAAGCATAGAAAATGAACAGTTAATGATACACTATATACAGAGAGAATATAAAATATATGCACGGATATAAAGAATTGCAATTGGGTCAGGTCACAGTCCTTCCCCCAGTCGAGCATATTTATTCACAAATGGATAGGCAGCATCAGTTTAGTGGTTGTGTGAAATGTAAATAACAAAAAGGAGAAAATATCACGACACATAGCCAGGGCTGTACAGTGCGACTGAAAAGTACTACATGCGACTAACCCGATCAGCAAAGGCTATTTGTGTTTGCGCTGAGGGGAGCTTCAAATACTTGCATTTTTGCAGCATTGAGTAATGTATTGCAGACATATGTTGATTCATTGAATGCAATGTTAATCAGAATCCACTCACTGCTCAAAATACTGGAGTTTTGTTCATTGCGGAGTTGCATAAAGTAGACGGTTCATGCATAAAGTAGACGGTGTAAATAAAGATTTGTTGTGCTGTGCAGAGATCTTCATTGATTATGTGTGTTCCTGTGGCTCAGTGGTAGAGCATTGCGTTAGCAGCGCAAGAGGTTGTGGGTTCAATTACCAGGGAACACATGTACTGATGAAAAATGTATAACCTCAGTGCAATTGTAAGTCGCTTTGGATAAAAGCGTCTGCTTAAATGCATACAAATAAAATATTCTAATGGAGCTTTGTGAGAACACGATGAAGTGAGGGACAGCTTTTAAAGATTATTAAGGGAGTTTGCAAATGTGATATTAAATGAATACAGCAGTACAATCTATGTACACAAGATTAACACGAGATTGGGTGAAACTGTGTGTGTTAGGTCCCCTTTTAAAGTTAACAAGCGTAATAAAGTAACAAAGTTAAGAAAAATCATCTATCAATCTAAAAAATGTTAATACAACCCAGTGCTGGGTAAATATTGGACAGAACACATGCTGGGTTATTTTCAACCAACAGTTGTTTAACACAATCGCTGGATTCGTTCATATTTTACCTTGTGCTGGGTTGTATTTATCCCAGCATTTTAGGGTGTAGGCATCTCAATTATACGTTTTACAAAAAGTGGCTCACCCTACTTAATGAACAAAGGTTGTCAGTGTATGAGTGAAACCTTATATCACAGAATCCAACAGACGTCACGGGTCAATTTCTTGTGATTTTCATGTTAACGTTAAAATCAAATAAGAATGACAAGCGTCTCAATGTCGTAGTCATTCAGCCAGCGCCATCTGGAGGAAAACAAGCGTGTCCGCCTTTCCAGCTCAGTGTTAAACCAGCAGACGCGGGACGGTAGATGTTTACGACAGTGAGAGCGCGTTTACGGCGGAGTGTAGTATTTGCACGTATGCGGGAAGAAAACAAATGGTAAGACTCTTCTTTAAAATAAGAATATATGTGATATAACTAATAAGTGTTCGGATGTTACATTTTAATTTCCTGTATGCACTGTCTGTTCAGACCCGTGTACTTTTTATATATATGCTGCAAAATGAAACGGCTGCAGATAGTGAATGAGTATTTGTAATAGCAATTTAAATATCCTAGAATATACATTTGATGTTTCAGAGGAAGCTGTATTCTGACACATAATATTAATTGAAATGATCAAATTGATTGTGCTAGTGTTTAATGCGTACAAACGGGTATCTAATGTATTTTGTGTTCTTTTCCGTTTTTGCTTGTTTTAGTTTTTGTCTTCATATGTAATTTGGTTTTCAACCAATATATGAATCAAATTATATACAGTTGAAGTCAAAATTTTACACACACCTTGGAGAATCTGCAAAGTGTTAATTATTTTTACCAAAATAAGAGGAATCATAGAAAATGTATGTTATTGTTTATTTAGTGCCCACCTGAATAAGATATTTCACATAAAATATGTTTACATATATATACATTTAAATAAAATAACATATTTAGGCAAAATAAGAAAAATGTACACATCTTCATTCGGTTCGAAAGTTTTCACGCCCCGGGTCTTAATGCATGGTTTCTCCTTCTGGAGCATCGGTGAGTGTTTGAATCTTCTGTAATAGATGCATATGAGTCCCTCAGTTGTCCTCGGTGTGAAAAGATGGATCTCAAAATCATACAGTCATTGTTGGAAAGGGTTCAAATTTACGGGCATGAAGGATTTTTCTGAAGAACAGCAGGCAGTTTAACTGTTCAGGTCAAACAAGGGACTCATGAACAACTATCACTAAACAAAAAAACTGCTGTGGATAATTCAGGTAAGAGCAAAGTATTCAGAATCTAATATATGTAAATTTTTGAACAGGTCATTTTTATACATTCTACTATTATTTTCTCCTGTGGACTATACATAAATGCATTTTCTGTGAAATATCTTATTCAGGTCAGTATTAAATAAACAATAGCATGCATTTTGTATGATCCCTCTTATTTTGGTAAAATAATTAACATTTTGCAGATTCTGCTAGGTGTACATACACTTTTAACTTTAACTGTTTATAGCAGTACAGTTTGTCAGCAAATAAAACAAAAACAGAAATATTGGTACATTTTATATAGTAATTCAGTGACTTATGTTCAATGTTTTGCTCAGCCGATTGGGTCACCACCAGTGGCGGCTGGTCAATAGAGCCCCCCCCCCCCTTCAAGTTAGCCCCCTTTAACATGTTAACAATAAGTAAAAAATATATCGCAAATATTAACTAAATAAAATAATTTAGTCATAGTATTCTACTGTTAGTTATATTATAATTTATGGAAAATCAAAAAAATCAAAACTATATTTCTTTCATATTTGTGTGCGGGGCGCCGGACTAATGAGTGTGTATGGATTTACACAAACTTTTCAAAAGCATGTGATTTGAGGCTAAGCTCTAATTGGCTTGTTTCAAATTGTCCTTGGGGCGCGGGCTCCTCCCACTTTTGTTGTTAGAGCGAATCAATATTATTTTTATATGTTTGGCCTCGTGTGATTGGACCGTTCTCAATGACTCTCGTTCCACTCAGCAGCAGCTCATCAGTTGACAGACAGGTACTAATTAATGTGGAAGCAAGCGCAATATCTCCAGATGAAAGAAAATTCGGTTTTATCTTTACAAAAATACCCGTTCACAAGGCGTTCGGATGAAGAAGAAAAAAAAGGATCAAGGAGCTTGGACCAGATTGCCCGTACTTGCAAATTAATCAGCTGTCAAGTGATCGCGGTATTACTAACGGTTTAATTTTTCAGTTTGTTTGCGCCCCAACATTTTTTAGCACCAGCCGCCACTGGTCACCACACAGTTATCCAAAACCATGAACATTCATGAAGACACTGAGGAATAAAGAGGTTGTCCTTTCTTGATTTTGACTATTTACTGCTGAAGAATGTTATGATAACAAAGCGTCTGTTGGATTTTATATCCGCACTTAGAAAATAAGCAGTGAAATTACAACTAATTAAAAATGCATTGGACTATTCATCTAACTCTTTATAACGCTGTACGGTAATAGTTCGATACATCTTTTTTGAGTGTATTAACATCAGATTTAACCTCATTCTGTCAAAGATCACATACAAATATATTTCTGTTGTTTACTTTTATTGCATTTCGATTCAGATTGCATTTGATTTATAATATTTTTTCAGATCTGATGGAGGTGAAAGAGGAAAATCAAGAACCGAATGGAGTGGAGTGGTGTGAGAAACCTCAACGTCTTTTAAATGGAGAAGAAACCTTTAATGAAAACAATGTCTCACGAAGCAGAACCCAAAGAACAAAAGCCAGAAAGTCTTTAAAATGTCATCAGTGTGAAACAAGTTTTACTCGTAAAGAGAACCTGGATTATCACTTAAAAACTCACACGGGAGAAAAACCATACATCTGCCATCATTGTGGAAAGAGTTTCATACTAAACAAACATCTTAAATGCCACATAAGAATTCACACCGGAGAAAAACCTTACGAATGTGATCAGTGCGGACGCAGTTTTACAAGTAGAGAGAGCCTAAAGAACCATGCAAAAATTCACTCTGGAGAAAAGCAGAGTTTCACCTGCTCTCATTGTGGAAAGAGCTACGCATTTAAATGCAGACTTAAAAGACACTTAAAAATTCATACTGGAGAGAAACCATTCACATGCCCTCAGTGTGGAAAGAGTTTTACAGAAAAACAACATCTTGCCAAGCACATAAGAATGCATATCGGAGGGACGTCTTACACCTGCCCTGAGTGTGGAAAGGTCTGTCCAACTGAATACAGACTTAAAGTACACCTAAGACGTCACACTGGAGAGAAACCAAACACCTGCCCTGATTGTGGAAAGAGTTTTGCAGAAAAAGCACACCTTAGCAAGCACATCAAATTTTACCATCTGGCCTTTAAGATCAGGTCTTTCAGCTGCTCTCAGTGTGGAAAGAGTTTCACGGATCGACAGAATCTCAAGAGACACTTAAGAGTTCATACTGGAGAGAGACCATACACATGCCCTCATTGTGAATATAGTTTCACGCAAAAAATACATCTTGATAGGCACATAATGCTCCATACTGGAGAGAAACCGTACAGGTGTACGCAGTGTGACAAGAGTTTCGTGGAGGCATCAGGTCTCATACGTCATATGCACATTCATACTGGAGAAAAACCTTACTAAACCTACAAGTTTTGCTTATCGAGTAGCTTTGAATATACACAAGCAAGTTCAGAGGAAAGCAGTAGCACTGGATTCAGCGTTGGAAGAGTTTTACATACATAGCAAGTTTACTTGCTCGTATAGGAAAGCATAGTACAAAGTAGAGCAGCTGGGTTTTTAATCAACCAAACATTCAGTTTCTCACACTTAAGAAGTTGCTTAAGTGTCCTTTTCACATTTGTGGCTTTGAAACACAGACGTAATTTATAGCAAACTTTCTGTAGAGGTTCTTGAGAGCAAATATTACTTTCATGTTCTCATTAATTGCCATCGCAACAGTGCTGACTATTTTTTGCAATGAAAAATAATACTGTTTTTAATTAGCATTTTTCTGTCAATCAGTGAAATGTAAAGTTGAACAAAGCATTAACCTATATAAGATAACAAACGAGTTAGGCTGTAAAGATGGTAGGAAGATTTGATAAACAATGATGTAACCGTATAGAGGTATCTTTATAAGTTTTGTGAAATCTAAAAGACACTAGCGATGTGTGACAGTGATTATTTTTCAGTCCTTATGAAGTGAATAATATGAGATTCAGACAAAGCAAATGTTTTGTTAAAATAAATAAGTGCTGTTGTGAAATGCCACGTAGTTTGTGGGTTGTATGTTTTTATTGGGCACTAGCAACTACTTTATTATTTTACATTTATGTTTGCTTTCTTAATGATTTTTATTCTGATTCTTGCTGAAATGTCGTACCGAATGTGACCCTGGACCACAAAACTAGTCATAAGGGTCCAATTTTAGAAAGTTGTTTATAGGTAGATGTATACATCATAAGCTGAGCATATAATTTTTCCATTGATGTATGGTGTGTTATGATAGGACGATATTTGGCCGAGATACAACTATTTGAAGATCTGGAGTCTGAGGGTGCAAAATAAATAATAATTATAAATAAATAACAAAATTATAAAATTGCCTTTAAAGATGTCCAAATTGAATCCTTAAAAATTAAGTTTAGATATATTTATGGTATGAAATTTACTAAATATCTTCATGGAACATTATCTTTACTTAATATCCTAATGATCTTATGCATAAAATAAAGATTTATCATTTTGACTCATAATTTATTGTTGGCTATTGCTACAAATATACCTGTGATGCTTATGGCTGCTTTTGTGCTCCAGGGTCACATAACTCTGAGACTATGAACAAAAGCAACTAATTAAACAAATAAATATAAGA
This sequence comes from Gymnocypris eckloni scoliostomus, assembly GCA_027564155.1. Lineage (NCBI taxonomy): Eukaryota > Metazoa > Chordata > Actinopteri > Cypriniformes > Cyprinidae > Gymnocypris > Gymnocypris eckloni. The sequence goes on from CM050417.1 coordinate 2,214,025, forward strand.
ATATAATATAAATGTTGCTCCCACATAACCAACAACCAATGATTTTTTCTGCATTAAATTAATTTCAATTTGACTTATGGTCAATTTTTTGTCATAAAGATACTTTTCCAGGTCAGTTTTTGTTTCATCTTTTATGTGTAGCTAGAGATTTAATAATTTTTTCTGATCAATACAAAACTAATTAGTATACTGTCTGATTATATAATACAATGAGGTATAACTGCCCAGAACAGAAGGATAGGAATCGGGTCATTTATTGCTTTTTTCCAAACACAGTGCTCTGGATTCCAGAAAATGGCACAAATGCACCTTAAAGTGGTTTACGACCTGCCACAAAATGTGAAATAAGAGGGTCATCCTGAGAGTACATAACAGGAGAAATAAAGAAATATGAGAAAAATTGACGTTTGTTAAAGTGGAGATTAGTGACGTGAGATATCCAGAACCATGTATAATTAAACATGAAGATACTGAGGAGCAAACAGGTTGGTGTCCATT